>CM067359.1:135834398-136434398 GCA_034401795.1 Chaetoderma sp. LZ-2023a | reverse complement strand
TATACGTGTACATAATTATCCTCATACGTTTTGGAAGAATGGAGGGGATATTGCAATCAGCTCCATCCATCTGACTATCTCCTCCGAAACCATTTGGTGGAATTGAATCAAATTTGTTATGTGAGTTACCCATATTGTGGACTGCACAACGACATTTACCCAGGTGGGTTCAAACCAATTCATACCTTTTCCTTGATCTCTGTAGTTTCCCGTCAAACCTGACCATTTATGATGTCATACATATGATGTCCTTGTCAACCAGGATCTGACATCATAAACACTCCCTACCTACATTTATCATCAAACTCTCAACATGGCAACGTTCAAATGTGACACTTGTCATAAAGGCTGCCACATATACATGATCCAACCACTGCACGCACCTAGGACACCACCCAACATGCATACACACACTTTCCTGAGGCCACCAAAAGCAAAATCCCAGAAGGAAACAAATCCAAACACAAGAATCACAAAAGGGACAAAAACTAAAACCCTTTTAAAAACTGGCCACAATAGGCACTTCTGCCTCTGTTAAGTTCAAACGTTATGAATGAAACGCCATAAAGTCTGAATCATAACTATGGCAATCTGCCCTAGGACATTACCACCCGCCCTAAGCCCCACCCTTGGTCTTATACCCTCCTGCCACAAGAAATACCAAAGACCGCCCCAGAAATATCCCAAAAACCATCTGAGTTTCTCTCACCAAAATCCACCAAGCCGCCCGGCCACCACAAAAAATACAAAAAAAACGCCAAAACAAAATGCCAAACCACCCACCCCAAACACACCCACTGGGCATGTGCACACACCCACCTAAGCCACCACCACCACAAGCCGCCATGATCCCGCCACCAGAAAGGGTATAAAAGGGAACCACAAACAAGGCCCAGACCATTCAGACTTTTTGAATTACACCATTACTACAGTTCTCAATACATAGTTATTATCCTCCCCACAACAACATTTACATTAGGCTCCACCCCCAAGGTCGGGTGGGGACATGGTTGGGGGTGGGGCAGAATGTCAAAGTTGGCAGAATTCAACAAAATTAGGTATATTAGTTACCTATGTGATTGCAGATTGTGAGACAATGTTTAAATAAGGCTCAACCCCTGAGGTGAAGTGGTAGGGTGGTTATGGGGGACAGAACAGCAAAGTTAGCAGAATTCAACCAAATTTTGGTGTGAGTTCCTCATATGATTGTGGATTGTAAGGTGGTGTTTACATTAGGCTCCCCTGGTGTGAAATGATGGTGGGGTGACTTGTGGTGGGTGAGAGTCGAGAGAGAGAGAGAAAGAGAACATAAAAGATGACAGACCTCAACAAAATTGTGTAATATACCCATATTATTGCTGATAGTGAGAAGATGTTTATATTAGGCTCTATCCCTCTACCAAAATATTTTGATGTTCTTGACCATATCTAGCCGTTAAATGGTTAAGAATAACTGGTGAATCGACCTTAGTACGGATTAATACTTAGGCGCTATGCCTAGCATAACTTACTGATGACTAACATGCTGGCCAGTGATTCATTCAGGTTGATTTCAAACCTTGTTTCACGTTTTCATTTTTCAGCGTAAAGAAACCTTACAAATCAGCAAGATTCAGAGTGTTAAGGCAGCACGGCGAGGCAATCGTGACATTCCACGAGCATTTGAGATTTTCACCGGAGACCAAACATACATATTCAAAGCTAAGGACAAACATAATGCAGAACAGTGGATGCAGTATCTGCAGATCGCTGTCGCCAGATCTCATAAACAGGAAAAGGCGACGATATCGCGTTCGGAGAGTATACGCGTCGAACGAGCATCACTCTATAATATGAAGGATACAAAGTTGTAATGAATTATTGTACTGTGGTCATTAATAGTGCTTTATATGTGTGCCTTTTTGCATGTATCAGATCTCTTCTAATATATTCTATTTAACCCTTAGCACTCTGATGTCAAAATATTAATATTTCGAATTAAATTAAAAGATGAACCGGTGTTCATTTTTCAGCAAATTTGGTGGGAGATGGTACACCAGTTTCTTTGCAATTGACATAGTAAATGATAGAATATTGACATCAGAGTGGTAAGAGTTAACAGACACGCACACATGCACACCTGCATTCACACACACGCACACTTTGTGAAGACAGGGAGTGGTAAGTGTAAATGTTTCTGCCATCTTCCTTGTGTGCATTCATGTAGATCTTGATATTTGTTCATTAACCCTTTCATTGATGAAATCCTCCACATCTCATTTTCAGTGCTACCATACTGGAAAACTGTTGAATATTTTTTAATTAATTTGACTGGAAGCCATTTCTGTCTCAGCAGCAATAGCTGCTTGGCTGGTGTGATTATTGTGTTGAGTGATTGCGATCGATTATTAAAAAATTATTGTGATTACTCGATTAATCAGCCTGGATACAAATTACCAAGACACCAACAAAAGAATATCAATGACAAAAATTGCAATGGTGTTTAGAAAAGTCCATTTGCAGTGTAAGAGAAGACTATTTTTGAACATGTATTACTGGAATGCCTGACTCAAGAACCGAGCCAGGGATTCCAGTAATACATTTTCAAAAATAGTCTTCTCTTGCCGTGCAAATGGACATACATTCACTAAGTAGTGCCATTTTTCATGACCAATCACATTAAAAAGTACGTTATAGGTTTTGAAATATTTTATGCAATAGAAAATATTCACGATTAGTCGATTATTTAATTTTTAATCATAAATTCACGATTTAAAACATAATCGTGATTTTTGATTTAATCACATAATCGTGCAAGACTAATAGCTGCAGAGTCAAATTAATGTCAAAATATTCAACAGTATAAGTTTTATATCTTAAATAATTTACTTTTTCAGGAATTTGCCAATGAAAGGGTTAGCTAATTGCCAACTGCTTATTATTGCCAGTATGATCAATTAACCCTTTAATGGTCAAGTCTGGTCAACAAATTCAAAATAATTGTTTATTATTGAATGTCCATTTGCTGGCCAAGAGAAGATTATTTCGGACAATTTATCACCGGAATGGCTGAATTAGTTATCAAGCCGAGCATTCCAATTGTAAATTTTCAAAAACTCATTGGCCTGCAACTGGACGTTTCTCAAGACTACTCTACGTCTTCAAACGTACAGGATTGTCCTCAGTTGAATTATAACAGGCATCCTTATGTTGAGTGCTGGTGTGATTCAAAAGTCTGAATTGCCTGAGACTGATTTTTCTCGGCCTTTTATAGCCTATGGCCCGGGCACCGGTCAAAATCTCGGTGTCCCTTTTCAGCGGTGTCCCTACACCTATTGGTGTCTTGATGTCATAATTCTGGAAAGTGTGACACTGCCGGTCTCAGAGTGGCGCCGATTTTTTTAATGTTGTCTGTTTTTGACACCGGTAGAAGTGTTGGGGAACCGGTTATATAACCGGTTGACCGTTAAAACATTAACTCTTCAGTACAATGGCCTATGTGTAAAAACATATTATGTTGAATATTTAGAAATTAATTTGAATTTCTAGTCAGAAGTTTTTTTCAAAATATCCAACACCATTTCTGTGTGATTGATTTGAAATTGAGATACTGAGATTTCAAACAATGAACCTATTTTGATAATTAAAATGCTGATATTCCTTTGTTATAGCAACTATTGCTTACATATATATGGTAATATTGAGTGAGTGCATGGCCGATTTTTGTACATTAACGCATTTATATTTTTTATGCTGTAAGGTACAGCTCAGAAATAACATGTTTCCAAAACAAAATAAACCGTATTGTTGAATATTTTAAACGTAATTGCCTAAGACAACAAACAATGTCATCCAATCAAATTAGGTTTAAAACATTCAACAGAACATTTCTTACTAATGAACATGTTTCTGTTTTTGTTTTTGAAAGTTATTTATGAGCTGAACTGTATGTGTCTCCAGCCCTCTCCATAACCCCGCTGCCACACCACCCTTATTTTTCTAACACTGATACAGCGTTCATTCTTAGCACTTTTATGTGTATGTACATCCCTCACCAACCCCATCATTGTGAAAGACTAGAAGCCCACTTTCCATAGAATACTAGCTGAAATGGATTAATTATGCCCCCATATAGATATATGGGATTTGCTTTAAAGTCTGTATTCAAACACAATTTTAATAGCCATTTGTAGAATATAGTTGAAACACAAGCAACATCTGTCTCCCACATATAAATAGTGCACGCATACAGTAAAGAATAAGCAAGAAATGCTAATTTGAAAACATGCAAAACGAGAATTGTGATTTCAACTTTTTCCGTTTATACTATATACATCACTCCAGTTATACCTACCCCTAAGATACGGTACCTCCTCTAATACTATTTGCTATATAGATCCGGGTATGTATTACATCAGGAAAAAACTTCAGCTGACTCTGCCATCCTCATATAACTTCATCCTCTTCTATATTCTCTTGATTTGAGCTTCCAGCCTCATATCAATTACCGCTCAAACTGCAAATCCGCGTTTCAACAAACCCGGTGTAGTCGGGTGATGTAATCAATGCACAAACTTCATATTTATTTTTCCGCGAGTATCTATGGTAAAAAAAAATTGCAAGATTAAAGTCGTCAAAATATCATCAGAGATACAGCAGATCACCTCAAATATTTTGGATTTTACATCAGAAACATGCGTGGTTCCAAGGAGAAGCCTGCAAAGATATGTGGTTATAGTTTTTTATTTCTTTCTTACGTGGTTTAGTAAGATACCGGTTTTCGTGAGTCAAGTTGTTAACAAGGGGATTTAATACGTGTATTATCCCGGTAATAGATATTATTAAACCATGCTCCATGGCTGAGTCTGTTTTTATTAAGAATTGGCTTATATAAAGGCCCTGTTCCTCTATGGAGTTGTCTCTATCCTGGATATACATAAATAATATCGACAATACGTCACGGCCCTATCTAGCCTTTCGGTTCAGTCCGTTATGTTTTTATAATTGGCTTCTTATTACAGCCTTTATTTATGGAGATCACTCCATCAGGAATTTTACAGATTATCTTCATTCGCATTGGCCTTCTCAAGCTTCACGGATGAGTCCGTTTGTTGCATGGCTTGTTTTTTAATATAGGCCTTTAGTCAAATGATTTATCAGCCTTTGTTTACTGTTCTAGGCTGCCTGTAGTGCATTGTTCTAGCAAAGATTGTGACAGGAAGCACTCTGTCTTATAACGTCAACATCCCTGTGTTATGCAGTACATGTTCGAGATCCAACAAGTGCTCGGTTTATGCGGGATGGTCTCCATTCCAGTTTGAAACATTCAATGACTCCCTTAGGTCTCTTTTGGGCTCTGATTCCCCCCCCCCCCCTCCAGCTCCAATTGATGCCACTACTATTATTACTAACAACCAAGTGGTAGCGGTGGGGGTGGGGTGGGGGGGGGGGGGCCTTCCTCAGACCCATTAGCTTTAACAGCTCTGGTTTATGGTCCGGTGGCTATGTCTCCTAGCATAATCAAATTAGAGACAGCCTCACAGAGGGCCCTGGTCCCTCATCAGAGACTCTCTCATAAGGAGTGTTTATCTCCTTCTGGCGGGTCGACTGACGAGGGCTCGGGGTCTTCTGCAGGCGCGTGCAAAAGAAAAACTAGGTTTTCTTCCCAGCCGATTCCCTTGATGTGCAGTTAAGTCGCATAAGCGTTTATCGAAAAAGAGGAAGGTTTCGCGCGTCGTTGTACCGGCATATACAGATGAAGAGGATTTGCCGAAGAAAGAAGAGGAGGAGCTGACCGGGTTGTCAACTTTAGCCCGCTATCTCGGCACACCAGAGGTGGTAGGCGGGGTTGACTCCAATAGGTATAAGAAGGCCACGGAATCATCCTTGTCCTCTGGTGTGACCACTAGCTTCTTGGATAAGAGAACAGGGTGGACCGAAGAGAAGGTGGATCTGCCCGATCTGCAAAATCCACGTATAGTTTCTGCAGGTCTGAGTGATCCACCTGCGTGTGCAGAAGCTTCTGATAATTCTGCAGGTCTGAGTGATAATTCTGCAGGTCTGAGTGATCCTTATGCGTTTGCAGAATTCCAGCCTCATCATTCCGCTCATCATATCGCTCTGCGTTTTTCGTCTCAGCTTTTTTCTCGACCAGATCAGCAGCATGCTGGTAAATTTTCGTATTTTCCGAATCAGAAACCTTCCTCTTATTTTTCTTATTTTTCTCAAGCGTCCGATTCTGGGTCCTCTGCGGGCTTGGGAATTGTAGACTCTCCTCTGGGTTTTCCGAATTTTCCTCCTAGTACCGAATTTTCCACAGTGTTTTCGTCCGGTATAAAACCTGGTCTTAGTACTGGGCCCGGAGGTGAGCAGATGCCTTATAAGAAAGGATCCGATTCCACTTCCGGTTCCAGCATTATTTCCTTTAAAGGTGTCAATTATCAGATTTCACCTGTCACCTCACTTTTGGCTTCCGGTTTGGCATCTTCTGGTGTTTCATTAACTACTTCCGGTTCAGGACCTTCTGGCTCAGGTGCTTCCGGTCAGGCTAGTACCTCATCTGGTACTTCCGGGTCAGCAGTTTCCTGTTTGGACAATTCCAGTCTGGCCTCTTCCGGCTCTCTTTTCCGATCATTTTTCCAGTTCCTGTTCTTGCGGTGGTCCTCCTTCTGATTCGAGGACTTAAATTTTCTGGATCTTCCATTTCCGGTTCGCGATTTTTGTCTTCCGGTTTTCAGGCATCCGGTTATCATCCTTCCGTTTTTAGTACTTCCGGTTAGGGTTGCACGATTATTCACTTTTCATAATCGTGATCATTTAAGAAAAATAATCGCGATCATACGATTAATCATGAACTATATTAACTACGTCAATGCTGCTTAGAGGACGTTATTATGCTACTGCAGATTGTAAGATTATGGCTTAGGCACATGGGTATACATACATGGACAGAATATGCCAGTTGCTGATTGCAAACAAAGGAATGTATCAAGATTTTTCTAGACGGAAAACGGAAGGTAACGTATTTCGTTTAATTGTAGCCTATGCTCTAATAGAAGCCCACCCCCTAACTTTGTAATTTAATCCCTAGCAGTTTCAAAACGGCAAAACTCTGTATTAGAAGCCCACCCCCTAACTCAGCAGATAATTTGTAAGAATAGCGTGTATAATAATAACAATCGTGTCACAGGGTGTGTCTACTTAAGACAGATCTCTGCCCTGATACATTTCCGGCCCCTCTAGAAGTCAATACAGGCCTCGGATTTGTAAATCTAATAGTAGGCCACGTATGTTCAAGATATAATAAAGTTTATTCCACACTTTTGTAGTTAAAATGCGCTTAAAACAGTCTTGTCGTGATTAAATAGCTTCCTTATAAATATATTGTAAGACCAAATTTATGTACCAAACAAGTACGGGAGAAAATGTGCATCAATTTTGTAACGCCGATCAACATTAAATGATCCAAATTGAATTATTACGAACGACAATATAGGCGGCTTCTTAAGTTGGCAAGCCAGTGGATCTTTTGCAATGGGAGGCGGCGTGTTCTCGCGAGATATTATACGCTAACGGGAGTTTATCAAACGGGTATCCGTTATTCAGATCTATATAATATGCAGTTCCTATCGCGCAATGATAATATATAGAAATTCCCGAGTTCCGAGTCCCCAATTCCAGAATATTTGTATCCGAGTACTCGCTCTAAAATAAACTTCAATTAGAGGCGAATCACGTGATTTGTATTTTATTCGTGACGCCATTTTATATCAAATTGTGGATTCATTTTGATGTAATAAACGACCTTTATTAAAGGATACGCAATATTTAGGCGCTCAAATCAAATAATTTCACTTCCGCGGGGATGTTTTGAGGTATACATTAAACATAGTCATAGGCGGTGAGAATTTTTACGTGAGAAAATGTGTTGAATTTCCATGTTGTTATTACACCACAAAAACATCCATTACCGTTCAATCACTACTTGCTAAATCAAATATCTGCATCTAGCTATCAGAATAAAGTTTTTATTCTTGCCTATACACTCCCTAATGCCTATACCATCACCATGTAGACCCTCCACCAGGCTTCTGGTAGAGGGACCCCCTGCATTAGCCTTACAATAGACTAGCACCAGTCTGTACTCATTCCTTGGTGACGCTTGTCACTAAGCACGCTCGCGCATGCGCAGTAGGTCCCACTTGTGAAAACTGAATCACTTTTCAAATATTCTGCTAACTATACAGTACTGTCAGCTATCAAATCGATATAAAAGTTTTAGCTTGCTAACTAGAAACTTTCCAGTTATCACGAGGTTGACTCAGGAATGCCTACTATGAAGTCTATTCTTCCTAAGTTATGTTTAACTTCTATATCATGGTGTTTTAGAGGTGTTTGTAACTCTAACATTTGGAGTTACCAGTTTTCGTGTCACTACTCCCGTTTTCGAGGTTAGAGTAACCATGCCTATTATATACCATCAAGAGTGCCATGTGATAATAATAATAGCCAGTACCACTCCTAGTAACGTAGGTCCTAGTGCTCTCAAACATTAATCAGAATCATTACTGATTCTTTCCTCAGACACTTTATTAAAATCGCCCAAGGCGTAGCCTCTGTGATTTCTCAGGGCTTTCTCAAAGCTAGTTGCTTTATTTCGCATCATTTCTTATTTTTTATAGGAAGTGTCATTATCTTCTGAGAAAATAAAGTGTGCGTCGAATAAGTGTGATCAGGTTCATGCTAAGGATTATGCGGGACATGTTTGCCTGATGTGTACCACCTGCACCTCTTTAAAAATGTGTGGAGTGTGCAAGGGTTGGCCATTGGTCATATCTAAAGCATTTTTCAAGGACTTTGTGGTTAAGCCTGCATTGCCCTCAGGTCACTCTCCCTCCGTTGTTGAAGGTCCTAAAGCAGTAGCATCTGCTTCCACCTCTGTTAATACGTCGGTTTCAACAAAGGAGGGGGGCAGCTCCTCTATCACAGATCCGGTTATGGCATTATTCGCCAGATTTGAATCCTTTGCCAACGTATTGACTAAATCTTTAGACGAGCGAATTACATCTGCTATTAAGGCCGCTAAAGAGGAGTCGTCAGACTCCGAATTTAGCCCCCAGTCTCGATCTCGTAAGTGGGGTAAGCCGGTTTCCTTAACATCGAGGCAGCAAATCAAGTCTCCCAAAGGTAAGTCCGGCGAGACAAGAAAGAAACCTGGTACGTCATCCTCCGGTAGGAGCCAGGTCAAAGACCATGTTAGACTTGAGGATCAGCTTAATCCTCAAGCGGTGGCATCGGGGGCGGAAGCTTCCGATTTGTCACCAAGCTATGGTCCGTTTCACAGTGATACCGATTGCCAGGAAGGTGGTAAGATCGCCGATCGCCTCTAAAGAAGCACCCGTCTATGCTCCTGGCTTGTCCGGGCAAGCGGGTTTGCTGTCTGGAATGTCTTCTGGTTTTACCGGGCATCCGGAAATGAGCACCGTGATTGTTTCTGGCCTGGCTGAACATCCGGTGACTCATGAGAATATGGCTTATGCGTCAACATCCGTTTCCGGTTCATCAGTGTCCGGCTATAGAGTTTCCGGTTCCGGGAGGAATGTAGTTCCAGGTCTGTTGGACCCGGCGGTGCATCATATGTCGTCTTCCATTTCCGGTTCTTCGACTTCCGCTTCCGGTAGTAGTGTTGCTACTTCCGGTAAGAAGAATGTGCATCCGGGTCTGTTGGACCCGTCTATGCACCATTCCGTTTCCGGATTGTCAGGCTCTTCTTCCGGTAGTAGTGTGGCTACTTCCGGTGGGAATTATGCTTATCCGAGTCAGTTGGATCCGTTGTTGCATACATCCTCTTTTTCCGGCCCAGTTTTGGTTAATTCCGGTTCCGGGGGTAGTGTAGACACTTCCGGTTCAACTTATGCATGTCCGGGTCGTTTTGACCCGTCCTTGCAAGCGACTTCCGTTTCCGGTTCCGGGTTTTCTGTTTCCGCTTCTGGTGACAGTTTTACTACTTCCGGCTTAGGAGATATGAAGCGTTCTATTTCCGGTCTCAGTGTTTCAGTCCCGGCTGGAACTTCTGTTTGCGCATCAAGTTATGAGCTTGCGAATAACTCAGATTCCCAGTCCAGTAATAGGTCTGTTAATTCCGATTCTAGTTATTTTCGCGCCGTTCCTCCCGTTTTTGATAGACATTATCCTGATCGTTCTTCTAGTTCTCAGTCTGTTTCTGTGTCAGATTTTGTTCATCCTTCCTTTCGTGAGGTAGTATCTCTCTCGTTCTTCATCTCCTTCCTTTTTCTCTCAAGCAGGTTCTCAGAAGAGTAGTAGTCATCCGTCCTCTTCTTCTGTATCTGGCTTGTCTGCTAGGGATTTTTCGTCTTCTCATGTTTCTAATTCATCTTCTTTTTTTCATCCGTCATCTATATCTCCGCCTCCAGGTTTTCATATTCCGGCTTCCCTTCATCAGAATTATTCTGCGGCGTCTCACATACCTTCTTCTTCTGCTCCGTCTGTCCCTCCTTTGCCTTCTTATTCTTCATCTTCTCTGGAGTTTGATCATTTGGATCCTATTGTTTCGGTCGTTCTGTCTCCAGAATTAGAGTTCCAGATAGTTGATTCGGGCTTCGATTTTTCCTTGTTTTCAGTAAGCCGCGATTCCTCTCTTCACCGATCTGTTATTTCAGCTAGATTTTCAATTTTGTCCAGATTTTCAGCTAGTGAGTTGGATCCTTATTTTTTCAGTTCTAGTCAGCCAGAGGCCTGTGTTGTTAGTCCTTCTTATCAGTCTCCGTTGACGTTGGACACTCTCTCGGACGCTCCTTCTAGAGCTTTAGCTTCTCCTTCCTCTCTGAGGATCGTTGATCCTTCTGTTTCGCTAGACTCGGACATCTGTCCTCCTTCTTCTCCGTCTCACCTTTCTGTCAAGGCTACTCAAAGATCAGTCAGGGCCAGGGATCTGAAGAGGTTCTATCATGAGAGGGCCTGGCCAGATGACTGGTCTAGGGCTCATCAATGGATAGCTTCGTCTCTATCTCTTCCTCTTCAGGATGAATTTTCGATTGATCCTCCGTCGTTTGGTTCTGCGCTTTCATCTTCAGACTTCAGCTAATGTTCCTTCTGTTCTTCCGGTAGATAACTTGGTAGTAGACATGTTAGATTTTTACATTAATGATGTCCAACTGAAAGATTTCTCTCTTACTCCCAAGGTAGATGCTCCAGTTCAGGTTCCGAAAGATGATTACATTAGATTGGCTTCTACTCAATCTCTTAATGGTCCGACATGGGATGTTCTTTCATCGCATCTGAAGGAAGCGGCTACGGTAGAATCTTCGTCAGACCTGTTTAGATGGGAGTGTGTCTGTCGGGCTCAGTTGAAATCAGCAAACTTTTTGGCCCTTCTTTCAGAGGCTATTCTCAAAACTCAGGAGAAAGGGGGGCAGATTCCTCCGGAGATATTTCATTCTTTAGCTGACCTGTCAAGAGGTTCGCTGAATTCAGTTTGCCATTCACTAGGTTTCATCACCTCTAAGAGAAGGTCAAAGAAGCTTGCTGAGGTGAATATTTCGGATTCCCTCAGGAGTAACCTGATATCTGCTCCGCCTTTCGGATCAGATATTTTCGGTCAGAATTCTACCTCGATCCTTAGGGCGGAGTCTGATCGTCTTAGATCAGCTAAGGATCTGCGGGATCAGATTTCTATTTTGAGGCTGTCAGCAAAAAGAGACTCTTCCGCGGTGAAGAGTCCCTCCTCTCCCAGGAGGAAGAGTCTTCGGCCAGATGAATATGGGGCTTATCCGTCAAGGGTTTTTACGAACTCTAATCAGTCCTCTCCTTCCCATTCCAGATCTGCGGAGGAGGATCGTTTTAAATCCGTTTCCTCACATAGACCTAGAGCCCACGTTCCTCAGGTGAGAAGGGGTCAATTTTTCTCTCGAGGTTCCAGGTCTAGTTCTAGAGGACGCTCCTCTAGAGGCTTTCAACTTAGACGGGTTTGAAGGGGTGGCCTCAGCCCGGGCAGGCCTTTCCCGTTCTCATTTACCAGTCCTTCCTCCTCTTCTACCACCTTTGGATCTATCGGTGCAGTCCCTTCTTCCAAGCGTGCCAGTAGGAGGGCGCTTGTCTCTGTTCTGGGAGACTTGGCAAGCCCTCGCGCAGGACTCCTGGCTGTTAGATCAAATCCGCTGGGGTTATGCACCGTCTTGGATAGATCTGCCGCCTCCTCTGTCTTACCAGCCCAAATGGACTCCAGTTCCATCCAATCTGGAGAAGTTGGGAGCCCTGGAAGACGAATTGGAGTCAATGCGGTTGAAGAAGGCTATAGAAGAGGTTCCGTGTTGGAGAGTAGACCCGGGATTCTACTCAACTCTATTTCTAGTCCCCAAGAAATCAGGTGGATGGCGTCCAATCATCAATCTGAAGAGATTAAATCTGCATATATCCACCCCAAAATTCAAGATGGAGACGGTATCTCAGATTATCGCCAGTCTGAGTCCAGGCATAGATCTCAAGGATGCCTACTTTCACATTCTCATCCACCCTCCATTCAGAAAATTCATGAGATTCGCGTTCAAGGGCAGGGTATGGCAATTCAGAGTCATGCCGTTCGGCCTGACCACGGCTCCTTTCTTCTTCACCCGCCTAGTGTCAGCAGTGGCAGGTTTTCTGCACAGTCATTCTATTCCCCTTCACATTTACATAGACGATTGGTTGCTAAAAGCAGAATCTGCCTCAATTCTGGCAAGCATCATTCCAGAGGTCTGCAGTCTGGCTTCCAGTCTAGGATGGGTTATAAATCTAGAAAAATCATCTTTGGTCCCATCTCAGGTTTTCACCCACCTAGGTGTGGCTTTCGACCTAGGTCAAGGCTTAGTCTTCCCTTCAGATGTAAGAGTAGAAGCCATCCTAGTAGCCATGGAAATTCTGGCATCCTCTGCCGTGGTCAGAGCAATATTCTTTCTCCGGGTGATAGGCTTGATGGTCAGCGTCGAGAACATCATTCCGTGGGCGGCGCTGATGAGGATACCTTTCCAAATGTATCTAATGTCCCTGTGGAAACAGTCGACCCATTCAGTGTACCATCAGATCCCGGTCAGAGAGCATTTAAGGCCCCACCTAGATTTCTGGAAGGATCGCTCTCTGCTTATGATGGGTGTTCCTCTGGTCAAGTCTTCTCCTCAAGCGATCATCTTTACAGACGCTTCCCAGGAGGGATGGGGAGCAGTCTGGGGTTCCCTTTCGGTCTCAGGCCTGTGGTCCCTAGAGGAGTCGTCAGCCCACATCAACATTCTGGAATTGTGGGCTGTCAAGAAGACTCTCCTTGCTTGGTCGGATCAAGTGCAGGGCCTCAAGATCTCGATTCGATCAGACAATTCGACAGTAGTCTCGTATATCAACAAGCAGGGAGGCACAAAGTCGTCTCGCCTTTGTTTGGAGGTGTGGAATCTCCTCATGTGGTTTCGTATGAAGCAGATTTTCCTGGTGTCCTCCCATGTCCCAGGATGTCTGAATTTTCTGGCGGATCAGTTGTCTCACCCTTCCAAATTCGCCCACACACAGTGGCAGTTAAAGAGGTCGGTTGTCAAAGCGATCTTCAACCTCCTGGATCGTCCCCATGTAGACCTGTTCGCGACCTCTCTGAATGCCCAGATCTCCTCTTTCATGTCTCCTTTTCCGGACAATCAGGCGTTGGCGGTGGACGCCCTGTCTCAGTCCTGGACAGGAATCTTCGCGTATGCGTTCCCTCCGACTATCCTGCTTCCCTTGGTTCTGAAGAAAGTCAAGGATCAAATCTGCGAGATTTTGTTGATAGCTCCCTTTTGGCCAAAAAGGATCTGGTTCGTAGACCTTCTCGATCTTCTAGTAGACTTCCCACGTCTGCTGCCAGTGTGCCCAGATCTGTTATCCCAAGTATGGGGAATGTGCCTTCATCCAAACCCAGGAATCTTCAGTCTGTGTGTTTGGAGAATATCGAGTGCTCGGTCACTGAGAATAAATTTTCTGCAAGATCTCAGGAAATCATTAATTCGGGCAGGAGGGAGTCGACCCGAAGAGTTTACAAGGGTCGACTTAAGATGTTCGGAGAATGGTGCTCAAATCATGATCTCGTGCCCGATTCTGTTTCTATATCCCAAGTGTTAGGTTTTTTATCTTATCTGTTCGATTCTCTTCATCTGACTGCTAACACTGTTAGAGGATATAGATTTTCCTTAGCATCTTCTCTTCCTTGTTTGTTAAATGCGGATGTTAAGGATACTAAGGTGCTGAATGGGTTCATCAGAGGTTTAGGTAATATTCGGTCTCCTATTGCTAAACCTTTACCTTCCTGGAACTTGGCGCTGATTCTTCAGGTTTTGGCAGGGCATCATTTTGAACCCATCGCTTCGATTAGCTTAAAGCTTTTAACGTTTAAGGCAGTTTTTCTAGTAGCGGCTGCTTCTGCTAGAAGACGATCTGAGATCCATGCTTTTTCCGCTGAAAAGGATAGATTTATTGAAGCTGGGGACGGTTTGGTATTATATCCTAGAAGGGATTTTTTTGTCTAAGACGCAATCAAACCGTTATCCAGCTAAGCCGATTATTTTAAAATCTTTATCTTCGTTTTCTCGGTCTGACAGATTTTGGTGTCCAGTCAGAGCTCTTAAGGCTTATAAGCGTTGTACCGATTTTAAAAGATCTGATCCGTCTCACTTATGGGTTCCCTACGCGGAAGGGGTAGCCAGACCGTTCTCTAAAGCATCCATTGCTACATGGATTTGTGACACCATTCAACTATGCTACGAGATTGCTTCTCCTGAGCAAATCAATCTCTCTCACATTAAGGCTCATGATGTTAGAGGGATGGCTACCTCTTTCGCTCTGTTTGCTGGCTCTTCTGTAGACGAAGTTATGCAAGTTGCAGGATGGAAATCAGTACTTTTACCTCTTTATTTGAAAGACCAGAGCGCAGCGGCATCTTTCTTTAGGAACATTACTATTTTAACCAAGAAGGCTGAAGACCATTTACCAAGCACATCCCACCATTTTCGTTAGGACCATGCATCTGCGGAGAATGGTGAGAGTTGTTCCTTGGTTTTTAGTTTAAATCTATGTTTAAAGTTTTATTTGGTTGTTAATCACTGTGTGATTGATTAGGATGTACCATTGTGTTATGTTATTAACATTTGGTTATGTTTGTTTTGATTTTTATCCTTGCTTATGGATTCTCAAATCACCTCCCACCAAAGTTTCGTAGTGGGGCACTGACCAAATCTACGGGTTTAGCAAGTAGTGATTGAACGGTAATGGTAATAACAGACCCCCCTTTAGTGGGTTGGTCTGTAGTTTTATTAACCACTATAAAAACATACTTACCATTCAATCACTATGACCTGGCCTCAGCCACCCCACTGGGTATTGATTTGAGAATCTAGGCTGGATGTAGAGCACTTAAATTTAGAAAAGTGATTCAGTTTTCACAAGTGGGACCTACTGCGCATGCGCGAGCGTGCTTAGTGACAAGCGTCACCAAGGAGTGAGTACAGAATGGTACCAGTCTTTTGTAAGGCTAATGCAGGGGGTCCCTCTACCAGAAGCCTGGTGGAGGGTCTACATGGTGAAGGTATAGGCATTGGGGAGTGTATAGGCAAGAATAAAAACTTTATTCTGATAGCTAAATGCAGATATTTGATTTAGCAAGTAGTGATTGAACGGTAAGTATGTTTTTATAGTGGTTAATAAAACTACAGACCAACCCACTAAAGGGGGGTCTGTTGGGGGGTATCAGTTCTAGAACTTTTTTGGGAAAACCGTTAGCGCATAACTATTCAGAGAATGGGGAATGCGGGATAAGCGTGTGTGATTACAACAACAATGACAAATAGCGACCAAGTGAACAATCTTTATTCATCTAAAACTAATCCTGAGTCAATACAAACAAATCAGTTATTTATTTATTTAGTTTATTTAATCATTCACACATTCGGCTGATAGCCGGATGTTTGTTTCCATGCTTGGTAACGCGAGCACAGTTTCACAAGCGTAAAAGTGTCTTGATAAAAATTTCAACATGGCGATTATACGATTATTTCATTTTATAATCGTCCACAATCATTTTGAATTATATAATCGTGATTAATCGAATAATCAAAAAATCGTGCAACCCTACTTCCGGTATTCGGTCTTCCGACTTGTGTACTTCCGGTCACTCATCTTCCGGTTTTCAGACTTCAGTTTTTCAGCCTCCCGTTTCCAGTACTTCCGGTTTTGGGACTTCTGGTCAGTTAATTTCCTGTTTTAAAACTAATGGTTTTAAGTCCTCTGCTTCCAATCTTCAGTCTTATCAAAGTCCAGCAGGATTTTCAGGTTCTTTTGATTCCAGTCATTCAAATAATTCAGCGCCTAGGTACAGTTTCCCGGTGAATACTAGCAATCAAATGATCTCTACCTCTGTCTGGTCTTCTCAATCATTTGACTCAGTATAACTTGCCAGTCATTTCTTGCAGTCCTTCAGTCAATCACAACCTCCAGTTGGTGTTTGCTATGCTCCATCACCCTCTTCTTTTCCAAGTTCGTGTTTGGCTACTACGTTGTCTTTGGCAATACCCAGCATTCATTCACAGTCAATGGTAACCTCCACTGTGGACTCTAGATCTCTGCCTATTCATACTTCAATGTTCAGTATTCAAATTTTCACCAGTCTGGTGTATCTAATCCGCATCTTTCTCATCAGTCACAACGTTCAAGAAGGGTAAGTTTTGCAAACCCAGTTTCTTCAGTCCATTTATTTTCTGATATTTCTGGTTCTGTTGCTGATCATGACTCGTTGGTCTCTGAAGTCGCTAAGGAAGGTATTATTCGTGAAATCGCCCTTATGAATTTGGATCCATTTCAGTTTCACATTTTCTATCATCAGGATTCGTTCAATCCCTTAATTTCAGCTAGAAAATCGTTGCTTGCTTTGTTACCTTCAAGTGTTTTCTTTCCACATCAAGGCTCAACTGTTCCAGTTACTTCCATCTCAGATACACCTCCTCCAATTCTTGACCCAGTGTATTCCATCGCCACTCCATCTCCATTTCCTTCCGATAATATTTCTTTTGACGATGATTCATTTCTTGATGACCACGATACAGATTCTGATCCTGGTCTGGAGGATTCATTTTCCATTTCATCCCCTCCTCTTATTTTAGCTGGTTCCTCATCTAATTCCCAATATCTTCTGTTCAGGGCAGCAAACTCTGATTGGTATGAATCTTTTCAATTCATTTCACAGTCTTGCAAAATTCCATTAGTTCAGGAACCTTCCTCTCAACGTTCTTTTGTTTCCCCATTGGTTCAACCAGTCGTTTCAGAATCTCAACCTCACCTTCCTATGTATTCACTATCTATTGATATGTTGGATTTTTATTCTAAGGCTATGATGTCTGGTTCTCATGTTCGTTTGATAGCCCCAGGGTCCCACAAAGTGTTACGTTTATCCAAGGTTGACTTCGATAATGTTGGTTCAGTTCAAACTTTTTTGGGCCCAACCTTGGATCTTATTGGCTCATCTTCCATTTCTGGCTGATGAGTCCGATCTGTGTAGCTTGGAAAAGGCTCTTCGGAATTTATTCAAACTTTCTAATTTCCAATCTCTGTTAGCTGAGTCTCCTTAATTCATCTGGTTCTGATCCAGTCCCGGCCTCTATTTATAAGTCCTTGGCTGATTCAACAAGAACGTCTCTTAATACAATCGCTCGTTCCTTGGCTTTTATTAATCACACTTGTAGGAAAGAGTTAAGATTTTTAATCAATGGTGTGCAGACCACAATGTCCTGCCCGATTCGGCATCTTTATCAGAGGTGTTAGACTTTTTTACTTACCCATTTGACACTTTACACCTGTCCGCCTACACGGTTAGAGGCTATCATTTCGCGCTAGCTCAGTCTGTCCATTCTATTTCTAACGCCTCTCCAGCGGATGTTTCTACTCTTAGCAATTTTGTTAGAGGCATGTCCAACATCCGTCCAGTGGTCAAGGCTCCTCTTTCTTCGTGGAATTTGTCTCTGGTCCTACAAGTCCTTAACAGCAAACACTTCGAACCCCTAGGATCTGTTTGTCTTAAGTTTCTTACTTTTAATTTGTCTTACTCTCTACCCTAGAAGGGAGTTTCTTTCCAAAACACAAACTCTTCGCCATCCGGTGGAACCCATTGTTCTTAGGAAATTGTCTTCTTTTTCTCCAGGTGACGAGCTCTGGTGTCCGGTCAGGGCCTTAGAGATTTATAAAACCTGAACCTCTTTTAAACGTCCTGACAATAAACATCTTTGGGTCACTTACGCTCCTTCTATTAACCATGCGGCGTCCCTTAAGATTATTGCGAAATGGATAACCGAGACTATTATTACTTGCTATGATCTTGTGTCTCCCGGCAATAGGCAGCTAGTAGGGGTTAAATCTCATGATGTCTGGGGTCTTTCTACTACCCTCGCCCATTTAGCAGGCTCGTCCATCTCGGATATTATGCAAGTCGTCAGCTGGAGACAGGAGTCCACCTTTATAAATTATTTTCTTAAAGAACAGAGCCCATCTTCGTTTTTTCGTTGTAAAAATAAAATATGAAGTTTGTGCGCAACGCATTGATTACGTCACCCGGCTATACCGGGTTTGTTGAAACGCGGATTTGTGGTTTGAGCGGTAATTGATATGAGGCTGGAAGCTCAAATCCAGAGAATATAGAAGAGGATGAAGTTATATGAGGACGGCAGAGTCAGCGGAAGTTTTTTCCAGATGTAATATATACCCGGATCTATATAGCAAATAGTATTAGAGGAGGTAAGTATCCACGGGGAGTATAACATCAGACTACCACCACCTAAAGGGGGGAAAGTCTGGTGGTCATTATGGCTAACATGGCCCTGCATTGGAATCAATAGTAAACAAGGCACATATCGAAAGCGGTGTCACCGAAATTACCTTTCGTACACATGATATTTGTGATCGGTATTAGTAGTTTTTCCTGCTGAACATGCTGTTACATGTTTATTTTTTATTAAACAGACCGAATTCCTCTAATTTGGTTATCAATGAGGTCCTAAAAAATCCAGCAAATTTTGCTGATTTCCATTGAAATTATGGTGAAAGGGAGATAAATGTTGTCTTATAAGAACCATCTGAGCAAATAAATTGGCGTGATTACGTCCCATACAGGTGATACATTTTTAGTTGGAAATCGGTCAGCACGTTGGGGGCAGGATGTCAGATATTGTACAAAAGTTGTTTTTGTTATTAACAGAGAATATTTCAAGCGAATTGGTGTGTATTTTCTGAAATATTGACACATGTGTGATCTATTTATGCAAAGTTATACCACTTGTGTCATGCACACTTTAAAGTTGCGATTCGCAACTAGTATACGTCTCTCTGTCTAGTGGGCGGCTGGGCTGACTGGCTGGCTTGAAAATTTACATTTCTGACAAACCTTTCAAAGTCTCAACTATGGCGCGCGTGTGTATGTGTGCATGCGTGCACATGCATGTGTGACAATCTTAAAAGAATGTTGCAAATTTAGTAGTTTGAGATTAGGCTGTATGATCAGCCATGAATAATGATGGAGCACAAGTGTTTACAATGACAAACATTGGGTATGTTCAACAGGGCCTTTAAAGCTGCCGAGCTGTACACAGTTAATTGTTTTTATACTATATGTTTCTATAATATGTATATAATGATAATAATAATAATAATAATAATAATACACACTTAAACCAAAGACTATGATTGCACTAGTCTGGATTTGACCATAATTCTTAATTAATTTATCACATAAGCAAGTCTGTATTCCATTACATGGCATTCATTAATGGTCAAGCCAGCCAAAACCGGGCCAAAAGAAGACTATTTTTGAAAATGTGCCACAGGAATGACTGGTTCGATAACCGAACCCGTCATTTCAGCGGTAAATTGTCAAAAACAGTCCTCTCTTGGCCTGCAAATGGACATTTAACATGCAAATATTTAGATTTTCTTGATCAAATTTGACCATTAAAGGGTTAAACTATTACATATCATTTCATATCACACTAGTGTAATAAAATCACTTGCTATGACGTACTTCAAAGAAATAGATTTTTGCGTTGTTGTTGCCTTGCTGCGATGACATAATAATCTCACTTGTGACATGATTTTACTGCTGTTAAGATGCTATGCAATGAATATTTTGATTAATTTTAATTGAAAACTTTTTAAACGATTAATTAAAAATAATTTATGACCTGAGATATTAGGATATTGCATTTGTTCCTATTTTTTTTTTGCGTATTTGTCCTAACTCGCAGTTGTGAAGCGCTACAGTGATGGCAAAAACATGTACAATGGCAGGCGTTGGCATGGAGATTCGAAGTAATAGCTTATATGATAAATAGAATCGGACATGAGTTCCCATTTCCTATCAAATTTATCACACATTTAGTAATATCGCATTAAGAGCTCACTAAAGCTGGTTCCAAATGAGATATTACTAAAGTTGTGTGATAAATTTTGATATGAAATAGGAACTCGTGTGAGATCCTGTATATACTGTATAATGGAGGATTCCAAGTTTATCCATCAATCATATGATGTCATAATCAACTGTGTGACAAATCACTGAAAAAGTAAATTCTTTTTGATATAAAGTTTATTCTGTTGAATATTTTGAAATTAATATGACGGAAAGTCAATGGCAGCAATCACATCTAGTCATATTAATTTCAAAGTTTTCAACAGCTTTCCTGTTTGTTTGCCCTGAGATTGAGATATGGAAGAATTTATCGGTGAAAGGGTTTATGGTCCAGCCAGTGGTCTTGAGATTATTTTAGAAAATTTTACCACTGGAATGACTGGCTTGATAACCACACCAATCATTCCAGTGATAAATTTTCAAAAATATTCTTTTGGCATGCAACTGGGCATTCAGTAAGCAAATATTTTGATTTTCTTTACCAAATTTGACCTTTATAGAACTAAAAGGTTGCTGAAATCAAGTTTCTGATCATAAAGCGATGTTCAACTTTTGGATCCTTGTTTCAAAAACTTCCAAATGTTTCTCAATATCCAGCTAATCTGGTAAATAGTAGTTAGTTCGTCTCTACGTGTCTATTTTTAGCTCACCTGGCCTGGCCAAGTGAACTTATGTCGTGGCGACCGTCCATCGTGTGTCCGTCTGTCAACTTTTCCTTCAAAACGACTTCTTCTCAAGACCCACTGGGCCGATTTCAATTATATTTGGCAGGAAGCATAGAGATTTAAGTTAGTTCAAATGAAGCCGATCGGCCAAAATCCATGATGGCCGCTGGCCAAAATAGCCGATTTTTAGAAACACTATTCTAACAGAAAAAAAATCTTCGAAACCGCTGGAGGAATTGATTCAAAACTCATAACACATCATCTATTGCAACGGTAGACCAAAGTTTGTTCACGGCAACCTGATTTGCCTGGTGGCCATCTTGGATGACCTAGTTTTTCGCGAAAATGACTTCTTCTCCCGAACCGCTGAAGGGATAGGTCTGAAATTTGGTAAATATGCTTAGGGACCAATGTCTATTCAAGTTTGCTCAACGGAAGTTCGTACGTTAAAAAACATGGCCGCCATCAACCAATCAAAATTTAGCGTCTGTTGGTCATATTGACTTTTTTGTATTTGATATATTTTGATGGCGAAAATTGCTTTATATATGCTTATCAGTGTGGCGAGTTCAAATATGCCACTTTCGAGACTATCGGATAAACAGTTTGGCTGCCATCTTGGTTTGTTTTCCCGCCATAGGCTCCCATAGTAAAGCAATAGGCCCATAGTAAAGCAATGGGGAATTCTTTAAACGACTTCTTCTCAAGAACCACTGGGCCAATTTCAATTATATTATGGAGGAAGCATTCATAGGGCATAGAAATCTAAGTTTGTTCAAACGAAGCGGATCGGTCAAAATCCAAGATGGCCGTCAGCCAAAATGGCTGATTTTTAGAAACACTAAAAAATCTTCTCCGAAACCACTGGAGGAATTGATTTAAACCTCATAGCACATCATCTGTAGCAGCGGTAGATGCAAGTTTGTTCAAGGCAACCTGATTGGCCGATTTGCTTGGTGGCCATCTTGGATAAGCTAGTTTTCGCGAAAACGACTTCTCCCGAACCGCTGAAGGTATAGAGCTGAAATTGTGTAATTATGCTTAAGGACCAAGCACCTTTCAAGTTTTTTCAAGGAAAGTTTGTTCGTTAAAAAACATGGCCGCCATCAACCAATCAAAATTCAGCGTTTCTTGGTCATATTGGCTTTGTTGTATTTGATGTATTTTGATGGCGAAAATTGTTTTATATATGCTTATCAGTGTGGCGAGTTCAAATATGCCACTTTCGAGACTGTCGGATAAACGGTTTGGCTGCCATCTTGGTTTGTTTTCCCGCCATAGGCGCCCATAGTAAAGCAATGGGCCCATAGTAAAGCAATGGGGAATTCTTCAAACGACTTCTTCTCAAGAACCACAGGGCCGATTTCAATTATATTTAGGAGGAAGCATTCATAGGGCATATAGAGATCTAAGTTTGTTCAAATGAACCCGATCGGCCAATTTGGCCGGTGGCCATCTTGGATTTAGGCCGATTTTAGGAAATGTCTTTAAAAATCTTCTCCAAAACGCCTTGGGGGATTGATGCAAACCTCATGAAATATGATTTATGGCAAAGGAACTTGATTGGTCAAATGGTTCGGCGGCCATCTTGGTTGACCTAGTTCTAGCGAAAATTGCTTATTCTCCAGAAGCGCTGAAGGGATCGGGCCGAAATTTGGCAGATATGATTAGGGCCTAATGGCCATTAAAGTTTGTTCAAGAGAAGTTGATCCGTCAAAAAATGTGGCCACCGTGGGCCAATCAAAATATAGCATGTTTGGTGGCCATATTGGATTTTTTTATTTGATGGATTTTGAGGCCGAAATTGGTTTTATGTGTTTTTGGGTATTCTGATCTCCAATTTGCAATTTTCAAAACTGTCGGAGAAACGGTTTGCTGGCCATCTTGTTGATAAAGAGCATACTAGTTGAAATGCCTATTTTCCAGGTGAGCGATACAGGCCCCTTGGGCCTCTTGTTCAAACTACCGTATTCCTCCTCTAAGAGGCCTATGCCTTAATATAAGCCTACCCCCAAACTCAGCAATGTCAGTCTTTAGATTTTCTTAGCACTGAAAATGGGGAAAAAAACTAATACAAGCCTACCCCCCCCCCCCCCCCAAATTCGGCATCTTGGTCCAATGAACTTTTTCCAAATATTGACATTAATAAATAATTTGTTTATTACTTCAAAATTTGTCATAAACGCCTATGCTTAATGTATAGCTTATATTCATCATCACGGGAGTGAAATTATTAATTGTGACCGCCTAGATATTACGCATATTTTAATAAACATTGTTTATTTCCTTAAAATTAATCCAAAGTTTGACATAAAATCATGTGGATGAGTTTAGGTTGTTACCCGAGTAGTGCGAAGACACTAAAAGTATTACCCAGTTAGTGACTTGCGCAATCCACAAATAGGAGGGGAGATTCGAGTAGCTACGAGAGTGATGGCATAAACTTGTCCTATAGCTGATTAATACGGCGATTCTTACTTGGTAGAATGTAATGTAACCAAGTCGGCCGGGATGAAATCGTGCAAGTGAACAAAAATCTCGCCAGTAAATATACTGCCGAATACATTTACTGATTCGGTAATAGTGAATTTATTGCTCAAATTACTTTATAACCTTTTTCTTCTGTATATATTTATTATTAATTTGCGATATTTGCATTTGCAACATTGCAAAATCTGTTTTTATTTGGGAGATCTCTTTCTAGTCCAGATAAAGTTCAGCGGAATGCCTCCAATCACAACAACTTTAATTTGGTTGTCCATCTTAAGACGGGATCTAACCTCATTTTATTTCTTGCGTTGTTTTGGGTCATTTTATGTTGGTTTGCGACAATACATGTACAATGACTTGTCAATTTGAGTTTTATTTCATCATTTAAGAATGATGCACATAAGATTTACAAATATTACTTAGAATACAATTATTACAGACAGTACAGCCCACAATATTGGTTATTGCAATACGGCAAGAGAAAATAGCGGTTTCCCTTTGATCATAACAGTAGACGTCTAACATGAGCTTATTAGAAGCTGGTTTTGGGAGTGACAAAACCTTTTGGCGGGGGGGGGGGCGGAACTCCCTAATAGAAGCCTAGCCCCTTTCTCGGACATTCTGCGGCTGAAATTGCTTCATCACTATCGTAATACAAGCCTAGGCTTCTAATATGAGAAATATGGTTTTTATTCTGCTGAAGACAAAGAACGTTAGTTGATATTATGAAAAGTTTGTTTAGACAAAATCTCAAAAACCTTAGACCCGATATAAAAAATTCTTTATGTTGCAAATATGTTGAGTAATTTTAAAATAATTTGACTGGAGGTTGTTGCTAGATAACCCCTAAGATGACAAAACTACATCAGCAACAGCTTTCTGTCAAATTATTTTTGTGTATTAAACTTAACTGTACAGTTGTTTTGATACTGAGATTTTGAGATATCAGGGATAAAAGTGTTAAATTTTTTTTTGCTGATCTTGTCATTGTATGCTGTCATTGTACGCTGTTGCCGTGTATGTATTTTTGCAACGAAGCCATTTATTAGATTATAAACTATGGATTAGTACTATTGTAATATCTCCTGCCAAAATATCACAAAAATCTGAATTAGTTTGTCTAAAATTTAAATTAATAATTATTTGTTAGATAGAGAATATTTTGTAGATGGTTTATCATTATAAATTTTGTAAATCTGTCAGTGTGACTGCTGATCCTGCTTATAGATGTTTGTATGGATTATATTATTTACATGTAGCTCCAAGCATTAAACAATAATTCATTTAATATATAAATAAGTTAACATGCTTCAAAAAACAAAACAAACCTGTTAGTTGTTGACTGTTTTGAACATAATTCACCTTTCCAATTTATCCATCGATCATCTGACGTCATATGATGTCATAATTAACTAAGTGGCGTGTATGATGACATCATAATCATTACATCATGAATGATATCATCCGTCTTTAACGCGTAATCCACCACATTGTACGAATTGCATATCAACTATTTAATAAACATTGTCGAATATTTTGAAACTAATTTAAATAGGCGCTGTTGTTGCCGCCATAGGCAGCAATAGCTTTCAGTCAAATTAATTTCAAAATATTCAACACCTTACATATATAGTTTTCTCGAAATTGATAGTCGGGGAGTTCAGAGATCGATCAATCCCAACACGAGTGAAGTGGGGGGTAGAGCTTAGCCAGAGATGGGCGGGGCATAGCTAAAGGTGCAAACAGCCATTGGATTGTTAGACATTGTGTAGGCAGCAATGTCTTCCAATTAAATATATTATAAAATTTATGTAAATATTTAAATACTAATATTGCTAACATTATACACTTTTCTGAGATATAATTTTGAAAATTAATTTAATATAAAACTGGTAAAATGTGATTATAACAAAACCTTATCTCTTGTGATAATCATCAATGTTTTCATTCATCCATTTGTCTGTCTCACCATTCGTTTAGAATTTAGTGTGTAATAATCGCCACATATGGCAGTACATAGAATAGGATTGAGTTTGAGTCACAACTGAGAATAAGTTATCAGGCCTGTAGAAATTGTCTAACCTATTTTTTTCTTCATGCAAATGTTACACAAATATTCCCGAAGCACCTCCTTGTGGTGTGCTTTTTTTTGTTGTATTTTGATCATAAATATGTTGAAAATGGTTACATAGGCTGAAATGTACGCGCAATTTCAATTTCTAGCGGCCTGCTTATGTCATAATCTGTCCGGCTAACCGTAAGCAATACCTATTAATTGAATCTGTTTATAATGCTTAAGAAATGTTTGTTGGGCGTCATTTAACCCGTTAACACGCATATCAGCCAAAAGCGGCTTCTGCAGTGGTCTCGGGAAATGTCCATTTGCAGACTAAGAGAAGACTATTTTTGAAAATTTACCACTGGAATGACTTGCTCGATACTTGAGCCAGTCATTCCAGTGGTAAATTTTCAAAATTAGTCTTCTCTTGTTCGGCCATTGGACATTTTCTATGACAAAATTGAATTTTTTTAAACAAATTTAATGGTTAAAGGGTGAATATATCAATATCAGACAGTCTTATAATAGTTATCGAAAACAAATATTTACTGGTAGTACTTTTCTAAATGGGTTACTATTCCACTTTTAGTCTAGCTGTTCAGCTTTAAGTAATACATTTTTATTTTGCACATTTCTGCAGCTGTTGACCTTTGACCTATTTACTGGCTAAGTTTGATCAAAAATACCGGTATCAAAATATGTGCTCATTTTAATGTCCATTTGCAGGCCAAAGGAGGACTATTATTGAAAATCTACCACTGGAATGACTGGCTTGGTAATTGAGCCAGTCATTCTGGTGGTAAATTTTTAAAAATAGTCTTATTTTGGCCTACAATCCTCAAAGCCTCTGCTGAGACCTGTTTTGGACAGCTTTGCCATGAAAGGGTTTAAGACTTATAGGCCATTTAAAGGCACTGTTGCTATGACTTTTACACACTGTTGCTATTATACTTATGAGATGTTGCTATGACAGTTAGAGAGTAAACTCTGAAATTCCGCCTTTGAGAGGGTCATAAGCGCTCTATAGCTATCTATCTCTATGCTGGTCCCCTGTAAGTGAGAAAACAATGTTGCTGGTCATCAATAAATAATAATGATGTCATTATCATACACAATTCTGCGTAAATAAAAGCAAAATACACACTTACATCTCGCTTCATGAATTGAACCGAAATTTGAACAGTGGTAAAGTTAGTGAAAATTTGTCAAATTAGTTTTAAATCGAAATATAATAAACATTTTTTCGGCATTTCGATGGAAATTTAATGCTCAATTGTGATCTTTAACCCTTGAAATTCCAGTATCACAATTTCAAGACAACTGTACAGGAAGGCTGTTGACTATTTTGAAACTAATTTGACTGGAAGCTGTTGCTGTCTATGGTCCAGTCATATTAGTTTCAAAATATTCACCAGAATATTTCCTACATTATAACAAATTTGCCGCTTCTGGTCTGCGAGTTAAATGGTTAATTCTGAATCATAAGTGTTTTATTCTTTATTACTTTTAACCACCTTATTCCTCAAATTTGTTTCAGTTTTCTCATTGAAAATAGTCTTTTTGCAGCCCCAAAGATTTTTTTTTAATTTACCATCAGTTATCGAGCCAATAATTCTAGTAATAAATTCTTTTTAAATTGTATTCTCTTAGTCTGCAAACTGACAGTACCATCAAGACCACTACAGAAGCTGGTTTTATTCCGCTCAAGTGTTAACTCTTTAACACTCATATCAGCAAAAAACCGCCTCTGCAGTGGTCTTGAGAAATGTCCATTTGCAGACCAAGAGAAGACTATTTTTGAAAATTTATCACTGGAATGACTGGCTCGATAACCGAGCCAGTTATTCCAGTGATAAATTTTCAAAAATAATCTTGGTCTGCAAATGGGCATTTTCTATGAAAAAATTTAATTTTTCTTGGAAAAATTTAAGGGTTACGGATTAGCTGCATATTGTGCTTCATTTCTTAGTACAATATTTAATATCTTTTTGTACAAGCCACTCTTTAATAAGTAATATTTTGCTTTTTAGGTTTGTATAGCTCTTTATTATTTTGATACTGTATTGTTTGTATATTTCGAATAATATATAACTTTGTTATGTCTACACATTGTTATGAGTATTTTTGATTGAATTGTTTTAGTTAGTTATTTATTAGCCCAGTAGCATATAGTATGCAGATGCTAGTGAAAGCTGTTGTTCATGAATAATAATAATAATATAATAATAATAATAATAATTTTGATAATAATAACTAGACCTGTAACTTCTAGATGGCTTCCGAGCCAGTTCTTCGATTCTGGAGCTAAATCACTCGCAGTTTAGTGTTTGCAGCAGCTTGGAACAAATCTATGAATGCTGTCAACACAGAAATCAAGGCGTAAAATACAAGGCTTAAATAAAATAATTCATTTCCTGAAATTATGATGTCATCAAAATTGCCAAAAGATTTTTATCAATCTTGCTTCAGTTATCCACCTACCCATAGACATGGTTTCACAAGTTTCTGTTCAAACAGCCGTTTCTTGTAGAACAGTTGCAAAGTAAAAAAGACACCTAAAATCGAAGATGGCTGCTGACCTAATCTGCTAATAAATTTCAAAAATGTCAGATTCCTATTCAGACAGATGGATTCTATTCATTCTTTCAAACTCATCTGGTCCTTTTCTCGATAATATTTTCTAAATTTTGCATCAATCGGCTATTTGTTTTGAAGTCACAACAAAAATCTCAGAAAATCCAAGATGGCCTCCAACTCATTTAACCAATCAGATTCCTAACATGTAGGACACTAGCTAGTATTTTATGGTTAAAAGGGCCTATGTAGTTTGAGCATGATCCTGATCATACTGAGGGTTACAGGCCAATAAATACTTGCGGATAGAAGAAGAAAAATAAAAGTAATCGGAACAATAAAGGTCTATAGTCTTCGAGAGCAAAGCTCTTGCAAGCCTAATAATAATAATAATTATTTTTATTATTATTATTATTATTATTATGCTGAAACTCATACTTGATCTGTAACATCTCATAATAAACAATGTACCAACTTTGAGTTCATTGATCCTCTAATGGTCAAGACGGCCAAAACTGGCCTCTGCACTGGTCTTGAGGAATGTCCATTTGTCCAGACGGAGTATGCACACACACAGGCACACATCACACACATCCCCCCCCCCCCCGCATTGGCCTTCTGACCCAAACTCAATAGGCCGCTTCAGACACCCAAGCAGAACTTCCCACACAAGTTGGCAAACGTCCCTTCATCAGAACTTTGAGTTAACATCTATAAATGCCACAATTTCCTTGAATAGATCACAATGACTTTAATTCTTTAACAACCCAATTCAGTACGATTCTTCGCACGCACAATGGTAACTTATGTTTGTATATCAGTCAAACCCTTTACAAAGACCTAGTTATAATGCATATCTTCTTCCAATTTACCCTCACCCCACAAGTGTGTGCATTCTCTAAAACATCTGGAAAAATCTGGACAGTCCGTTAACTGTACAATGTGACTAAAACGTCTGCAATCTCAGATTTCTCTTGTCATCATCATCATCATCATCATCAGTTGTTATTATTATTATTATTATTATTAGCTCACCTGCCCAGAATGGCCAAGTGAGCTTATGCCATGGCGACCGTCCGTCATCCATCCGTCTGTCCGTCCATCAACTTTTTTCTTTAAACGACTGGGCCGATTTCAATTATATTTGGCAGGAAGTATCCTTAGGACATAGGGATCCAAGTTTGTTCAAACAAAGCCGATCGGCCAATTTGGCCAGTGGCCATCTTGGATTTGACTGATTTTAAAAATCTCCGAAACCGCTTGGTGGATTGATTCAAAACTCACGAAATATCATATAGGGCAAGAGCTGAACCAACTTTGTTCGAAGGAACTTGATTGGCCAAATGGTTCGGCAACCATCTTGGATGATATAGTTTTCGTGAAAACGACTTATTCTGCAGAACCGCTGAACGGATCGGGCTGAAATTTTGGGGATATGATTATGGACTAAGGGCCATTAAAGTTTGTTCATGGGAAATTGATCGGTAAAAAACATGGCCGCCGTGGACCAATCAAATTTTAGCGCGTTTGGCTGCCATATTCAGCATTCAGGATTTTGAAGCCCAAATTGGTTTTCTTAACTCCGCTTACTTGTCAGTCAGCTGTCGTATAGCGATGAGCATCCGTCTTCTGTATGTCCGTCCATCCATCTGTCTGTCTGTCTCACCGACAATGGCGGCTCATTTTGTTATTTCTTGACGGATTGACACCAAACTTGGTCACAATGTTAATGTCAGCATCTAATATCTGTGTTATGAAAATTAAACTGATAGGACGTCAAATGCCAGAGTTACCGCTCCTTAAATATTTGCGGTCTCACTTTCATAGGGCAAATATGGGTTTGTTTTCACTGTCCATTGATTCATCACTATGTCAGATTTTATTGCCAAACTAGATATTAAATTCCAATTAATGGATTAACCTTTCCAATACTGCCGAAATATTTAAGATATGTATTATGTGCTCTGACATCTATGCTCTTAAAAATATTTTGAAATGTATTTGATTGAAAGTTGTTGCTGCCTTAGACAGCAGTGAAAGTTGTTGCTGCCTAAGGCAGCAATGATTTTAGTCAAATTATTTTTTTAATCAACTCCAGCTCACCCTACCTCTGCTGCTAACTTGGTAATTCAGCCAGATGCGGATGTGTTAAATGGATTGTGCCGTGGTGGGGAATAATCTGCTATAAAGACCACCTACCTGCCTTTAGAGACCATTTACTTCAATTGTATTTAAACCTCTAATAACCGTCTGACTGAGTTTTTGCAGACGACATATTCCAAAGGTTATATCTCTGAACCTGATAAATATATTGAAAACAATTGGGCTGAAATTGTTGGTGGCTAAGCTGCCAAAGCCGCCAACAACTTTCAGTCGAATTGTTTTCAAAATATTCAACAAGTGAAGAGCTTTTGAAAATTGAAATTATTGGCTGCACTGGCTTGCGGCAGTGAGACAGTTAAGAAACCAGCTGTAGTTAGCACTGATATCATCTATTTTTACTTAAACATTGTTCAAAATCACTAATGCAAAAAAACAGTCCAGAGATTGTTGTCAATATCTCGAAAACTAAATCATTTGACTGAAAGTCATTGGAAGTGACACTGATGGATGTAAAACTTAAGTAAGATTAGTTGAAATGCCAATGTTCCAGGTGAGCGATACAGGCCCATTGGGCCTCTTGTTATTATTATTATTATTCAAAGAAAAGCATTACTATTACTGGTATTTACTGCAACTATTAAACAAATTATGTACAATTACGAAATGGTGAAAACTAAATTGTATCATTATATATTTTAATAAATTCCATATCACCCATGATTTATGTTATAATTAATTTCTCTTTTGAATCTACCAGGTTCCATGTGTTTGTTCAGGTGGATGACTTATTAAGACAATACAGTACATTAATTAGTTCAGTTATTAGCCATCTGTACATCATTACATTGACCATTTGATAGTCAAGCGGGCCTAAACTGCCCTCTTAACCGGTCTTGAGGAATGGGCACTTACGGGGCACGAGAAGACTATTTTTGAAAAATTTAACCAAGCCAGTCATTTCAATGATAAATTTTCAAAAATATCCCTTGACTAGGTTGTTTGCAGCTCTCTGTCAATGATATTTATTACATGACACTACATTGTAAGATGTATACATGACTAAATTTGGTCTAGAAAATCTAAATATTTCCTTATGGAAGCCAGTCATTCCAGTGGTAAGTTTTCAAAAATAGCCCCACAAATGGACATCCCTCCACTGCAGAAGCCGGTTTTGGCCGACTTCGTCATGGAAAGGTTAACCCTTGAAATTCCAGTTCTCAATTTCAGGACAAGTATACAGGGAAGAGTTTTAGTATGTTGAACTTAATGTTGAGGCTCCCAGTCAAATTAATTTCAAAATATTCAAGACAATATTCATAACATCATACACAAATTGTCGTTCTGGTCTTTGAAGAGTTAGACAGTAATCTTTAACCGTTAAAGTGTCAATATCTATCAGTAAATCTAAATATTAACTCTTGTAAGAATGAAATCCCAGTATCTCAATTTTGAAACAACTACACAGGTAAGTTATTTAAAAAACGGCAGGGATTCTGCAGCCACCTCTGTCCATCTGTCTGTCGATCCATCCATCTGGATATCTCCCAAGAACGTTTTGATGGAATTCTACCAAATTTGATATGTGAGTTACCCATGTGACTGAGGATAGCGAGACAACCCTTCTGTTTGCCTCCGCCCATGTCGGTAGAGCGCGCGGTAGCCATCAAAAGGACAAGTATAAAAATTGAATTCATCACGCTTTGTCCTTGTCCTATGAAACCAGTAGCTATCCAATAAAATTAGCTTATTGCCAAATGATATTTACATTGTGCTCCATCCCAAAACCCACTACTCCCACACACACACACACACACACACACACACACACACACACACACACACACACACACACACACACACAACACACACACACACACACACACACACACACACACACACACACACACACACACACACACTGCCCTGAGGGCCAAGGGTTGGAGTCAAGTACAAATATAAAAATTCCATTTGTGATACTATCTCTTCCGAAACTGTTTGGTGGAATTCAATGAAATTGGTTTTGGGACTTGTGCATATGATTTAAGATTGTGGTATCTGACATTTTTTTGGGAAGTTCGGACCCTTCAGGGGTGGGGGATTTGGTTGTTCAAAAGGTCAGCGTTGTGAAAATCATGGGGATTTGCCATGACGCACGAATGACTGCATGTTTTAGTTGAATATTTTGAAACTAATTTGACGGGAATTTGTTACTACCTTAGATATCTTTAACGGTTAAAATCCTAGTGTTTTAATTGCAAGACTAAACTCATTTCAAAATATTAAACAAAATATGTTTTATATCGTAAAGAATATGCTTTTCGAGGTTTTTGAGTGAAAGGGTTAACACATACCACTCTGATGTCAATATTCTATCTTTTACTGTGCCAATAGAAAACAAGCTGGTGCACATTTTTCAACAATTGTGGTGAACGATGTTACTGTCTGCGAAATTTGTTGAAAAAGTAACACCAGTTCATCTTTTAATTCAATTTGAAAAATAAAAATGTTGGCATCAGAGTGTTAAGAGTTAACCATTTAACCATCATAAACCACAAACAACTAATTTTTTCTGATGCTAAGAATACTTTTTTAAACTAATTTGACTGCAACATGTTGGCAGTATCATGATTCAGTCAAATTTGTTTCAAACTAGTCAACACCATCCCTATATAGAGATGTCTTGCAATTGAGACACTGGATTTTTACGTCTTAAACACGTTAATATGCGAATATTCAGAAAGTATTAAAGTCCATTTGGGAATAAATAAACAAAACAGTGCCACACCCATCGTACTAACATACGCTCACTCACATCTCTCCGATATGGGAGCAGAGCAGGAAGGAGAGACCGCGCAATAGGACGATGTGCCACACCACGATAATCTATCGCGAAACCTTCAGTACAGTTCAGAAAGAACGTCTGTTGAATATTTTTCTACAGAACATTTCTTACATCGTGTTCAAAATTGTAATAACTAACTAAACATGTTCTGGTGTGGGGGTTTTTTGTTTTGAAAACAAGTTAGTTTAACTATTAGCTGTACGGTGGGTCTTTCACTGTCTTACACGTATTCCCAACACTGATGAAAGAAATAATCTTTGTACATTTTAAAAATATTCCCACTGAAAACTGTTGTTCCATTAGACCACAACAATGTACAGTGTACCAGTTTCCCAATAGCAAGCTAGCCAATGCACTGACGTATAAATGTTTAATGCAATCCCATTATTATGCGGCATTGGTGATAATCGACTACAGTACAGCTCAGAAATAGCTTTACAATGTTTCCAGAACAAAATAAACCATCCTTTTGGATATTTTGAACATAATTGGATTGGAAGATATTGCTGCCTATGCAGCAATGTCTTCAAATCCAATTATGTTTAAATTGTTAAACATAACATTTCTAAATTCTTACTAACATGATTCTCTTTTTGTTTTGGAAACGTTAACTTATTTATGAGGTGTACTGCACCTCAGATCAATAATCAATTATATAAGCAATCTTCATTGGTCAGGAATAATCCCACATGGCCCATTCAAACTGTATTAGTTTGTCTGAGTGAACACGACAAATTGATACAGATGAACGCTAATTCTTCATGAAAGACATCTATTCAGCGGACGGAGATATAATACTGCGCCTGCTGGCTCGGCAAATCGTGTCTGTATTTATTCGCAGAACTCGTGATTGAGAACGCACTGCGTGCGTGATCAGAATACACTCAAACCTGTCTATAATGGATACTTGCTTTTGGGGGGCAACAGATCGATGGTGGTTATGTAAGATGGGTGGTTGTATGACCGCTCGTCGTAGCCCTTACCACTCTAATATCAATATTCTCTCTTTTACTGTGTCAATAGCAAAGGAACTGGTGTACATTGTGCTGGTGTTACTGTCTACGACAGCAACAACTTCCACCAAATTTGTTGAAAAATGAACGCTTATGTTCATCTTTTAATTTAATTTGAAAATTTGACATCAGAGTGGTAAGTATTAAATAACTTCCGTCATTTAACCGCGAAAGCTATGCTTAAATGGTCAGGTCGGACAGAACCAGCCGGCGCAGTCGTCTTGAGGAATGCCCATTTGTATGGCAAGGGCTGACTAGATTTGAAAATCTATAGCTGGAATAATTGGCTCGGTTATTGATCCACCCACACATTCCAACGGTAAATTTTCACAAAGGTTAATGATGTGAATGAACCACCAGAATTTAACCCTAAAAAAATCTCTCCAATGAGTTGTATTAAGAGACCACCTGTCTTTATTGACCACCTCCATATAGCCCATACAGTGGGCATTATAGACAGGTTTGCCGTACCAAAACAAACCAATATATACATATTCTAGGCGCTGTTGAGTAAGAAGGATGGATTTTTAGAATTGTACCTCGTAGTTCATCCATATGCTATAGCAATTAAAACTGTTTGAAGGTAGCCGGTATTCCATTGTGAAAAAATGATTGATGAAATCGGTTGATGTTTTATAGACCCATTTTAGCAACAGCTTTGTCGAAATGACTTCTGCTCTTGGACAGTTTAAATTGAGTAGTTATTATTGCCGAGGATGTAATATCGCCATACGATTTCACATAACCTGAAGGAAGGTATGTAACTTAAAATTTAACCCTCAAATTTGTTCAAGAAAATTTCTATTTTCTCATAGAAAGTGTCCATTTGCAGACCAAGAGAAGACTGTTTTGAAGATTTAACACTGGAATGACTGGCTCGGTTCATTGGCTCGGTTATCGAGCCAGTCATTCGAGAGGTAAATTTTCAAAATAGTATTCTTTATCTGCCAATGGAAATTTCTCAAGCCCACTGCAGAAGCCATTTTTGGCTGATATGATTGTTAAAGGGTTAACAATTCCATCCTTCAATTTTTTCGTTAAATGATTTCGCAAGAATCACTGTGAAGATTTCAATTATAATTGGCAAGAAGCATCCTTAGGGCATAGAGGTCCAAATCTGTTCAAATGAAGCCGATCGGCCAATTTGTCCTGTGGCCATCTTGGATTTTGGCTGATTTTTAGAAATTTCTTTAAGAATCGGAAACTGCTTGGGGCAATGATTCAAAACTCATGAAATATCATCTATGGCAAGAGCTGAAGCAAGTTTGTTAATGGGAACTTAATTGAGCCAATGGTTTGATAGCCATCGTGAATGATCTAGTTTTCGTAAAAAAACCGACTTCTTCAGAACCGCTGAACGGATCGGGCCGGAAGTTGGGATATATTAGTGACTAAGGGCCATTAAAGCAGGGCCGCCTCAATGCATAGGCGAACTAGACGCTGCCTATGGTATCAGATTCTAGGGGCGTCAAAAACAGGGCGAGGCACCGCCCATACCTCATATTTGGCACCCCGGGGCTTTCTCAGTACCGATGTAACTGCACACACCGACACCCGCACGCATGTTGTTACTGCTTCCACTAGTTCCAATACGTAAGCTTCAAACAAATGATTTTTTTAAACCAGCCACCACTTATTATTAACATAAGTAAGCATTGTATAATTTAAAACATCGAATGTAGGCCTATCACTTCTGCTGTAAAAATTCAATATATAAGCTTAGACATCCCTTTTATACGAGGTATGTTACATTTCCCGGACTCTTAAAGAACATGGAGTTGAACTAAGGCTAGATGGAACCATGGAACATAGTGTTATATATGGAATATAATTAAACTTGCCAGAGTATCCATCCATCGTATGACGTCATAATTAGCTCAGCGCGCGTATGATGACGTCATAATCATTACGTCACAAAGGGTTCCATATAGGCCTTCTTCAAATCTCAATTGGTCCGACACGTTGTATGTCTTTGTAATTCTTTGCTATTTACTAAACGTGCTGTTGAATATTTTGAAACTAATTTGACTGGGCGCTGTTGCTGCCTTAGGCAGCAAAAGCACCCAGTCAAATTAGTTTCAAAATATTCAACAGCTTACCTGTGTATTTTTTTGGAAATTGATAGTCAAGGTGTTCAGAGATCGACCGATTCCAACACCAGCCAGGTGTGGGCGCAGCTTAGCTAGTAATCGGCGGAGAATAGCTAAAATCGGAAAGGTCCATTATTAACAGATTATCAGCACCACCAACGCCGCCACCACCACGGCACCACCACCACCACAGCACCACCATCATCACATCCACTACAGCCACCACCACCACCACCTCCTCCATCACCCCTTCCACCAATACCACCGCATGCACTACTTCCTCCACCACAACCACCATATGAATTGGCATTAACCGCCAGAGTCAAATTGAAATGGAGCCTATTGAAATTATTAGTTGCCATTATCAGCTCACCTGCCCTGAAATGCTAACATGACCGCTTTTGAATAATTAAACTTGAGCCTTTGCTAATTAATGGATTTTGACAGTGAAGGTTGTGAAATATATGGATCCTGTTTAATTCCGTTTTGACACATTTGAATCTGATTCTGTTGATCTGGTCAGAGGCCATCTTAAATTTTCCAAAATTGGTAATAAATACTTTAAAGGATAACTAATCCCATCTCTTGATAGCTATTCGGGTGATCTAACGCGCCGGTCATAAACTATCCAGGTAATTTAAAACTTTTTATCACGCCGCTAAGGAAAGATATTCAGGATTTAGTAGTTAAATGTTGGTACATTTCTACACCCTATGACGGCTGTCATGATTTACTTTTCAACCAATCAGAAAAGCCCTAGTGTCTGCCTCGGTATATACGCTTAGTTATAGAGGCGCCAGCTATAGTTTGGCAATGTGGTATAAAAGCAATACTACAGGTAAGCTGTTGAATGTCTTGAAACCAATTTGATTGGAAGTTGTTGCTGCCATAGGCAGCAACAACTTCCAGTCAAATTAGTTTCAAAATATTCAATGGGATGAGCATTACATAATAAAGAATGCATTGGAGCTTACATGACATCACACACAATAGCTTGAGGAGACAAAATGGTGTCGATCACCGTTCAACATTTACTCGGTATTACAAAACAGATAATTGCGATACAGATCAGGGAATGTGACAGGATATGAATGATATGGAATCTATAAACCATAATCTATCGGTGCAATACACCATTTAAGATGAGATTAGCATCGCTTTAAAAGAGTACTACTCATTAACTGCTGGCCAATTTCAAACAATCTTATATAAAGAAATCTGATTGGTCAATTTGGTTGGTGACAATTCTGGACCTTTGAAAATTTTCAGTAAATCCTTCGAAAGACTACTGAACTGCTGGGCCGATTTGAACTAAGCTCAACTGGAAGGTCCCATGGCTGACCTTTATGCACAAATCTGATTGCTTCATTTGGTCAGTGGCTATCTTTGATTTTTCAATACTGCCAGTAAATCCTTTAAAGAACTACTACTCCTGCTTTAATTGCTGATGGACCTTTGGCCTTTTGGATTTCTTGTTCATTTTTTAACCCAACTTGATTTGCCAGGTTTTGTAAATTTATTATATTACACGTAAGAAACCGATTGCACACTTTGAATGTAACTGAATTGGTCGACAGGAAGTCGAGGTTGCCGTTACCAACAAGAACTTCCGATCAAATGTTAAACAAAAGACTTCTATTTCTTTAGAAATTAGAATACTGCGCTTTATGCTTTCATAGTAAAATGGTTAAATTGTAATTTTGTGATTTGGAAGCATGAAGCTCTAGTTAGTGAAACACGTGATATATTTATAATAAACCCGGCTGTGCTGATAAAAACCTAGTTCGTATACGTATACTGTGCACAGCCATTGGCCAAATTCATGCTAACGCGGAATGAAGATGCTTTGGATCATTTTATAGTCGGTCACATATTTCCATATAATGTTAATCGTAGACCATCTGTCAGAGAGAAAAATAGAACAGGTCTATAATTAGTACAAAAGCCATCTTTTACTTCAGAGATGCAGGAAATGGCATCTTACAGCAGCTGGAATTCAAAGCTTTTCGGTGCCTGTAATATAAGTTTTCGTCACCAAGCACTGCACCTCATTCGCAACAATCGCACAAATTTCGCGGGATATCCAATTGGACTTGCGTACAGACACAGATATATTTGTAAAACAGAATAATGCGGGTTTGTTTCCTCCTGTCTTTCAATGGTGGAAGTTTTAGGTCTTCCATTATATGTGTCATAGTGCCTCGTTCGTAGCTATGGTTTGAGATGATAAATCTAGCTGCACGTTTCTGCACATTTTCTAGTTTGTCCTGAAAGGTTATTTGACGAGGGCCCTAAACTGTGCTTGCATATTCCAGAACTAGTCTAATCAGTCACATGTATGCTTGAAGCATGATTTCGTGGGAACTGAAAGATAAATTTCTCCACAATAGTCGTAAGGATTTGCTCATATCTATGTTATGCGTTTGTTCCAGCTTAAGTCATTTGTGATGTTGATGACAAAATACTTTACTGATGACACAAAACTTAGGCTGCTTCCTTTTAGCGTAGGCCTATAGTCAAATTGATGGAGTGTTTTCTGGTGATGCACATCATGTTGCATATTGTTGGGTGGAAGCACATTCCTTGAGTGTTAGCTCATGCAGTTGCCTAATGTGTTTGTCTTGTTGGAGTCCTTCGCAGTGCTTCGGCTCATTAATTTCCTGGTATATACAATCGTCGTCGAATAACTGCATGGAATTGTCCTGGACTACATCATTTATGTGGACTGAAAACAGCAGCGGGCCAAGAATCATATTCTTTGAGATACACAAGACACAGCCTCGGCAATGTTTCATTTAGCACCATTGATCCGTTAAGAAAGAGTCAATCCAATGTAGTATGTTTTGACATGCCATATTTGTGAAATTTAGATAACAAAGGTTCATGTGGAACGGTATTGAAAGCGTTTTCAAAGTCGAGAATAAAAACGTCCACTTGTTTCCGGTTATCAGTGGATGCAGCTCAATCATTAATGACATTAATTAGTTGAGTTTCACAACAGTGAAATGTCTGGAAAGCATGTTGTCTTCTGCTTCTGTCAGTTAATGGCCACCATCAATGTGTTGATTATTTGGCCATTTGGGTGCGCATAGTGTTAAGAAAAGATTAAAAGCTGGTTAAAAACAGATTTTAAAAACCTGAGTGTCAATTTAGTTTCGTGACGACACTTTGTCCTTGAAGGCTTCAAAAGTTGTGGCTGACAGTGTCCCAGGTGGCAGAGCATCCAACTCCCGGATGGTGCGAGGGGAAAAGGATTCTTTCCTGTAGCCGTTCGAGCATGGTGGAATTTGCTAGCTCTGTTCGGGCATATTGCAATACAGGTGTCTAGGTGGAATAACGCGTCCCTCTGCTTATTGCTACCTTATCATTGGCGATTTTGTAAAGTAGGGCTACTCGTATGTCACTCCTCATTCCGAGGAATCTCCAGTACATGTGGTCCAGCATGTTGTCAACACTTGACCTATTTCGATGTCTATTACTGACATATCTTGCTCCACTTCGTTGTACCATTTCCAGTCAGTTGATGTCCTGATGATATGGATCCCAGACCAGACTGGCACATATGTTAGACAATTGGTCTTTCTAGAGTTTTGTAAGCATTTTCCTGTATTGACGTTGCTCTCATGTTTAGGTTACGTCTTAGAAATCCAATGCTATTGTTGGATTTGTTGCAGATGTCATTCATGTGTTTATCCAGCCACATATCAGATGTTATAACTTAGGTAACTTAGGTACCATTCCGAGCGCAGGTTATCTAAACCTCTATGCTCAGCTCATCTTCGTTCATCTCTATAACCATATTATCACTTCCAGTGAATGGCTTTTCGTAGTTGTAGAGTACCTTTTGCGATGACCAGAATTTGTCGATCCTACTGTTAAAGGTGAACAGTGGTGGTGCTGTTATCAGGCTCCGGCAGGCTATTCCAAAGCTTACAAATGTGCAGTGAAAAGAAGTTTTTTCTGATATATTAGTCCTTGCGCCTTGTACGAATATCCGCTTGCGATAGCCCTCGTTCTCTGGTGTTCTTGTGGTCGGAGCCGTGGGTGAAGTTTTGTGTCATAAATGTCTGTCATTAATGTGTAGGCTTCTATCATGTCACCTCTTAATCTATGGTAGACCATGGTTGGCAGCTTTAGTGATCCTATAGTCGTTCGTTGCATGGCATATCCCTCAAGGATGGTACGAGTTTAGTGGCTCTTCGTTGTAGGCTCTCTATTGCTTCGATGTGCATCCTTTTATAAGGGCGCCATACCACATTGGCATACCCCAGGTGGGGCCTCACAAGTGCCTTGTACAAGAAGATAAAATTTCTGCCATCAATGTGGACAAATGTCCTTCTTATGATTCCCATAATGCTATTAGCTTTGTTAACTTTGAACATAATGTGCTGCTTGAATGGCAGGTTCGGATTAATGGGGATCCCAATGTCCTTCTTCTCTAAAGTATGTTCATAAGCACTCTTCACCTCCGATGGTCACTTGCTGTTTTCTGGCACTGAGAAAGGATTTGATCCAACCATGAATTGGATCGCCTACTCTATGTGACCGTATTTTGTCTGTGAGCCTACTATATGGAACAGTATCGAAGGCTTTCTTGAAGTTTAAGTAATTATAAATGGCATCAACAGTATGTCTCTCATCGATTGCCTTTGTCCATTTATCCAGGGCATGCAGTAGCTGTAATGTTGTTGATCTTCCGCTGATAAACCCAAACTGTTTTTGATTAAAGGCTTTGTTTTCTAATAGGTAATTCATTTTTCCTCTTCATCTTTCGCTACATTAACTGAAGTGTTGTGTCCTGCAGCAGAGATCTTTAGAGCCGCATCAACCCGATATTTCATCTCCTGTCCTGTTAAGTGTTTGTCAAGTCTTGCTTCAAAGACATTTACAGTTGGCGCACTCACAACTTCCTCTGGCAGACTATTCCGGAGGTAGGATATTCTGATGCAAATTAAAGCTATGTTGCTTTTGCTGATCAACTGTTTGCCCTCATCTTGTAAATTTTCATTTCATTTCTTTTCATTCCTTTATTTACACCCAAGCCACAACATGGCACAAGGGGAATCAGAAGTACAATATGATGTCCTCGGGTTGCTAATGGAATGCCATTTTACATATGGTGTTTGCTTTTCTGCTGATGGCTACGACATTACACTTTTCCGGATGGAATGCCATTTTCCATTTTTTTTCTCCCATAATGCCAGTTGTCGAGGTTGCCTTGCATGCAGTGTTCATGTCCGCTTGGTAAGTTTGGATGTAATTTTGTTCAAAATGGTCTAGTAAATTAGAGCAGATGATGTGTCCACCATCTTACAGCAAATGTATGTCAGGAAAACTGATCGATATATGCATGGTAATGAGCAGTCGCTCTTTATATCAGGGACAAATGTTTGCTGACATCCAGGTAGTAACAGACAAATATACGATTTTACAGCGGAAATGCGGAATTCGCATCGCAAGGAAGTCATGTCTGTGAGCTGTATCCATCTGCGATAAACAAAGAGGTGGACATAAAGGTTTCCATACCATAAGTAATCATAAGTTGGTACTGGATGTAGGATTTCTCATATATTTCTAGATCTTCATACTGTTCATCTGTGTCTACAACCATTTACGTTGTGTGCCTCGAAGTAGCAATTTGGGCCTTATAATTGTAGAGGATGTCTTGGTGTTGCCAATGCTTGTCTTCAAGGTCTTCAGGCGATCTTCATACGCTAGACCTTTAGATACCCACCATCAGTTTAAAATCTGATCCCTCTATTCTATTTATAGTTTCTATTCTATTTACAGTCAGACATTCTGACCATTTCGCTGTGTCTTCAATCAATCAAATCAATCATATTCCATTTCTGTGAGAAGGCAAAAAGCCTGTAATGACCAATTTCAATTCGCTAATAAAACATGGGATTTATATTGTCAGCTAGATAGTTATAGTATAGGGGTTGGTTATCCCATAGTTTATCTAATTTTGTTTCAAATGATATAATGTTTGTTGCTTCTATAACATGGGTCAGAAGGATGTTCCATAAGTCCACGATTTTATGTTAAAAGGAATATTTTTGTATGTTTAAACGTGATCTGGACTTGTATAGTTTTAGCCTGTGTCCCCTGGTTCTCGAGTCTGATCGAAATTCAAAAAGGTTGCACACTTCTGGATCATATTTTTTTGTTATAATTTTGTAAACTTCAAAAATGTCTCCTCGTGCTCTACGGTATGCAAAAGTTGGTATATTAAGGACACTGAGCCTAGGCTCATAATTTAGGTTTGCTAGTCCTGAGACATTTAGTCGCCCTTCGTTGGACATTTTTAACAGCTCTATATGTTTCTGGAGATAGGGGCTCCAAACCAGAGTAGCAAATTCCAGATGTGGCCGTACTAATGATGTATAGAGAGGTCTAAATATGTTTGTGTCAAGGGATACAATTGTGCGCCTTATTACACCCATAATGGAGTTGGCTTTTATTAGTCCCCTACCGGTAAAACCTGGTGGTGGACTATAGGTTTGCACTCCATCTGTCCATCTGTCTGTCCATCTGCCCGCACGTCTGTCCGTCCATCCATCCGTCCGTCTGTCACAGTTGGTGTTCCGCACTTTTTTCGCAGTGCTTTAAGGTATTCAACTGAGAATTGTTACATTGCTTTGTTATGAGAAGTTACATACCAAGCTCGAGTTTCAGGCGTATGCATCAATTTTTGATGGAGTTATGCCCCATTTTGACTTAAGAAATACGAAAAATATCAGCTTCCCGCACTTTTTTTCGCACTCCTTCAAGATATCTAAGCGAAAATTGGCACATCGCTTTAGTATAAGGAGTTACAGAGCAAGTTTGAGTTTCAGACATTTTCGTCAGTTTTTGGAGTCATGGAGTTATGCCCCCTTTCGGCTTAAAAAAATATTAGTTTTCCACACTTTTTCTCGCAGTCTTTGGAGATATTCAACTGAGAATTGGGACGTTGATTTGTTATGAGAAATTACAGACCAGGTTCGAGTTTCAGGCATTTGCGTCAATTTTTTTATGGAGTTATGTCCCCTTTTCACTTATGAAATACAAACATATCAATTTTCAAGACCCCTTTGTTCTCCTTCACCATATATAACTGAAACTTGGTTTATTGCTTTGTTATGAGAAGCTACAGATCCAGTTCGAGTTTCAGCTGCTTCTGTCAATTTTAATGGAGTTTTTGACTGTCAGTCTCTAAAGATTTATATCACCAGGTGGGGGACATGTATTGCAAAGCAATACTTACAGAATGCTTGGTAACTTTATCTATTATATGCTTCTCGAAACATAGTTTATCATCAATAATAACTCCTATATCCTTTTCATTCTCAGTTGTATTAATACGGGGGCCCCTTCATTACCGAGAATATAGCTATGATTTTGTAAATTGGTTTTGCCAATTCGCATAGATTTACATTTATCAGCATTAAATTGGAGTAACCATTTACTGGTCCATTCGTTTAACAAGATATATCTTGTTGCATTTCGTTAGCATCATCATTGGATTTTATGCCATGAAAAGGTTTTGTGTCATCCGCATACAGGTATACTTAACTATTGTTAGCTATCACATTAGGTAAGTCATTTATATATAAAACAAACAACACCAGTCCTAAAACTGATCCCTGTGGTATCCGGCCAAATACTGATTTCCATTCTGAGTGTTCATCACTATTGATTGGTGTAGCGTGGATCGGCCGGAGAGGTACAGACAGCCCCATCTCAGCTGGGTACAGGATGCTGTTCCAGGTACGTTCTGAGTACACACCCTTAGTAGGATAGTACGCATGTATATTTAACAGTGATTTACCAGTGATTTCAGTCAAATACTTCAGTGTAGAAGGAGTGACTGCAATTTTTAGGAGTTAGACGACCTTAGGACTATATAAAACCCTTTGACTTGAAGAATGAGTCTAGGTTGTTTTTTAATGTGTTTAATGTTGGAGCATTAATTGCTTCTGTTGGTGGCGAATTATAGCTCACAGGGGTATGTGCTGGTCCGTTCTACTGCTCCTCTCCATTGCACCGCATGTACAGGATGTGTGGGAGATCTGGTTAGGTACGATTCTCGGGGTTACGGATCCCGTATCACGAATCTCCGAAAAGTACAAAGACCGACTTCTAGAGCCGGTGGAATGATAACATTTCACTGGGGCCGTACAACCATTGGCGCCGAGATTGAACCTCACTGTCTCGTCTCAACTATTAGTGTCACCGGTATGACGGTCCATGACTCAATTTAGGAGACCAGACATGATAATTAAGAAAAATATATACTACACAAACAATGGTACTCGTTTGTTAGCACGAGAGAGAAAATGCACAGTATATAGAACTAAGTTGGTGTGGTGTCAACGTGGATTCGCCAGAGCTACCTCACCGATCCATATATATCCGTGAGGTATCACTGCAAGGAGGCATCCTAACGAGGGCACTTATGTAGTTTAACATAAACCATTAAACCCCTAACAAAAATATTATTGTTGTGAGAAGAAAGTGCCTCGCACAGGCCTCTGTCACAGGAAAATTCCTTCAACACCGAAGTGGAGGAAGAGAGCTGGCAAAAAGGGCCATTCTCTTTCAACAGCAACAGAAACTACATCCAGTGGCCTCATCACAGTGTAGATCACGGGGTAGTGTCGGGCCATTCCAGTGTCTGGTGTCGACTCGCCGCGCCACAAGTGCACAACAAATGATGACGCTGGTTAGCTTCCGGTCTCGGGGTGACGGCTCCTAAGGCTGGTGGAACTCAATTGTTCTGGTGGAGCCGTGCGACCATCGTCGTGAACATTAAACATTGTGTCACCAGTATGCCTGTCCATAGCAATTTCATGATCTATTGACTTACAAGATTTAATTGGTGACCTAATTAAACTAAGTCTAAACAATAGTTTTACCTAAACAGACCGTCAAGTATGCTAGATAAAAATAATGAGCATACGAAAATACAAGACATAGAGACAGCCTGATGAACTTTTAAACGTGGGGCTCCCGGAGGTACCACACAAACTCGTAGGTCCGCAGAGGTATCCCCGCAAGGGAAGCTCCCGTACACGAGACTTAACTAATTAACTTAATATAAGCTATTATATCTCGAAGCTGAAAGGAAAGAAAATTATCTTTGTAGTGATGGGAAATCATGTGGGCAATACTCCTAGTGCTAGTTAGGGTGAGGGGTATTATCCTCGCATGGACCGTCGTCACTGAATCCTTGCGAGAGGCAAGTGCCTCACGCAGGCCTCCGTTACGGGAAAATATCGCCACTGCTTAAAGCAGGACAAGAATAGTGGTCGAAAGGGGCCCACTCTAATATTTAACCAAAAATGCTGTAAAGAAAAGTCCATACCTAGTGAGATTATGACTATACGGTTACATGATGTTTTACGTGAAGACGGGATGAACGATTCCCGACGGATTCCCACATCATCGTCTTATGTAATTCTTAGTATGCTGAATTAGTAGTTGCCACTTTTATTTATGTGGGCCTTCTTCTATGCTTAACTTAATATTTAGTTTTTAGAGACAAGAATTATTTTAGTCCGCAACTGGCTGGCGTCTACCTAGCTTTTAAATATGGCTGTCTTTGAGAACAGATGCCCTAAGACATCAAATACTACGGACAGAGTGCATACATGTTACTTAGCAAGATCTCCGAACTGGATAAGAATCCGGACATCTCACTCCGTAACCACATAAAACATACACAGGACATCGGTTACCTTTCACAAAAGCATTTTTAGACAACTGATCTATCGTTACGGTGGGGGTAAGAGAGACAAATACCCATCATAAATATCCTTCCCGTGAGGGCGTGGCAGATCTGAATATCATGCCCAGAAATTGTTAAGGAATTCAGTGGGGATGCGCATCTCGCCCGTCACCAGGTCCTATGGAACTAACTTTTTAACCTGTTTAAACACAAGTTGCCCAGCTATGCACTGCGGTGTGGGAGGAGTGTTCAGCCGATTAAAGAAATTAATAATTAAGACATGTTTTCGCAGTGTTTTCCTACATTGGCAAAGGTGCTAACTACTGAGTATCCAAAGATACATGGAAAATGTGTGTGACACCACACCCTGGCCATCACCGCTCGGAAACCCCAATAGTTTCCCATGGTCGGATCAGTCCATGGTGCGGATAGGGACATCCAAACAATTAAGAAGCCATAAGGCTTAGTGGGACATGAAGATCGATGATAACTTAGAAACATGAGGCCCTTTTGGTATGTTAGCCAATCTGACACAACCTAAATCATCGCAACTACCGGAAAAGAGGCGTACACTATGTGTTTCCTAATGAAGAAATTGTCTCTAATCATATTAAACCTATCCTATCGAGCTGAATAGAAAAGGGTTTTTTAGTCGGTAGCATGGCGGGCTAAACAGAGTTATAGCATGGACAGCGACCTCAGTAGAAAAATGTGTTGGTGGCAGTAGAAAGTGCCGCATATATAAATGTTGCTGTATAAGTGCTGCCTACGTGCTGTAGTTCGGATCGACCGGTCGGGTACCGGCCGTACCAGCTAAGCTGGGGATGCGCCGCCCGTCTAGGATTCGTTTCCTGAACACGCCCCTCTGGGTAAAGCTATAGGCATATATAGGCCTAAGGGAGAGAGAGAGCGTGTCAAAAATCGACTAAGTTCGTTAAAACCCATTATGCGCATGCGCGCGTCAGGACACTGTTTCCATGGAGCACATGGCTGTGACCTAGATAGGATGCCACTTATAGTGTACTGAGCTGGTACGCTGTAATTCTTATTGATTGTCTGTTCCCGTTATATCTGGCATTGATCAAGATCAGAATTCAACGGCCTTTCTAAATCTGTAAACCATTTCAAAATCGATTGAGAAATGGCTGAGTTACCCAGGAAAAACTCTTCTTAATTATCTTCAAACTATTGCCCTGACGTCATAACCACGTGGACGAAAAGATTCTAGAATGTTCTAGAACGTTCGACTACACTATTATTAGCTGTGCGCTGATTGGCTGCTGCTCGAATGATGATTGGATGAAGCCTGCGCCTCTGACATCATGGAGAGTATAAAAGGAGAAGCGATCCAGTGATCGAGAGCATCCTCGGCCAGGGGCCGAACAGGTTTGAGCTGTACCAACTATTATCAAGTGCGACACTTTTATTCGCTATGCATTGGGGTTTTATCCTGTAGAGTACAGTTTCCAACCCACCGTACTAAAACAATTTTGTAACTCCCCTTTTACGGGAGTAGTTTGGAAACTTTTGATAAAAACGTTCACGAATACAACATCTACATTCGGAACACAAACTTGCGATGAGGCCTTTGCGGCCTTATAATGTGAATCTACAGATGTAGAGGCAGGATGTTCTTTGGTGGATGTCTCGCTGGATCTGCCGGCCACGCCTAAAAGTGGTATATCAAACGCCACCGCGCTAATCGTGTAGGTTCTTTCGACTTTCGACCGTAGCAAGTGAACTCTGCCCGGTGCGTCTTCAGAGCTGGTTGATGTACCAACACCGTGATGCTTTGTTTTGTATCTTCATCCGCATCTGACAACCCCCGCTAGTGATTGGGTTGTTTACACTTTCCATCTGTACCATCGGTTTACGGGAACTTTCTTCACTACATAGTACTATCGTATCTTTTACTGACTGCTCGTTAGACAATCTGAATAGGCTTACAGTGCTGTGCGATGACACCCCCAACACCCCCGCGCCCCCCCCCCCCCCCACTGCCATGGACGTTCTTACAGGAATCTTGTTTGCGGACAACAGCTTGCGGGAACCAGCCTGCGGGAACCAGCCTGCAGGAACTTTCCAGCTTCCGGAGAGCACATCATCTTACGTCGACTACGGATTGACGTATCAATTTCAGTAACGCCGTAGCCTTAAAGAATGACTACCAAGTATTCAAGTAACTATACTTCACCATTTAATTATTTCTCTATATAGGTTTTGTTAATTATCTAGTATGTGTACTAACGGTTCCGATGACTAAAAGGAACCATAACGGTCTTAGGACCAATAGTTATAATTTCTGTATTTGCTTAATAGTTATTTTCATTTTCCTCAATGTGTTGCTAACCGCACTATAGTAGGTTCGTCAACCACCTGTATTACTATATATATATATATATATATATATATATATATATATATATATATATATATATATATATATATATATATATATATATATATATATATATATATATATATATATATATATATATATATACACCTGTGCAAAAGTTAAGCACCAGCAAAAACGTAGGAACATGATGGTACAACTAGGCTGCCATACTTTTTGTCCCCGCCTTAGCTGACATAATTCCAAGTACGAAATGCACATGCATGCATGACTTCACGCCGCTTGATGTCCGTGCGTGGCGGGAAACAGCACACGTGTTCAGTTATGTAAAAGTCCAGTTTGAGGTGTAGAACATTACATACAGATTTAGGCGACAAGATTAGGAATGTTGTGTTCATGACCGTGATTTATTTGTACAGAGAGAATTAGCTCTTGATTGTGAACCGCTATGGCAAGACGAAGGTTAAGTGATCGTGTGAAATGGCAAATCATAGGCATGCATACCACTGGTATGTCATGCAGAGAGATTGGTAGACAGCTGAACATTAACCATACTGTAATCAGTCGTTTGATTGCAAAACATGGGCAAACTAACGAGGTGAAGGACAGGCCTAGATCTGGAAGACCGAAGAAGACTACTGCCCGTGATGATCGAGCCCTAGTACGCCTTGTTAGGAGATCTCCATTCACCAACAGCAGAGTGCTCAGCCAGCAATGGGAAACGCGCAATAGAGTGTCAATGTCTACCGTCAAAAGGAGACTGTATGCTGCTGGCATGAAAGCTAGGAGACCTGTCAGACGTCCTCTCCTCACTGAACACCACAAAGAGGTGCGTCTGAGGTGGTGCAACGAAAGAAGACACTGGAACATGAGATCCTGGAGACGGGTACACTGGTCCGATGAAAGTCGGTTCCTGCTTCATGCCACAGATGGTCGAACTCGTGTATGGAGGTCCAGACGCACGGCGTACGACCAACGTAACATCATGGAAGAAGTTCCATTTGGTGGAGATTCCATTATGATATGGGGTGCATCTCATTTGATTGTAAGCTGGATCTGTTGACTGTACCTGGAACACTAAATGGACAAAGATATCAAGATTCCATACTGGATAGAGTTGTGGTCCCTCATTTTGTAAATCATGCACCTGGAACCCACCCTATATTCATGGATGACAACGCCCGACCACATCGTGCTAGAGCTGTGCATGAATACCTCCGCCAGAATGCCATCGAAACCCTACCATGGCCAGCAAGGAGCCCTGACATGCACCCTATTGAGCATATCTGGGACATTCTGGGAAACATGGTGAGAAGGAGGGATCCTCCTGTGCAGAACCTACAGGAATTAACAGACGCACTCCATCTTGAATGGCAACGAATACCACAATGGCGTATCAGTGGGTTGGTGACCAGCATGAGACGTCGTGTCCAGGCCGTCATCCAGGCACAAGGTGGATATACCCGGTATTAATAATGACAGTCTCAAACTCGTGCACAGATGTTAAACTTCGTTTTCAGACACCATTAATGACAATCTAGCCACGTGTGTCAACTGTAGGGCAATAGTTGTCAGTTGTGTCAACGTAACCATATTCAGTCCTCGTTTTCAAGTTCAAACAAAAACATACAGTGTTTCCCCACCATCATAATCAGCATTCCTCTAGTTGCATTATTACCTCTTGCACTAAGATGGATGGGTACATAAATGTTTATGCTATTGCTTTCTTCATAGCACATGAATATACCCTCGCATGTGCGTAAAAATAGGGTGGTGCTTAACTTTTGCACAGGTGTATATATATATATATATCTTAATCATTGCTACCGTATTGTTTGTTCTGGTTAGATTATGTAGGTATATGGCCAGTGGCCATCCGCTAAATTGTTTTGCTTAAGTATAGAAAATATAGGAATGCAGTGCACGTAGGAAACACTATGCAGCAACATTTATATATGCAGCATTTTCTCCCGCCACCAACAATTTTTCACTGAGGTCGCTGTCCATGCTATAACTCTGTTTATCCCAGCATGCTACCGACTAAAACCTTTTCTATTCAGCTCAATAGGATAGGTTCAAAATGATTAGAGACACTTTCTTCATTACATACTGTAATATATTCTTCTCTTCCGGCAGTGCGATAATCTAGCCCCGCACTCCGGTAAGACTCATAACTCCAAGATTTTGTCTCTTTTCATATTCCTCTTAGCCTTGTGGCTTCTTAATTGTTTGGACGTCCCTATCCGCACCATGGGCTGATCCGACTCTGGGAAACTATTGGGGTTTCCGAGCGGTGATGGAATCTGTTCGCCATGACAGCCGTGTCTAATAGCTAGGTAGATATCGGCCAGTTGCGGCCTAAACTAATTCTTGTTCTGAAAACAACTAAACGGAATTAAGCAAAGCAGAAGGCCCACAGAAATTAAGCGGCAACTACTAATTCAGCATATTAGCAATCACATAAGACGGTACCGAAGGAATCCATCGGGAATCTTCCGTTCCGTCTTCACGTAAAACAGTACGTACCCCTATAGACATAATCTCACTAGGTATGGTCTTTTCTTTCTACAGCATTTTTGTTTGAAATATTGTAGTGGGCCCATTTTTGCCTACTATTCTTCTCCCGCTTTAAGCCGTGGCGACACCTCCCCCGAGACAGAGGCCCGCAAGGATTCAGCAACGACGGTCCACACCAGGATAATACTCCTCACCCAAACTAGCACTAGGAGTAGTGCCCGCGTGAGGCACATCACTTTTTCGTCTGAGATAGCCTTCTTCCTTTCAGCTTAGAGGTATAATAACTTATATTAAGTTAAATAGCTATGTCTCGTGTACGGGAGCCTCCCTTGCATATTTTTCAATTAGTTAGGTAAACTCATTGTATAGACTTATATTTTTAGGTCACCAAATCAAATCTTGTAAGTCTATAGATCACGAAATTGCTATGGACAGGCATACTGGTGACACAATCTTTTGGGATGAGACCGTTGCGTTTATTGTTCGTGACAATGGTCACATGGCCCCAACGGAACGATTGAGTTCGATGGGCCTTAGAAGTAGGTTTTTGTTTCCCGCAGGGCAGTCTTGTTCAAGGTCTGTCACCCCGAGACCGGATGCTAACCAGTATCGTCTCTCGTCGTGCACTTACGGCGCGGCGAGTCGACATGAGACATTGGGACGGCCCGACACTACGTGGCGAGCTACAGTAGTCAGCAAGAGATACAATAACATTACTGCTGTGATGAAAGTTCCTGTACACCGATGGTACGGATGGAAGTTGACAACCACCCGATCATAAGCAGGGGTTGTTAAATGCGGATAAAGATACATAACTAAGCTTAACGGTGCGGGGTATGTCAACCAGCTCTGAAGACATACCGGGCAAAGTTTACTTGCTGCGGTCGAAAAGTTTAGATAAACCTGCACGACATCAGTGTGGGATGGTTAAATAACCACTTTTTAGTGTGGCCGGCAGATCCGGCGAGTCATCCACCAAAGAACATCGCTGCCTCTACATCTGTAGAATCACATTTTCAGGCCGGGAAAGGCCTCACCGCAAGTTCGTGTTCCGAATTAGTTCTTGAGATTTTCGTGAACAATATCTAAAAAGTTCCAAAAATGCTCCCGCAGGCAACGGGAGCTACAAAATTGCTTTTAGTGCGGTGGGTTGGATTACTGCTGGCTACGGGAGAGAAACCGACAGAAAGCGAAGTGATCTGCGTAATGCCTGTCGTGCTGATCGTAGCTGACACAGGTCCAACCTATTCGGCCCCTGGCCGAGGATGCTCTCGAGTTCTGGATCTCGTCTCCTCTTATACTACTCGTGACGTCACAGGCGCAGGCTCCAACCAATCATCGGTTGAGCAACAGCCAACCAGCGTGTAGCTAATAATAACGCAGTCGAATGATCTAGAACATTCTAGCAGTTCCGCGTACACGTGGTTATGACGCCACGGCACTATTTTAAAGATAATCAAAAGGTGTCTTCCGTGGATAACTCAGCCATTTCTTAACCGATTTTGAAATGGTTTACAGATTTGGAAAGCCCGTCGAATTCTGGTCCTGATTAATGCCAGATTAGGCGGGAACAGGTAATTAAAAAGGATTACATTGTACCGTCTCGGTACACTAAAAGCGTCATCCTATCTTGGTCGTAAACTATGCGCTCTGTCAAAAATAGCATTTAAGTGTGCGCATGCACACTATGCGCTTTAACGAACTTAGTCATTTTTATGACGCGATCTCTCCCATAGGCTCTTTTACGCTTATAGCTCTACCCAGAGGTGTGTGTTCAGGGAACGAATCCAGGACGGGCGGCGCGTACCCAGTTTGGCTGGTATGGCTGGTACCTGTCCGGTCGATCTGAACTACACCAGCATTCCACAATCAACCACCAGCCCACACCACAACAACCACCACGACAACCACAGTGATCACCGCCACCACCGCTACCACAATCGTCAGAGCATCCAGCATCATCACCACCACGCCACATTGTTAAATTTATCCACAACTTCTTCAGACACTAGTGCAGAGAACATTATTATAAGCAACAGTATATCAGCACCAGTGGATCATGCCCCATGACCAGCTTCCTCAGATTGTGGCACCCAAACATGTGGGGGTAACCTTTCGACAAACACGTTTGATCACTATTGTCGTGGATGCAGCAGAATGTTTGATTAGGTGTGCGGAAGATTGAACTATTATGTTTTAATTTTTGAAATATTTTTCTTATTATTATGCTTGTCTTAAAATTGAAACCCTGTCCCTAGGCTGACAACGGCCATCCTACACAGCTACGCAAATTGCTGCATAGCTGTGTTTCACACAAATACATCGCTGCAGATTCCTATGCTGTAAATATACCTTATGCGGTTTAGGTATACAGCATACCGCAACGAGTATGTCTTTTATTATCATGCCATCCCAGCTATTGCTGAGGCCGCCTGGTAGACATTTAAAACCTTATTAGAATACTATTTTTCTTATTATAAATTTTATTCTCGTTTTAGTATAGCGACGTGGACTTGTGAATGACAAGAGCTATTGGTGCGGACCCGCCATAATGGGCCGCACTGTATGCATGCCCTCATATATTATTTAATATATTTTTATATAACATAAATCCCATACGTTGGAGTTTGGGCGTTCTCGGCGGAAATTTAATTATTCGTCGCCAAGAGAATGCCCATGCGAGCTATTGTTTTAGAGATCAGATACTAAAATAAAATAAAGAAACACACACCGTGACATAAAAAAAAAAAGCCTGTGAATATATACCAGGCCAAAAATCAAAATCAAACGTATGCCTCTCTCCCAAAAATCTTTCGCACCTCTATGTGCTCTTCTCTATTAAACTATGCATCTCTCGCGTCACTAGTCCTCTCGGCCATGTGCCTGCTCGAGAAGCCTATAATTCTCGCTTATAGTGCATCCATGCTCTCGATCCGTGTGCTGGTATCATTTGCCACAGGTGTCAAACTAGGAGGGGGTGGTGTAGCGCGGATCGGTCTGACAGGTACGGACCATCCCAGCTCGGCTGGGTAGAGGACGGCTGTTCCGGGTATGTTCTGAACCCACACCCCTTAGTAGCATAGTATGCGTGGATAGAGCCTCATGAGAGAGGTTTCTAAAATGACTAACTCCATGAGATTGTGTAGCGTGCATGCACGCGCGTCAAAGCTTCCCTGACAACACGTGTCAGCGTTGGGAGAGAATGCATACTAAAGTGTACAGAGTTGGTGCATGTAATTTCTTCAATTATTTTATCCTTGTTATTCTTGGTAGCTATCAGGACCGAAGTGAAACGCGGAATTCAAAACTGTAAACCATTTTAAGATCGGTCAAGAAATGGCCGAGTTATCCTTATTTTCTGCTTAAATAATGCTCAAAATATTGAAAACGTCATAAGCGCCTCTATGTACTAATTGAATGAGTAGGATGTTTATCCCGTGATAATGCCCTTGCCCTTCCAGCTCGGATGTTGATTGGCTACAGATCTCGCGTTGATTGGCTGAGCGTTCTCGCTACAATGCTGTGAGGTGTATAAAAGGAGTGAAGAACTGAGAATCAAGACCCACACTCCGTCGAGAGAGAAGGTGGAAGGTTGTGTGGCCAGAGAGTTGAAGGACGCTGACACCTGCCTGCTGTATCTGGGTTCATTGTAATCACAGCGGGGCTGGCTGGCTTAGAAATCTTGATCTCTCTGGCCCGAAACCTTCCCATCCGTGTCTTATCTTTTGGACGCTCTTGGGGGGACAATTCCCAGGGGCATATAAACTAATCGGAAAGAAGAATCCCCCACTTCCAACAACTTCAGAGGAGTCTTCCTGCGGATGGGCCTTGCGGCCCCGATGTAAAGAACTCGTAGTATGTGGAACGAGTGGTGATTCTTGGTGGACAACTCATCAGATCTGCCGAACCATGCCGAAATGTGGTAATCAAACTCTTCACAATGTATTGTGTATAACATTTAACTTTTAGACCACAGTCTAGTGGGACTTTGGCTGGTATGCCACACGAGCTATACGGTGCATCATGTACTGTGTACATGGCGGATGCAAATGCATCACTATTTAACATTCAACTGTAGCCCTTCATTACAACAGGGTAGCTTTCAACTTCCGTTACAGTACAGAACCTTTTTGCCATACTAATTAAATCAATATGACTATCTAGTAGACATCTGCAATCGCAATCGTTCTTCTTCACCATCTTTGAGAGTGAGCTGCATCAACAGTTCGCCTTCGGATACCCACCCAGCAGCTACAGAATCGAGCCATCTCACGTTCCTCATCCAGAACATATCATTTACTGTGATCTATGAACTTTTTCCATACCGATGACTAATAGGAACTCATCTAGCGGTATTTTTCATTATTATTATATTTTTACATTTATAGGTAACGATGACTAATAGGTACCGACCAGGCATCTGAGACCGCATTTTATAGTTTAACTTTTTACTGTATATATTATCCTTGTTTTGTGTTGATGACTAACAAGCACTGCAAGGTTGTGGACCTTAATTATTGTTAATACTGTGATAGTTAGTTATGTATATGGCAGCGCCATCCTAGTTACTTGTTTTGTTTATTTTTATATAAAATACTAGGTCTGCAGTACGCTAGGCTACACTATGCAGCACCAATAACACTGCATCACCTTTTCCCTCCAGCATCACTTTTTCACTGAGGTCACTGTTCAGGTTCTCATTAAGCGAGCCAGATCAAAACCTTTATGAAAGAGGCAGAATATATCAAGATCAAGGTAACAACCAGCAACTCTGTAACTGACATTGTCAATTATTACTGCCATAATGACAAGAATCTCTCACTTGACACAATCCAGGTCCCGGACTGCCACTTCCTCATTGCGGGAGACTTTAATAGCCAATCCCAGAGCTGGGGATACAGAACACTTGATAAACGAGGAGAAGACATTGAAGCATGGCAAGATGAAAAGCACCTTTTACTTGTCAACGATCCCACAGATCAGCCTACCTTCTACTCACGCCGGTGGCACTCGACAACAACGCTGGACTTGGCATTTTGTACAGAAGACATTCACAGAAACCTCAGTAGAGTGGTCGGATCGCAGTTAGGAGGAAGCGACCACCACCCAATCCTCCTCTCTATTTCTGGAAGTATTTCGACAAGTACACCTCAACATCCAAGGTGGAACTACAAAAATGCAAATTGGAGTCTGTTCGGCATTCGTTCCAGTGAGCTTACCCAAAATATAGCAGTAGAAGGGAGAAACATCAACAATGTGGTCAAGGAATTTAATTCAAGTATGCTCACGGCTGCCAACGAAGCGATTCCTCGAGGGTTCAGGAAAAACTACCACCCCTACTGGACAACAGAACTGCAAGCAACATGTGATAAACTAGACAAGGCCAGAGAAGATGCAGAGGGTAATCCCTGTCATGAAAACCACTTCATGCTACAACAAACTAAAGCCAGGTATCTAAAGACCAAGCTGGAGGCCAAAAGAAGAAGCTGGAGGGAAAAGACGTCAGGGTTTAATTTCGAGAGAGACACCACAAAGCTATGGAGACTGACTAAAGCACTGAAGGATGAGGGTGTCGGGGGAGAGAAGATTACTCTTGAAGAAGATGGACAAACACTGACAGGAAAGATGGCTACAGATGCCTTTGCGAAGGCATATGCAAAAGAAAGCAACATTTCTATACCCCGGATGCATCAAAAAGAGGTTAGAAAAGAGCAAAAGGAAAGAACAGACACCAACACTCACGATGCAATGAAAGTTGACATTAGTTTAGCAGAACTGAAGAAGGCCATCCGCCAATTGAAGAAGAAGAAATCTCCCGGGCCAGATGCCATTACGAATGAAATGATCCAACACCTTGGTAATGCATCTCTCCGCAAGTTGCTAGACATCTTTAATCTCAGTTGGACCAATGGAGAGGTTCCTCAGTGCTGGAAGGAAGCCAGAATGACTCCTATTCTGAAAAAAGGGAAGAACAAGACGAAAGTGCTGAGCTACCATCCTATCAGTCTAACAAGCTGCATATGCAAGACCACAGAGCGCATCATCAACCAGCGGTTGCAGTGGTACCTGGAGTCAGAGAACATTATAGCTTCAGAGCAGGCCGGCTTCAGAAGATACAGGAGCACAGAAGATCAAACAACACATCTTGCACAGGTCATAGAGGACACTTTTCAAGTCAAGAAGGTGATGCTAGCTGCCTTTATCGATCTGCAGAAGGCATTTGACAAGGTGTGGAAGGATGGCCTCCTCGTGAAGCTCCGGCGCACAAGCATCAGTGGCAACATGTTCCGATGGACCAAGTCGTACCTACACAATCGCAGAGCTAGGGTGCTGGTGGATGGACAATCTGGACAGAATGTATTGCTGAGACAAGGGGTGCCAGAAGACGGAGTATTATCACCAACTCTGTTCATACTCTTCATTAATGACATTGTAGCAGAGCTGCCCAATGGGATCCAAGCAGCCCTCTATGCAGATGACCTCATACTCTGGTGCACCGAGGAGTACATAACGACTGCCACGTACAGAATGCAGCTCGCCTTGGGCAGAATTACAGCTTGGGCCAATCGCTGGTGTATTACCATCAACAAAGAAAAATCATCAGCCATGCTATTCTCACTGTCCACCAAAACTAAGGTTGGCAATCTGACACTGGGCGGACCAGCAGACATACCTGGGAGTCACCTACGACAGACGATTAACATGGAAGGAGCACATACAGAATGCAGAGGCAAAGGCCAGAAGAAAGCCAAACATCATAAGGCAGCTGGCAGGAACAAAGTGGGGTGCCAATGAAAGGATCCTCAAGACCATCTACCTAGGTGCCGTACGACCACACCTTGAGTATGGATCCAGCTCATGGATGACAGCAGCTAAATCTCATCAACAGAACCTCGACAGAGTACAAAACCAGGCACTGCGCATCATCACTGGTGGAATGAGATCAATGACCAATAGAAAAAATGGAGCAGACAGCAGGCATCCCCCACTTAGCAAAGGAAGGGAATGCAAAGCACTGATCAAAGCTGCAAAGTTCAAATCGTTCAGCAACCACCCGATGAAGATCAGGCAAACACAGCTGTCATCAGGAAGACTTAAAAGATCAAATTTTGTGAAAGAGACAAAAGCACTTCAAAGGAAACACCAAGAAATGTTGCCAGCACAAATAGAAGACCCAAACCACACCCTTGATCCTCCACACTGGGAAAGCAAATTAGAGAGCATAGCTATTCGCACCACAGTACCTCATCTCACAACCAAAGATGAACACAGTGATGTGAGCAAGAAGGCCCTGACCCTAGCCATGCTGGAAGAAATGTACCCTCAGGAGACATGGATAAGGATCTACACAGATGGATCAGCCAGAGATGCAATTAGGAGCGGAGGTGCCAGACTGCACATACAGTATCCAAACGGACAACATGAGTCAGCTGCAATACCGACGGGCAAACACTGCACAAACTACAGAGCTGAAGTCGAAGCACTGGTTCATGCAGCTAATACCATCAGCAGAACAGCAGACCCTATTGCACAGATTGTCGTTTTATCTGATGCCCACTCCGTCCTTGAAGCTATCACCAAAGGTAAGCTGCCACAACATGAAGAAGCACTACAAACCATCAAATGCTTTCGGATAGCATTGCAGTGGATCCCCTCACACTGTGAAGTCCAAGGAAATGAGGAAGCAGACAAGATGGCAAAGGTGAGTGCAGAAGAGAATCAAACAGAAAACATGGTTACCCATACAGAGATGAAGACTATCATCAAGTCACTCTATAGAACACCTCAATCAGAAGATGCCTACCATCATCTCTCGAGGCCAGAGCAAGTGACCATTTTTCGTCTCAGAACTGGACACAACAGACTAAACCAACACATGTACAGGCGGTTCCACCTTACGACATCGCCCGCCTGTACTTGTGGAGAAGCAGAACAGACCACAGAGCACATACTTCAATGTTGCAGTACGTATCAGCTGCTGAGAGAAGAGATCTGACCTTTGTCAACCTCTTTTCTTGAAAAGCTGCATGGGCCTGTGGAAGAACTGCAGAAAACCACAGATTTCATCTTGAGAATGGCTCCCCAAGTGTGATACCAGCGATCGAAAAGAAGAAGAAGAATTAAGCGAACCTGACATGAGATCGACTAAACCTGGCTATTCTATCTCGATAGGATAGGTATAGAAGTAGTTAGGAATGGTCGCTCATTAGGAGTCATTTGTGTAAGACTCTTTTCCGGATGTAGTGGATATGTAACACTGCACACCGGCTATAGGTGTTATAAATTGGCCTCCTTATTAATATATGAGCGATTGTTTCTTCCTACATTCCTCCAGCTGTAAGGCTTATAATTGTCTGGACCTTCTTTCGACACATTGTTGTGATCTGACTCTGGAAACTATTTGGGTTTCCAAGCGCTGTAGACTAAAATGTTGATTTCGCACACACTCCTCCAGTATCCTCGGATACCAGTTAGAATAGATATCCATGCCAAATTAGGAAGCTCTGCGAAAACATTTTATTATTTTTACTGGCCAGCAGTGCATCGCTGGGCATTTCTAATATAACCCCTAATGACAGATAAAATGTTAGTCCCCGGGATCAGATCCTACATTATCTGTCCCCACACACCAGGTGACAGACGGGACACGGATCTCTCTCTAAATCATCACAGTGACTGAGTGTGGTCTTTGAACCACCACGCCCTCACGGGAAGGTCACTGTAGTTGGATATCTGTCTCCGTATCCCCACCATAAAAGTGCATGTGCTTTTCAAATGCTTTTGTAAATATGTCTCATCCTAGTGATGTTGTATGTGGTGGCGGTGCGATCAGTAACGTGATCGTTATATGATTCAGGAGCTGTCATGCTGCGACATGTCTGCTCACTGTTTTTCTGGGATGCTCCATAAGGTGACCATATGGGAACCGAGCATTTCCGCCAGTCAGGCACGCATTAAAGAGATAGGTAGAACTACTTGCCATTTGTGGCCAAAGCTTGAAACATGGACCTAACAACTAAAGGTTAGTTTAGGGCGTTAGCAGAAGGACCACATAAATAATGCGGCAGCTACCAATACAGTATCTTTAATCTACATAAGATGACAGTGTCTGAATTCTCCGGAAATCACCCACCCCATCTTCACGTAATTCGGTGTGCATCACAATAGCATAAAGTTTCACTAGGTTCACCGCACTACACACTTAGCATATGTTTGAATAAGAGAGTGGTCCTTTTTGCCAGCTCTCTTCCTCCACTTCAGCGTTGAAGGCATTTTCCTGTGACAGAGGCCTGCGCAAGTCACTTTCCTCACGCAACAATAATGTTTTGTTAGGTGTATAATGGTTTATATTAAACCACACAGAGTGACAGCACTAGGACTCTCCCTTGCAGGGTTACCTCGCGGATTTAAATACCAGCAAGGTACCTCTGATGAGCCCACATTGAGCAAGACACCAACTTGGTTCCATGTACTATATTTTCTCTCTCGTACTAGCAAACGAGTAGTATTGTTTGTTTTAGTTATATCATTTTATTAATTATGTCTAAACTCCCAAATATAGTAATGGACCGTCATACCGGTGACATGAACAGCCAGGATGAGACAGTGTGGTTCAATCTTGGCGGCAATGGTCACACGGCCCCACTGGAACATTATCATTCCACCGGCTCTAGAAGTTGGTCTTTGTACATTCCGGAGAGTCGGAAAACACAATCCATCACCCGTAGAACCGACACTAACCAGCGAGTCCGCGCATCATATACATGCGGTGCAGCGGAGAAGAATATTCAGATGGACCACCGCGTTCCCACTCTGGAGGCTACATTGCTCTCTGGCTATGCTGTGACAAGAAGCTTTCTATCCATTTAATAATCTATGGGTTGATGTCATATAGATTCAGTTTATGTGCAAGTCTACGATGGGGAACCTTGTCAAATGCCTTTAAAAATCAAAGTATTCAACGTCCACCACACCACCATCACTATCCAATATGTGTAGCCATTTATCCACTACCGTCAATAATTGCAGTGTGGTGGACCTACACGGGATGAAACTAAATTGACATCGTAGACTACTAAATAAGCCATTCGTTTTTCATATGCTGGATGATACCATCTCTAACTACACCTTCAAGTACTTTGTAGACGACACTTATCAGATTTATTGGCCTATAATTACTTGTGATTTTTCTGTCTCCCTTTTTACATATAGGTGTAATATTGGCCTGCTTCCATGGTGTTGGTGATCTACTGGAGTTCAATAAGTTTTGAAATAATATTTTGAGTGGCTGGGCTAAAATATTGCTAAGGTCGTTTATGATACGTGGATAGATGCCATCAGGACCTGGTGACTTTGATATTTTTAATTTATCTAAACTCTTTTCATCTTGCTTTATTTGTAAGATATTTTGTTGTGGGGTAGATAGTCTGTCAAGGTCTGGTAGCATATCATCAGGTTCGCTAACGAATACAGATGAAAGGAAATTTGCTAGGGCATCTGTTTTTTCACGGTTAGAAGTAGTAAGGTTGTTCTTATTGTTATCAGTATATAAGTCTGGTATAGACAGTCTAGTTTTAGTCTTAGTTTGAACATATGTCCAGAATTTCTTGGGGTTTATTTTAATATTTTCTGTAAGTTTTGCTCATGTAGCTTAGTTTCCTGACGGACCTGATTTCGTACTTTATTGTATCTAATCCTCACAGTATAATTTCTTGCTATCTTATATTCTGCCTATAGTCTACTCTTATGGCGAATCTTGGACAAACATTTTTCTGACTGAATTTGAGTTTCTATTTGTTGAAGTTTGTAAAATCTGTCTGAATACATATGTTTGTGGTTCGCATTCCCGAATAGCCGAATTTAATTTTAATATAATAATTTGCCACTGATCGTCTACTTCCTTATCCTTCAACATCTCATCCCAATCCATATCAAGGATTTGTTAAATTTCTTATAATCGGCTTTCTCATACAAATATCTTGGTTTTGGTTTTAGCAAGTCTGTCACTTCAGCATTAATCTTAATTAAGGTTAATAGTGCAAGATCACTTTTCCATGGGGTGCACCAATTTCAATTTGATCTACCATCCCCTCTTCATTTGCCACTACTGATTCTACTAACTCTTCTGCATTAGTCTTGCTCAACTGATTTTGCATCACCTTGCACCACTGGCATCACTCCCGCTCTCAGTCTAAAAACGGGTCTCTCTCTCTCTCTCTCTCTCTCTCTCTCTCTCTCTCTCTCTCTCTGCCATGTCTGCTCTATTTACAGTTTCTATTCTTGATACGTGATTGTCTAGCTGTCTTCGTTTAAGTGCAAAGCTTTCAGTCTTCTTTTGAATGTGTCCACGGTGGGTGCAGTAACGACATCTTCTGGTAGCTTATTCCAATCCTCCACTACTCTGGAGGGAAAAAAGTGTTTGGTCAGTCCTGTGTTGCATCTCTGTTTGTAAATCTTAAGGGAGTCTTGAACTATAAACAACCGTTAGTTCATAGTATCATTCTAATAATCCTAATAAGTAATATTCCGACTTTTACCATGAGCTCAGTCTTCATATTCGTCATTTCAGGATTACATTTGCATTTCATATTTGCCTAATGTCAAAAAATTAAAAAAATTTAAACCACTTAGAAAAAGACAATTCTCTACGCAAATGAGCGGATTGGGATTCCAATTGCATATATGAAGGAAAATGTCGAAAATGAAACCACCATTCCATTGAAAATGACGAGTCTCCAAATGTCGGTTTAAAATTCTCAATCTAATATTTTTGTTACCAGTTTTCGTGGTATATCGTCCAGTAAGGTGTTTTCGAGGGTCATGATATGATATAGCTGAAATATAATGTGAAAATAGACGTTGCCTATAAGCGAACGCAGACACCATTTATTGCTTAAATAAACCGGACGAATTTGTATATGGTCGAAACGTCCTAAATACATATGGCATGCCCATGTTGTATACTCATATAGTACATTTGAAGCTAATTTTTCGTCATGCTTGGAGAGCATTCTGGTAAATCCAGTCCATGATAATCACAACAATGAGTATGCCCATTGTCAGTGATATCCGCCAGCATTATTGCATCTTTTAACAGGGCCTGCACCATTAAATAGTGGCGCCAGTCCAATGACATAAAATTTGTACCGACGTATCGAGGTGCTCCTCGCTATTTGGGGAAATACAAACAAGTTCATAGTAACTGTGACGTCATAATGAAATATCTAAATCGCGTTTATCCGGACATAAGCTACAAAAAACGGGAATTAATGCATGTCTGCGAGTAAATACATAAATGTACATTCCATCCTGGTGTGAATGGCGTAGTACCCAGCCTTAAATTTTTTGCTATCAGCGCTAAATGCTTACGACTTTGTCAACAACGACTTTCCACGACCATGCGAGTTAAAAATAATACGAGACAGTCAACCAAACCTCATATTGCATTTACAGGCGCATAAATAGGAATTAATGCAGCTTTTATTTCGTCTACGTCGGACTAATCGTTTTACATTCTGAAGTAAATGTACACTATTTCGCGATAACAATATCACACAAATTTTGTACATTGAAAATGTGCAGTAGGTTTCCCTAAAACAACTAGGGGAACATATGCATAATGAAGAACCATATCCCATAATACAATGGGGGCCCATGAAGAAACCACAAAAGCTATATCATAAGCCGAAACCGGAACCCAAAAAAAGCTAGTGACTGGAAACAAAGCTTTCTCCGATCAATACTTACCATTCTATTACTTCTGATAACAAGCTAGGAAGCTAGCTGGCTCTAGGAATCTAGATTTAGTAAGCTTTACCAGGTACCCTGTTCCCAACAAACGGGTACCCGTCTGCCAGTGAGGCTCATTCCTTGTTTGCATAGCAACAAGAGCAATACATGCTTTTGCATTTGGAGTTTCTTAGAATTAATTAAAGTTTTTTCTAAGTCTTTTCTGTGTTTGTGTTAGCTGTTTTGCTTCAAGGATTTATTGGATTAACATGGAAGGAGCTGTTGAAACCCAGGTTGTATTATTTCATGTTATTCTATAGTATAGAGACTTAGGTCTTTAAAATTTTGTCCGTGTCGCATGTCCCAATTTCTGACCCCGAATCTGTGACGTGTGTTAACAACGAAATATGCCAGATTGGTCGCCTTCCTTTAATCCCAACGGCGATCGGTAGTAATATGAAATGAGGTGTTGGCTGTACGGTGTTTCTAACACGAAAATCGGCTGACATCGTTTTCCGTATTATCCGAGCGGGTGACGTCACACCCGTGTTGTTTCTCGGATTTTTATGGTGAAGAAAATGTTTCATTTATTCGCGCATCTTGTTCTGGGTGCTGCATACCTTTTGTACCAGAAAAACTTTGGAATTATGTCAAGTTTTGTGTGGTAATCACGATCTGTTTGCTTTGATCGGTGGTTTCAAAATTCTTGATTTAAGATGTGTGTTCTGCGGTTTTACCGTGGTTTACAGCAATTTGCTTAAAATCATTTAGTTGTTTTCACGTATCGTTTTGGCCTTCGTTTGAGAGTATAATTTGTAATTTGTTATTAAATATACCGCGAATGCTAAGCGATATGGTTCCTGGTTCCGTTCTATACATCCGTTAGTATCGGTATATGGCTGTATTAATGTACGCTATCGTTCATGTCGCCAGAAAGTGCGATCTTTGTTGTAACATTGTGGGGTGGGGTGCTGGAGGGTTAACAATTAATTTATGGTCAATATATTTGAAAATTATTTGTCTGCCTTCCATTCCTGTTTCGTTCCGCTTGTTTATTTTAGGTTTTGTGCTTATTTTATAGGCCAAGCCTACCACGCCATCATGCCCGGAGTACCACAAATTTGTGAAAGTCATTTACAAAGATCATGTCTGTTACCGTTGTTCGCCTTGTAATGTCAATAATAGGTGTAACATATGTTCAGTGTGACCGGTCGAAATGTTGGTCAAGTTCCTTTCCCAGCAGGGTCTGACACGGGGTCAGGCGGCTCGAAGTCAAATCGTGGAGCATCCATTTCAGCCCCTGGGGGCACTCCGCGACCGGAGGTTTTGGAGATGGCACCTCCAGCGTGGTTCGGGCCCGCTATGCAAGGCTTCTTGCATGGCGTCCTGCCCACATTGGTGTCGTCCCTGATCCCGAAAGTTGTGTGACAGTCTCTTCCCGTGTCCGGTACGGACCCTGTCCTTGGACAGGGTTCTGGACTGGCTACCGAGGGAGCCATCTCGTATGACTCCCTGGCAGTCCCGTCGGGCTCCTTCGATCAATGCTCACCATTTTCCCTTTCTCCGAGATCTAACAATACTCACCATTCTATTACTTCCGATACAAGCTATCCTGGATAGCTGGTCCTAGGACTATAGCCTTAGTAAGCTTTACCGTCTCCTGGAACTGGGTACTCGGCTCCCAACTGTCGAGTACCCGTTTGCCATGAAGCTCATTTCTTGTTTGCATAGCAACAAGAGCTACATGCTTTTTTGTGCAGTTTGAGTCTTAAGTTTCTAAATCTTTCTGTGTATTGTGATAGCTTTGTGCACTCTCTAAGGATTATATTGGATTACTATGGATGGAGCCGATGATAACCAGGTTGTATAATTCCATGTTATTCCATAGTTAAAAGACTTAGGTCTTCAAAATTTCGTCTATTTCGCATGTTCCAATTTCTTACCCCGAATCTGGTATGTGTGTTAACAACGAAATATGCCAGATTGATCGCCTTCCTTTACCCCCAACAGGCGATCGGCAGATATGAAATTAGTTGTTGGGTTTACGGTGTTTTAACACGAAAATCGGCATGAAGTCGTTCTCCGTAAGATCCGAGCGGGTGACCCATGTTGTCGCAGATTTTTATGTGAAGAAAATGTTTCATTAATTCGCGCATCTGATTCTGGGTGCTGCGTACTTTATTGGTACCAGAAAAACTTTGGAATTTTCAAGTTTTGCGTGTTATCACAATCTGTTTGCAATGATCGGTGGTTTCAAAATTTTTGATTTAGATGTGTGGTCTGCGTTTTTACCGTGTGCTACAGCAGTTTGTTTACATTTTGTTGTTTCTTCACATATCGTTTTGGCCTTCGTTAGGGGTATAATTTATATTGATTAGTAAATATACCCAGAATGCTATGCGATATGATTCCTGGTTGCGTTATACATCCTTGAGGATCAGTTTATGGGTGTATTATTGCCCGCTTCGTTCTTGTCGTCATAATCAATGCAATCTTTGCTGTAACGTTGCGGGGTGGGGTGCGGGAGGGTTAACATTTAATTTATGATCAAATTGTTTGAAAATTAATTGTCTGCCTTCCATTCCTGTTTCGTTCCGCTTGCTTATTGTAGGTTTGTGCTTATTTATAGGCCAAGCCAGCCCCGCCATCATGTGACGAGTGCCATAAATTTGTGATGGTTCTTATTCAAGGACCATGTCTGTTACCGTTGTACCAAATGTAATCTTGACAGTAGGTGTAACATTTGTGCAGTGTGGTCGTCCGACATGATGGTCAAGTTCCTTGCCCAGAAGGACTTGGCAGGGTCTGACGCGGGGTCAGGCGGTCCGAAAGCAAATCATGGAGCGTCCGTTTCGGCCCTTGGGGGTGTTCCACGTCTGCAACCAGAGGTTGCGGAGACGGCACCGCCGGCGTGGTTTGGTCCTGCTATGCAAGGCTTCTTGCATAGCGTTCTGCCTACGCTGGTGTCATCCCTGCTTCCAAAAGTTGTAGGGCAGTCTCTTCCCGCGCTTGGTTCGGACCCTGTCCTTGGACAGAGTTCTGGACTGGCCACCGAGGGAGCCATCTCGTACGGCTCCCTGGCAGTCCCGTCGGGCTCCGGCCTGATGGGCTCTGTCTCTCTGTGGCCACTTCCGGGTGGTCCAGTAGCGGTGGCCAGTCCGTCAGGCATGGGAGCCGTCCGAGAGGACGGCTCCATGGTTTCCTCGTCCAGTGACAACTCTTCGGGGTCTGAAGACGAGGAGGCTGAGGAGGAGAGATTGCTGCGGCCTGAGATGCCGCGGGTGGAGAGCAATCAGAGCATGGAGGTCGATTCCGTCCTGGACGGAACCGTCCTCCATCTGTCTGGCTTGGCGCAAGCCAAGGCAGCGGCTCCGCCCGTGGTTGAGGCCACTCCGGTACCGGGCACCGGTCCCGTGATGGTTGGTTTGCCGTCAACCGACACGGTGACGGGTGTGGCTGGCCAGGCGTGGTACTCGCCTATCTATGGGGTGGCATTGGCGCCCGTGTTTGGCCATGGTTCTTCAGCCATTACGGGTCCGCACGATTTTCCGTGCGGGCCTACTCCATGGACTGGTGTTTTTCATGGGGTGGCGGCGGAACCGTATGGCACCGGAGTTCCTGGCATATCAGCAATGGCTCCTAGCCGGGAGGCCATTGCTGGTAGGGCCGTGAACACGTCAACGGGAGTGACGTGTTCACGGGAGTGTCCTCCTCGGAGACAGACTGGTCAGAGGCTCTGGCTTGGCTAGCCAGGGTAGACCCGTCTGTGGTTTCGACCACACCCGAGGAGGATGCACCCCGTCCATCGGTTGCATCGATTAGGACGGGGATCTAGCACGCAGCCCAGATCCAGTCTGTTGGACTGGATCCAAGGTTTATGGAGTTATTGGATGCTATAAGTAGCAAACAACTCCTGACCAAGGGCCAGCTTCCTGCAGCCTCCAGGGAGGTGCGGGCGAGGTGTCATATCCCACGGGAGGAATATGACAGATATGGTGTTGTCCGAACGGTCACCGAGGATGACCGCTGGGTGTCCAGAGTGGTGGAGCAGGTGGCCCCGCCACGGCGCTGGTGGACAAGTCTCAGGTACACCATGACAAAGTCCTGTCCATATGTGATGAGGGGGTGAGGGCAGCAATGAGTGCTGTCAATCATACTTATCGCCTTCTTCAGTCGGTGTGGGCTGAAGAGGGGGCAGGCCACTCTGTGCCACCTGTGGCGCTTTCATGTGTCAATGACGACTTGGTGCTGTCTATGGATGCATTGGCAAGGGTGCAAGCGCGAGTGACGAAGTCTAGGAGGCAGATGGTCCTTGACCATATGCGTCCAGCTACTGCCGTTAGGGAGCGTCTTCTTGGGATGCGCCTTACTGGCCCTAGCATCTTTGGTGGCCAAGCATGGGCCATCTTAGAAGACACTGCCAACATCGTGCAGAATCGGTTGGCGGTTAATCTACAGCTGGAGCTAGTGCGTCAAGCACACGCACTAGGGTCTATAGCCAAGCCGCTAACCGGGCAACCTAAGAAGCAGCAGAAGCACAAAAGCAAGGCGAAACCTAAGCCTAGTTCTGCTTCTACTGGGTCTTCTCAGCTGCCTCCGGCGAAGAAGGCCAAGAAGGTTGTGGAAGCCCGAGAGGCGGGAAGGGGAATGGTAAGTCCTCTAAGGGCGGAAAGAAGGGAGCGGATTGTACCTGAGGGTACGAGGGCTCCCTTCGTATCTGCCTGGACCACACCTGTGCGACAGGAACAGCAGTGCCAGTTAGACCAGCCAAGACCAAAATGGTTCTCACGATCTCGTCAAGAGAGGGGGTGGGGGAACGGATCGCGAGCCAGACACCCGCATTAGGCGTCGATGCGTCTATAGTGGGTGGAGGGCTCATGCGTTGCGTCGAGGCTTGGCAAGGTGTGACATCAGACAGTCTGATCCTGGGATGGTTATCCTAGGGGAACATGCAGACCACCCACTATAGACTCATAGGTAGCCCTCGTACCCTCAGGTACAATCCGCTCCCTTCTTTCCGCCCTTAGAGGACTTTCACCACAGAATCTGTCTTTGGCACCTGTCTGGACACCCGTACCAAGGGAACCAGACAAGTTAGAAGCCATTCAAAACAAAGTGTCAGGTTTGCGTCTGAAGGGAGCAATAAAACCAGCAAACCGGAACACTCCAGGCTTCTATTCAAAGATGTTCCTTGTCCCCAAGAGCACAGGGGGATGGAGACCTGTACTCAATCTCAGGCCATTAAATTGGTTTATCCATACGCTCGGTTTCAGATGGAAACTCCGAGGTCGGTAATGGCAGGATTGAGGAAGGGAATGTGGTGTGTATCGATCGATCTAAAAGATGCATATTTCCACATTCCAATGAACAGGAGTTGTCACAGGTTTCTGAGATTTGCGTTTCAGAATCAAGTGTGGGAGTTTGTAGTCCTCCCATTTGGCCTGTCGACAGCTCCACGGGTTTTCACCAGAGTGGTCCTTGCGGTGACAGCGTTTCTCAGAAAAGAGAACGTGGCGCTTCACACCTACATAGACGATTGGCTGATCAAAGCAGACACATCAGCCAGGTTAGGAGTGGATACTGCTCTAACTCTGAAGTTACTTTCAGATCTAGGCTGGATAGTCAACAAGGAGAAATCCGAGTTGACAGCCACTCAACAGTTCGTTTGTTTAAGGATGCGATTCGATCTCGAGAAGGGCAAGGTTTAACCCTAAGTAGTGTCTCTGTTAGTTATCCTCAAGAGTTTTTCGATTGGGAAACCACATTCAGGCGAGGCAGTTTCTTCAGATGCTGGGCATGATGGTCTCCATGGGGCAGGTGATCCCGTACGCTGCTCTAATGCGAAGACCTATCCAGTTGTATCTGATGTCTCTGTGGAAACAGAGAACAGAACCCATGTCAAAGCTGGTGCCAGTTTTGGAGCCAATAATGTCGCATCTTGTATGGTGAAAAAAGCGTCAGAATCTCCTAGTAGAGGTTTCGCTGCACCTACCCCACCCTCAGCTGTCCGTGTACACGGATGCATCGCTGGAGGGAAGGGGGAGGGGGGTGGCCTGCCTGGGAGAACACCAGGTCTCGGGCACATGGACTCTTCAAGAGAGCCAGCTGCATATCAATCTGTTGGAAATGATGGCAGTGGAACTGGTATTGGAAAAGTTTCTTCCAAAAGTCAGGGGCACGGCGATATTGATACGGTCGGACAACTTGACAGTAGTATCATACATAAATCGCCAAGGCAGGACCAAGTCACCCGCACTATGTATGAGAGTGTGGCACTTGATTCAATGGTGCAGGAATTACTCTGTTGTTTTGAAAGCAGCTCACATTCCTGGGTGATTGAACATTCTGACGGATGCTTTGTCTCGGAGACAGAGAATTCTGCCAACGAATGGTCTCTCAACCCTCCAGTTCTCCACAGGATCTTCGAGCATTGGGGCAACCCCAACGTGGACTTGGTTGCCACAAAGGAAAATGCTCAAATCATGACTTATGTCTCGCCGATTCCAGATCCAAATGCCGTCGATACAGATGCTCTGGTGATAAGCTAGAGAGGGATGCATGCTTACTTGTATCCGCCCACCACTCTTCTGCCGAAGGTTTTGCTGAAGATCAGAGAGTGCTTGGTCCTGCTAATAGCGCCATATTGGCCCAGCATGGTGTGGTTCACGGATCTGCTGGTGGACAATCCAGTGCAGTTACCCGAAATTCCGAACATAATCTCTCAGTCCAAGGGACGCTTCCTACACGAGCGTCCCGGAATGTTCAAATTGACTGCGTGGATGTTATCAAACAACATTCCACGTCGGAGGGTTTTTCTCGACAAGCTGCGAAATTCATCGCAGCTGCGAGAAGGAGGTCAACCTTCAAGTCATATAACCACAAGGTTAACAAATTTGCAGAGTGGTATGAAGGAAAGAGTATTGATACTTTTCAATCCACTGTTCAGCAAATACATGTAGCGGACTTTCTCTGCGAGCTGTTCTTTTCAGGACTAGCTCCTGTCACAATTGCTGGATACAAGTCAGCCTTGGCATCAGTTTTCCCATGTCTAGCCAACTGGGACAGTCCAGAGGTGGCCCAGTTAAATGTGATGGTGAAGGGAATGAGCAATCTCCGACCGAGACAACCGGTAGTCATTCCAGCCTGGAGTCTATCTTTAGTGCTTAATGTACTGGCCAAGCACCCTTTTGAACCCTTGGGTTCGGCTAGTCTAAAGCATTTGACTCTAAAGGCAGTTTTTCTATTGGCAGCTTCCTCAGCGAGAAGGCGCAGTGAGATCCATGCGCTTTCAACAGAGAGGGACCGATTTATTGTCTCCGGAGAGGGTCTGCGAGTACTGCCAAGAACAGAGTTTATGTCAAAGAATCAATCTGAAATATCCCGGCAAACCGATCATTATACCGAAACTAACTAGGTTTGATCGTGATGCCAGTGTCTGGTGCCCAGTCCATGCTTTGACTAAGTACAAAAAACGGACGGACTCATTACGGTCGAATGATAGACATCTGTGGATCTGCCATATGGTGCCACATCCATGGATTCTATCTCTCGTTGGGTGGTAGAATGCATCAAAACTGCCCACGAGATTGCGACTGGGAACCAGGTGCAATGCGCAAGGGCACACGATGTCAGAGGAATAGCCGCCTTGATCGCCCTCTATAATGGTGTTCTGTTAGAGGACATCATGGCTGTTGCACAATGGCACTGTGAGTCCTCTTTCATGGATTACTATATGAGGGATGTGTCAGACTCCGCCAATCCGTTGGCTTTAGCTGTTTTGTGACGATAGTTAAATGGCCACACTGTTCTTCTCCCTTTTGGTACTTGAAAAAGCAAAAGTTATGGAACAGACATGGTCTAGCGTGAGGATTACAACCAGTATTGTCACGGACGGTCGAAAAAGTGCTTGGTTGAAGGCTCCTCGTCTGAAATCCAATAATCATAAGGCAATTCATCATAGACAGTTTTTTGTATTATGTTTATATATCATGATCATTCATATTATATATTCATGCTCATTCCCAGGCTATTATGTGCAAAGAGCAGTTAACCCTGTTAGCATATTCGTGTTTCAGGCGAGATGCATGTTCGTGAGTTCTCTCCCTTTTCTTAGGAGAAAAGAGGGGGGTGTGTGGCGGAGCGGTGATGCGAATGTGATTCAGTTCCTAAACTTGTCGGGCCTTTTAGATCTCTGTATGTCAAGTTTAAGTCTAAGATCTTTCCCCAGGGGCAAAAGAAGCAATTGATGGCTTGCCCCTTCTCACCAGGTTACTGTTTAAATCTGGTGTTATCAGAAGTAATAGAATGAATGGTAAGTATTGATCGAAGGAGAATGAAGGAAATTTCAATTTCCCTTTCTCCGAGATCTAACAATACTTGCCATTCTATTATGGACCCTGTCTCCCACGGAGGCAAGCCATAGGTATTCTCTTGTTTGGTAGCTATGCAAACAATATGAGCCTCACTGGCAGATGTGTACCCGTTTGTTGGGAACCGGGTACCCGGTTCGAGGAGCCGGTAAAGCTTACTAAATCTAGATTCCTAGAGCCAGCTACCTTCTTAGCTTGTTATCAGAAGTAATAGAATGGTAAGTATTGTTAGATCCGGAAGAAAGGGAAGTTGAAATTTCCTTCATTCTCAGTCGCATGGTATATGGATTTTAGCCTGGTTCCCTTTCTCATTTTCTGTTGATTTTGTCTCATTACACCTACGTACATGTTATCTATATACGCTCACTTCATTCGCGATGGCTTCGACAGAAGCCATCGCCCACTGCGTTCGCTATTAGGCATGTTGAAGCCTGTCAGCTGGTCCTAGCATTCAACTTAAGACTAATCGCCACTAACGTATAGTATTTACAATAGTATCATCCAGTAATGTGTTTTCAAGGGTCGTGATTTCAAGGGTACGCACTTTTGACGTTCTCACGCGCGCCTCGCTTAGGCGATGTCAAAAAATTATGTGTCATTAAATAGATACAGTATTTTTACACCACAAGTGTAAATTTTAAAAAGATGTGCTTAGTACAAGTGATTATTTTATGCATTTTGATGTCAGTGTAGTGAAAAACATGTATTTTCACTAATACTTTGTTAACCCATAATAAAAATACTGATAACTTGTAGAGAAATTATACAAATCAATCGAGTTTTTGCGTCAAACAACATCTGCCAGTTACTGTCCTGAGTAGCATAGCAGACCCATTGCCATAGCAATAATTTATTTCTCCCGAAGTGGGAACTGGCATGGGGTGCTTATGTAGTTTTCAGATCTAGATTAATTTTTCTTTACTCGCAATGGCCATTCAAACAGGCCCTAGTTACCACATACCATATAAATTTCAATAATTTTTTTCTATTTTTCGGTAGGCAAAATACTTACGTTCATTTTCAATACCGTATTTACCAATTTCCAAACGAAAAACAGATTTTAACTTTTTTAATGTTTTGGCGGAAATGTGCTGCTACCCGGTTATCACGACAGGCGGAATATAACCTGATCTGGATTTACAACTATGACTTACGTTCTGTGTTTGTATCAGACCCGTTTATGGCATTATTGTCGGTGACAAACTCTCCTTTGCTCAAATCATAAAAATGACATCAATTCACTGCCCACTAGAGTTGAAATTACGCGATTACATCACCCTCGAAAACACATGACGCAACTGAGATTGCCTCTGTAGACCAGGTAGTGGATATTTATAAGCAGTAAATTTATTGTAGGGTTTATTTTTATTTTTATGCATGTTTTATTTCAGTGAATGATGCTAGTTATGAAATTGACAAAATTTATTGATAAAATTCCCACTCTTATATTAAATCGGAGAAAATGTGCTTACACCCTCGAAAACCCATTATCCGATGATATATGTTTTGGTCATAACTCATTCCGGAATTTAGAGATAAACCTGAGAAGTATTTACAGAACTTGCTTATAGATGAGCCAGTGTGCTAGTAACATACAATAAATGACAATACAAGTGTAATTTTAACATGGGGTGATGCGGTTCCACACCCGGTCCATGTTCTGTCAAGTCATGTGATTTCGAGGGTACGTATTTTTTATGTTCTCACAAACACGTTGCTTAGGTATGTAAACAAATCATGTGTTATAAATAGATAGAGTATTTATACACCACAGGTGTAAATTTGAAAAAGATGCACATAGTACAAGTGATTATTTTATGCATTTTGCTGCCCGAGTAGTGAAAAACATGTATTTTCACTAATACTTTTTTGGCCCATGATAAAGATACTGATAACTTGTAAGGAAATTATACAAATCAATCCAGTTTTTGCGTCCAACGTCATCTACCAGTTACTGTCCTGAGTAGCATACAGACCCATTGCCATAGCAATAATTTAATTCTCGCGAAGCGTGGAAATGGCATGGGCTGCTTATGTATTTTTCAGATCTAGATTGATTTTTCTCTACCCGCAATGGCAATTCAAACAGGCCCTAGTTACTACATACGATATAAATTTCAATAATTTTTTCCTATTTTCCGGTAGGCAAAACACTTATGTTCATTTTCAATACCACATTTACCAATTTCCAAACGAAAACTGAAAGATTTTAACTTTTAATGTTTTGGCTGAAATTTGCTGCTACCCGGTTATCATGAAAAGTGGAATATAACCTGATCTGGATTTACAACTATGAATTAAGTTCTGTGTTTGTATCAGACCCGTTTATGGCATTATTGTCAGTGATAGACTCTCCTTTTCTCAAATCATAAAAATGGCATCAATTCACCTCTCACTAGAGTTGAAATTACACGATTACATCACCCTAGAAAACACATGACGCAATATTGAGATTTCATCTGTAGACCAGGTAGTGGATATTTATAAGCAGTAAATTTATGTGTGCTAGTTACAAAATTGAAAAAATTTGTTGATAAAATTTCTACTCTTATATTAAATCAGCAAAAATGTGCTTACACCCTCGAAAACCCATTATCTGATGATAAATATCTTTTAGTTGATCTTGATCTTGATTAGTTATGGTGAAACATCCAAAGGACATTATTTTCGCCGCGCATTCGTGAAGTAGCTGGTTTAGACATGTTTTTTGCCTATGATTAATTCGTTAATTTATTTGTAGGATTTGCAGATTTTTCTGAACTGCTTAGAAGATTCTGTGATAGTTTGTTCCAATACCTTATCGTACTGGGAATAAAGCGGAATTTAAAGACGTTAGTTCTTGCGTAAATTCGGTTGAAGTGGCTGTTGTGCATGTTTTTGGTTTTCTGAATTGGAGTCTGTAGAGTGTCTAATGATATCTGTGCTTGTTGCTGTAGACTGTTGTAGAACAAAATAAGGTCGTTTTGTTTCCTTCTGTCTGACAACGGTGGAAGTTTTAGGGTTTCCATTATATTTGTCATACTCCCTGGTTCTTCGCAGTAGTTTGAGGTGATAAATCTAGCTGCACATTTTTGTAAATTTTTAGGCCACCTGACCTGAAAGGCCAAGTGAGCTTATGCCATGGCGACCGTCGTCGTCTGTCTGTCCAGCCGTCGCCTGTCTGTCAACTTTTCCTTTAAATGACTTCTCAAGAACCACTTGGCTGATTTCAATTATATTTGGCAGGAAGCATCCTGAGGACATAGGGATCCAAGTTTGTTCAAACGAAGCCGACCGGCCAAATGGCCGGTGGCCATCCTGGATTTTGGTTGATTTTAGGAAACTTTAAAAATCTCTGAAACCGTTTGTGGGATTGATGCAAACCTCATGAAATATGATCTAGGGCAAGAGCTGAACCAAGTTTGTTCAAAGGAACTTGATTGGTCAAATGGTTCGGCGGCCATCTTGGTTGACCTGGTTTAGCGAAAATGACTTCTCCAGAACCGCTAAGTTGGTGGCCATCTTGGATTTTCTGAAATTTATCCATGTCTATTTAAATACAAATGGTTAAAATGTTAATGGTCCAGGTGAGCGTCACAGGCCCTTGGGTCTCTTGTTATGTGTACTACTGCTAGTAGCCAATATTTACAGGGGAGCGATACAGGCCCCTTGGGCCTCTTCTATTACTACAAAAATATTGAAAATTTCCAAATTTATTTATATCTTAGGAGCAGGGATGGGTCAATTCCATTTTATCAATTCCAATTACACCTCAATTAATTTTATCAATTCCAATTCTGTTTCCACATCAATTCATTTTATCAATTCCAATTCCACCCAGACAAGTTCAATTCCAATTCCAATTCCATTTGATCAATTCCAATTCCATACCAATGTTAACTTGAGATCAACGTTGTTATATTTTAACCCTTTAATTCCCAAGATTGGCCAAGAAAAAACTAGATTTATCATTAGCAAATGTCCATTTGCAGGAAAGAGAAGACTATTTGTTTAAATTTTACAATGCAATTACTGGTTCAGTTATGGAATCAGTCATTCCACTGGTAGATTTTCTAAAATAGTCTCTTAGCATACATATGATCCTTCCTGAAGACCAGTGCAGATGGCATTTTTGGCTGGCTTCTCAGTTAATATTTAAAACAATTAGAATAAAAATTGTTGTTGCCAATAGGTAGTCTATAATAAGGTTAATTAATTTTTTAATATTCAATAAAGCATCTAATAACAGTCTCTATAAGTCTATTTTCTCTAATAGTATCTCAGTCGTATGTCCAATTATTTTCCAAAAAGTCAACATTCAGCAGATCTTATTTTTAGTTCATTTGACTTAATTATAGCTTAATGTCATGTTTTTTTCTGATGAATATGTCTAAAGGTTCATGTCATGTTTAATTATTATAGATAGATAATTTATTCACAATAAGCCTTAGGCCCTTGAGTGTACATTCAGTGTTTCTCATGGCATCTAAATTTTGAAGGTCCCATTGACCCCACAGCTAGAAGTCTAGGGGTCCCAACCTGAAATCTGGGGATCCCAAACTGAAATTTGGGATTGCCATGCAGTTTTTCTCATCCATGCTAAAATTGGAGAGTACCATGAATGCACAGCCATGAATTATGAGGGTCCAATGCTAGATTATGTGGGTATGTTTGTGCAAAAACCCTTACGACAATTTATTTTCAACAATCATACAAGGTTTCCAGGGGTCCCATGGGACTCACTACCACAACCTTTGGAGGTCCCCAGCTACATTTTGGGGGTCTATGCCCTCAAAAGGACCATTCTGAGAAACCCTGTGTACATTATACACCATACATGCTTGGCGGATACCTTAGATTAACAAAATTAAATTAAATAAGTGTTAAAATTATATAAGTACAAGTAGAACATTTATCCTAGCAGAATCAGTACTCTCAATCAGTACTATCAGTACTTTCCTTGTATTTTAATGACAAAATGAAACTATATGCTCTGTACGACTGTGTGGATAATGGAGAGATCCGATCTGTCACCCAAGTATTTGACGTCATAAAAGATCAAACTGATGTAATGCTCCGTCGTTAATATACGAATTGCATGTCTTTGGCGAATCTACAATTTACTAAACATTATGTTAAGTATTTTGCGATTAACTTGACCGGGCGCTGTTACTGCCTCCGCAGCAATGCCGCTCAGTCAACTTACTTCCAAAATGCTCAACAGCTCATCTGTATAACTACCGTGAAATTTTAGATTCTAGGAATTCAAGTTAAGATTGATTCCAAATGTCATATTTACATCATATTTACCACCGTACCGAAAAAATCTATTATTAAGAGCTAAGCGTGGGCATATCGTCCAATACTGATCTAGGCTTCAAGTGCATTCATACAAGTATTGCTATAGAGGGATCCCACCTGTCACTCAAAATATCTGATATCATAATCATTTACGTCACATGCTTGGTGGCGTCATAATCAGATTGACGGAAACACGGGATATTAGATACATGTAAACATTTCTATATAAATGTTTGCATTAAAAAGCATTAGAATACAATGTGTATAGTATAGTACTGAGTGAGAATACTGAGCACATGTATGTAGAGTTTGAATAACACCTCTAGTCCAGGTGTCTGTGTTTTAAAAGCTGAGACATTTCCCAGAGGGGGTTGTTCAATGATTCCTTTGTTATGTAGGAGGGTATAATTACAGCGCAATTATTTTGTAATGTACTGTTTTCTTCACTCATTTCATTTCATGCAGATGATAGTTATTAATTTACTGAAAACTATTGCTAACATCTTGATGGATAATTTTAACACAATTTGGTTATCTTGGTTCTAGCTTATATATACTGAACCAAAAAAGTTTAGCCACACTGAGCATATTACTGTATAAATGTTATTTAACAAAAACAATAAGTTGATTCAAATATATTATTTAATTGATAGGTCGTTTTCCAATTTTGAACAACAGTCTCTTCTTACTGTAATGCTAGCATCGCGCCTTTAACACGGCATCATTCAATGGAAGGGTCCAATTTAAATAATGACACTGAGCTGTCAATACCGGTTGTGACCGCCGCGCGCATTAACCGGCGCCGTACATCATTTTCTCATGCTTCGAATTAAGCACCTGATGTCACGAAGAGGAATCGCATCCCATTCCTGGAGCAGTGCAGCTTCCAGCTCCCACACGTTGTGAAGATGTGGATGGTTCTCACGCACCATACAGCCAAGAATGTCCCACACGTGTTCGATAGGAGACAGGTCCGGTGATCACGCTGGCCAGTCCAACACCGGAACGTTGTTAGCCTCAAGGAAATCACTGGTGACCCTAGCTGAATGAGGACGGGCGTTGTCTTGCTGGAACATAAAGTCTGCATGATGCTGCATAAAAGGGATGACAACAGGGGTGACAACTTCTTCACAGTAACGTTGAGCCGTTAAATTTCCGCGAATCACAATAAGATACGTTTTGCTATTTTCATGGATTCCAGCCCACACCATGACACTGCCGCCACCGAATCTGTCGTGCTGAATGATGTTGGCTGCATCATACCGTTCTCCTAAACGTCGCCAAACCCGTTGCCTACCATCCGCTACATCCACACAAAACCTAGACTCATCACTGAACAAAACGTGGCTCCATTGTTGAGCACACCATCGCTGATGAGTTCTTGGCCATGCAAACCGATTCTCGATGTGACGCTCTGTAAGCGGAACAGCAACAAGTGGACGACGGGCATACAGTCCAGCATCATGGAGTCTGTTTCGCACAGTTTGTGCATGCACTGTAGTGCTGGTAGCGGTGTGCAAATTACGGGACAGCCGCGGCACAGTCTCAAACCTGTGACGTCCTGATGACGTCACTAAGTAGCGGTCTTCTCGTGGTGTTGTTGCTCTCGGTCTGCCAGATCGTGGTCGGTCATTAACATGTCCAGTTTGCTGCTCACGTTGGCGGAGACAGGAAATGGTTGAGGCGTAAACATTAAAATGTCAAGCAACAGCGCGAACGCTCTGCCCAGCAGCGAGTCTTCCCATTGCTTCATGGCGCTAATTTTCGGGTAGCCCTGGGCGGCGGCCCATGTTCGGTAGGGTAAACTTTTAAGCGTTTTCTGTTAACGTTCTTTATCTGCTTTTGCAATATGGTGAATTTTTGCCTTAGCTACCCGCCAATGTGGGCCAATGTGGGCCAGTGCATGGAAAATGCATTTTCACATGCAGTAAGCGTGCGGCTGAGAAATGCAAGAAATGATTTGCATTTCTTCATGATCAGCGAGACATTACATTGACGAAACATACCTGCAAATTTGGTTATAAATGGACGCATAGTTTTAATACAACAAACCAAACTTCACTGTTGCTAAACTTTTTTGGCTCAGTATATTTGAAATCATTTTAACTAATTTGTATGATTTTAAAGATGGCATGATTTCATAGAGATGAAAACCTGTTTCCAGGGAATGCAGACTGAAATAAGTTCAAGATCAGTGGCTTTGATTGAATAAAGGAAGTACATGTATGAAGCTCACATAGGATAAAAAGGTTAATTGGTCACTGGTCAGGGAGAATTGAGTTAATTCAATAATGTATTGTTCATAGCAATTATCAGATCTTTATTTTGACAATTCAGAGAGCAAGCGATTATTTTTGAAAATTTGCCACTGGAATTACTGGCTCAGTTATATCCAGTGGTAAATTTTCAAAAATAGTCTTCCATTAGCCTGACAATGCACATTTCTGAAACTCATTGCAGAAGGTGTTTTGGTCGGCCTAGGTGTTAGAGAGTTATGGGCTAACTTGCTCATCTCCGAATTATCAGTATCTCAAATGCTAGTCTTCAAACCAAACATAACTAAGTTGTTTAAATTAATTTTAATAGAACTGTTGCAGCCCTAGGAGACAAAGGTATTCAGTCAAATTAATTTTAAAATATTCAATGAAGCATCTAATAACAGCTGGCATAATAAATATCATCAACCTGTATATAGAATGAAATGCGGTAAATGGTATATTATAGATCATTTAGGATAAAATGCATTAAGGGCATATAAAGAGCAGTGTATAATTTACAGATATTACAATTACATGTACATTTTATATACATGTATTAGCCAATAATGTTCAGTAAATCTATGACAAATATGACTTGAATTGATTTGGAATTTATCAGTTCCGGTCAATTCAAATTATCAATTCCAAATCCAATTCAAATTCTGGTGTCTTAAAATTTATCAATTCCAATTCCTGAGTCCTCAGATTTACTAATTCTAATTCTGAAATTGAATTGGAATTGACTGATCAATTCCAATTCCAATCGGAATTGACCCCCAACCCTGCTCAGGGGTATTGTCTCTTTAATATAGTCGGGCATGAATGAGCTTTTAAGCGCTGTCAATCATCATCAATAACAAAATATTAGGTACATGATGGCGTCATACACAACAATCGTTCATGCATGTCATTGCAATTCTCATGAGAATTGGAAGAAAATGACATTCTGTGTAGCGAAATTTTTTATTAAGGAATTAGAAAATATGGAAAGAATATATTTTATTTTATTTAAATTCTACAAAAGCATAATTTGGTGTGCTTTCGCTGTTTGTGTTCTTTAAGATTTGATCCAAATCTTACTTTGACCCAAATCTTACCTATAGTTTCAGTTATATATCTGTAGATCCTAGGCTTATGCAATTATGTGATTAAATTGAAAATCGTGATTATTTTGTAAATCATGAATTTATATGATTAAAATTAAATAATCGAATAATTGTGAATAATTTCCAATGCATAAAATATTTCAAAACCTACTTTTAGTTACTATTTAAGGCGATCAGTCGCTAGAATTAACATAATTTAGCTCAGAGAATGCATGTCCATTTGTACATGTAGGTCGAGAGAAGAGTATTTTTGAAAATGTATCACTGGAATTACTGGCTCGAACATCGAGCCAGTAATTCCGGTGACACATTTTCAAAAATTGTCTTCTTGGCCTGCAAATTTACATTTCTAACCGCTATTGCTGAAGTTTCGTCATTGATATGCATTTACTGTTATATCTGGCTAATTTGTACCCAGGTAGATTAATTGAGTAATCACGATTATTCTTGAATAATTGATTGTGAACACTTACAGCAATAATCGTACAAGGCTAGTAGATCTATAATTATGTCCGATTCAGATCCAGGTTTTAGTTCTGCCTTGACTGTAACGGCATTTGTTGTGTTAAAATTTGAGCCATATCTGTACATGTATCCGGTTAGATTGAGCTCTGGACACATAGGCACAACCAAATCCAATATCCTCTTCCCCCAATCCCCATATGGGACGAGGGTAACCATAGAGTCAGTGTGTAAGAATTTCAATTCAACTGGTCTGGTCAACTTGCTAGCTTTGTTCAGATTTGTTCTGACGCTTATACTGTGTGTAATCCAAATCCATTGCCCACACACTCAGGACAGAATATGTCCTATGAAATTAGGCCAGCTGTAAATAATAGTTTGGTTGTCCTCTCCCTAAAAAATCCTGCCTACTCAAAATCTTTTTTTTTAGTTTCCTGGGAAGACTTATTTTTATTTTCTGAAGTACATGTAAGTTCATTGGGAGATTGAATTGACTCCTTTCATCAAAATATGCTCATATAGCCTTTAGAAACTTTGCTTTATAGTTTCTGTTGCAAGTTCAAATAAAAACCTTCAAGTTTTGTTCATTAAATCCAATTTTGGAATTTTTTATTTCAGCAGGTAAAAAAATATCTTTTACGGCTGCCCTTGTACAAGTTCTACCTCTAGTCCTGGGGATGATTTTCAAAAAGGCCTTAAAATAAGAGTTGGCTGCACCCTTAGTACAACATAGTTTTCTTTGCATTTTCATTTAGTTTGAACATTGAACTTATAAATTCAAAACATAAACCAAAATTCCAGGTGTCCGAAAGTGTCAGAAAATTGATTTATTTAGAGCCATAAAATCCCGGAAATAGAGGAAAACAAGAAATATGTGATATCTCAGTAATTCAAAGATGAATTTTCACCAAATTTGGCAAACTAGTGTAGAATAACATATGGAATAAGTCTATCAAAGTTACACTCTCCCTTGTAGCTAGAAGGATTCAACATTTTAAATTTTAAAATGTGAATTTTTCTGGAATATTTTTCAATGGTAACGGTAACAATTCTATATTATTGCAACCATATTGTATACAAAATAAAACGTCATATTATCGATTGTGTATTTTATTCAAAATTATCCAAATACGTTGAAAGTATCTGAAGATATAAACATTTATGTAACCCAACGCCAAGCGATGAAACGAAGAAACCATGCGAGGTTTTCGCGGAAATGATACTGCGAGACGTTCCCGATCAGGCGTCGCATCTGGAGAAGAGACAACGTACGTTTTATCAATACTGATTGATTCATGTCTAAGTTTAACATTTAAGTAATAATGCGCAATTACAGTGAAGCAATCCTGTTACTATCAGTTATTTTAAAATCCAGTGTGTTTATATTGAAACGTTCTGTAGACTTCTTATAAAAATAGCCTACAGATTTGCTATAGGAAGAATCTCTGTTATAAACGTGCTTGAAATTTGAAGGTATGCTACATTATACTTACTCAAAATATCTAAACCCATTCAATATTAGAGATGGATTTGTTACGTGGCACGCACACGTTCGTGTGTGTGTGTGGGGGGCCCGCCCATATGCATGCGCGTGTATGTGTACATGAAAGCGTTTGTGTCTCCCTCTCCCTCCCCCTCCCCTCCTCCCTCTCCCCCCTCTCTCTCTCTCTCTCTCTCTCTCTCTCTCTCTCTCTCTCTCTCTCTCTCTCTCTCTCTCTCTCTCTCTCTCTCTCTCTCTGGACGGTTTTACCGTAACTGTGGGGACATCACTTTTTTCTCTCATTTTTTGATTTTCATTTCCTTCGTGTTTCTGTGTGCGTTGGCAAAATAAAAAATACTTCTAAGATGGATAGCGATTATTACCATTAACTAAAAAAAGTGAGAGAACACTGTGGGGATGGTCCCCACACAGAGCGGGGACCTAGTGAGAGAGTCCCAACAAATGTGAGAAACAGTGTGGGGACATACTCTTTGGTTGGCAGTTCATACATTAGCAGCAGTATGTGGATGGGAGATTACACCGCCGCCTAGTATGTGCACGTGAGTGTTGAACTCTGTGGGGATGGTCCCCACACAGAGCGGGGACCTAGTGAGAGAGTCCCAACAAATGTGAGAAACAGTGTGGGGACATACTCTTTGGTTGGCAGTTCATGCATTAGCAGCAGTATGTGGATGGGAGATTACACCGCCGCCTAGTATGTGCACGTGAGTGTTTATCACATCACGTGTTCGTATGCCTCGTGCAATTTATTTTTTACATGAGTGTGAGATAATTTTGTGGGGACATTTCAATGTGAGAGAAGGTGAGAGAAATGAAAAAACGTAAAAAAAATTGAAAAACATGAATCGTGGGGACACAAATTCTAAATATATTTTTTGGACGTTTCACGCTTTTGCCGATCGTTTGAGCGACCATAATTGTGGGGACAGGGCATTGTCCCCACAATCCGAGCATGTCCCCAGAGTGTAGGGTCTAGACGTGAAAATGTCCCCAGAATTACAGTAAAACAAGTTCTCTCTCTCTCTCTCTCTCTCTCTCTCTCTCTATATATATATATATATATATATATATATATATATATATATATATATATATATATATATATATATATATATATATATATTTCACAGGTGCGATGGAACATATAGCATCAAAACGACTTCGCCCAGATGTAGATCTTAGCAGGTTGACTGGTTGTCTATGTCATGGTTATTCTTCAAACCCCGGAAAATGTTTCACAGCTGCATCATGGAGCAAATTCTGCGCTGCTGCATCGCGCAGAAGAGATTCCATTTATTTGAACTTGCATGAGTGTATTGATGGCCAACTCGAGTTGCCCAAAACCACTTAGTTCGTTAGTAAGACACCATAATTGTTATGCAACGTATACCTTACCAAAGAGTGTGGAACTCGCTGAAAGGAAACACAGAGAGCAGGCAGACAGTGACGTTGATAAAAGGGAAGTTGGTAACGATGATGTGATGGGTACTGGTAGACTGACGCGGTCTAGTTTTCCCGAAACTGATATAGCAAAATGTGCCATTTGCCAAACAGATAAACGTGTATGTGGAGACAGGCACAGGTATGAAGATTTGCATCCCCTAACGCTTCATTCAGCAGTGGAAACTTTACGAAGTCTGATGTTAGAGACAGATTTGTTGAAATTCTTCTTGATTTGGGCACAGATCAGCCGAACTACCATTCAGAAAAATTGAAAAAACGTATTATAAAATCGTTTGGAGAGCAAGTTTCTTTCTGGCACCCACAGTTTCGTAGTGAATCTGAGATACTGTTTTCAGACTTAATTCCAAAAGGCATGTACGTTGAGGCAGGAGCATCTGCTGTCAAAGATCTTCTTGAATTAGACATAGTGTCCCGATAACATACCACAAGTTGATCAAGCAACCAATGAAATACGCGAGGTTTGTTTGGCTTCAAAAATTGGCAGACAGTCGATACACCAGGTGAAAGATATGCCTTGGCCGCCAATGCCTGCAGATGTTTCTGATGATTCTGTTAAAGACACTGTCCCGCCTCTTCTCTTCACTCTCCTTACATGGATCATACATGGCATCAACGAAGATACAGAAGATGCGTTGTCTACAGACTGAGCTAACATTCCAGATTCAATTAAAAGACAGATACTTGCTATAGCACAGGATATTGTATACTGCAGTCGTCATGGTAGAATACGTACACTAAAACATGTGGCACTAGAAGCATCAGTGCATCACTTAGCGGGAAGCATGGAACTTGTTACTACATTAAATCGATTTGGTCATTGCATTTCCAAAACAAAGTTGCAAGAGGTCGAAAGTGCTTTGGCGGAAATACGTCTACAAAACCAAAATGCTGAAATAATGCCAGGAAATGTATTGCCAAATGTTCCTGTAAGTTTAGTTTGGGACAATAATGATTTTCGTGAAGAGACTTCATCAGGCAAGCATACAACTCATTGCACTACAGGCATTATTATACAACAAACAGTAGCAACGTGTGCTCCCCACCTAATGTATCAAGTAATACTCAGTCTCATAAGAGGTCAATCAATTATGTGTCTCGACCACTAATTCAGGAGTACACACATGGAAACAAGCGCATCGGGCCACAGAGAGTACATGATCCATGACAGACCATAGCTGATGTTAGGTCTTCAGTACAGGAAATTGCATATTGTAAAGATTTTTTATGGTTCTTGTCCCGCCTGCGTGTTAGTTTGGAATGCCCCCAAGAAGAAGACATACAAACCATGCCTGAGTGGTGTGGGTTCAATGCGTTGATTAGAGAGACTGAGCCGATTCCATTACCACACAGAGTTGGGTACCTGCCAGTGATTGATAACCCACCAACAGATTTAAATGCGGTTTACACTTTAATGCATAGGTCAATAGAAACAGTTGACATGATTAATAATTGTTCTACTCAACAAGATCATCAACCTTTGGTTCTTATTGTTTGTGACCAAGCTGTGTATGCGAAGGCACTCGAAATATAGTGCTCACCTCTGCATGACAGTCTAAGTAGAATCGTGTTGCACATGGGTGCATTTCACATCATCATCAACTTCCTGGGTATTCTTGGTCGTCGATTTGGAAGTGCTGATTTGCATGATGTCTTAATTGAGTCAGATGTTCTAGCTATAGGATCTGGAGATGCAACACCTAATGGTCATCACTACAACAGAGGTATTCGTGTACATAAGCTAGTAGCTGACGCTCTAGGTAGACTTCGATGGGCGGCGTTCACAGAGTGGAATAAAGAACAACCAAATCCTCTTAACTTTGACACCTTAGCTACTGCCATCAATGAGCTGCGGCAAAATCCATGTAAAGAAACTGCAGAGCTGTTGCTGGAATCAGAGATCTTTGTGTCGACACAACATTCTTTCAAAGAGTTCTGTTTATCACTCGGTCCAAATGGGTTATTTTGGTCATCATACATTGATATGATCAACATTCTGCTGCAAGTCATACGCTCAACAAGGGAAACAGATTGAACATTGCATATCCAATGCTTACTAGCAATGATGCCATGGTTTGCTGCATATGACAGGACTAATTATGTACAATGCCTTCCTGCATATATTCTGCAAATGATAAATCTCCCACAAACACACCCAGATGCACATAAGCTTTTGATGCAAGGTGAATTCGCTGTACAGCGTTCAAGGACAAATGTATTTGGTCATATTCCTCATGATCAAACAATTGAAGTAACAGTAAACCGGGATACTAAAACTCGTGGCGGCATTATAGGGATCACATTAAATCCAGGTTCTGTGTTGAAATGGATGGTTCTAAGAGCTGACCATGGGGAGTATCTTCGATCATGTCATGAACTGTCTGGACAAGCTAGTTCTGATAGCAGCAACAGACCTAAGGATGCTGGGAAAAAGCAAATTGCTGATGACGAAGCTGCAGTGCAATGTGTAGAATCATGCATAAACAACTGGTTACGTCCTTTTCAAGAAGATCAGAAATTGTGTCATCTTGCGTCAGGAAAAAATGCCCCCGAAGATGTTACATCTGATCTGATGAATGCACGTGAGAAAGGGGAAGCAGCTTTTCAAGAATTTGTGAGTGCTGGACTGGATGTATCTGGTAATGTAGACTTCTATGCTCCAATACCAAAGATGAAGTTAAAAACATTTGGCTCTCTTGAGAAACAAAAATTGCCACAAACCAGTAAGCAGATACCCATCTTGAAATCCACTCGTGAACTTTTTGGCAAATTGCTTGTTATTGGTCAGAACAGAAATGTCTCGCTCACAGAACTATTAAAACATTCCCTAGGGCCATATCCACTATCTATTGCAACACCAGAGGGCAGCCTAGTAAAGACTGTCAAAGCGTCTTTGCTTCGAGAAGTTGAGAAGAACTGATTAACAGAAGTATTACCAGGTGATAGCGTACACATTATAGATGCCATGGCAATCTTGCACACACAAATTGTAAATCCAGTAATGGCTTACAAAGACTTGGCAACTCAAATTTTTAAGAACATTACCCGAGGTGTCAAAGCATCATCGCGTATTGACTGGGTAGTAGACACTTACCCTGAGATTTAAGTTAAAAGCTCAGAACGCTCTCATCGCACATTAACTCGGAGAATCAAAAAATTGACCATCAGTTCAAAAAGTCACTACAGATCCCACAATTCAAACAGGAACTGATGCAGTTTCTCGCGAAGACATGGCAACAGCCTATGTATGCCCAACTTTTAATGGGGCGGTCACTCTATCTGACACATGGGGAAGAATGTCACCTGTTACAAGTAAATGGTGAAACAAATCAAATAAATTCACAACCTATCCCTGAGCTGCTTTGTAATCATGAAGAGGCCGACAATCGCATGCTTCTACATGCTGCTCATGCTGATAAACATGACTCATCCACCATCGTTCTTAAGTCACCTGATACAGATGTTGCAGGGATGGCTATCGGAATGTGTCATGAGATTAAATCATAGCTTATTTCCACCACGGGTACAAAGCAACAGAAATGGCACGTTAAACTAACAAGCATAGGTTCTATTTTGGGGCCACATGTCTGCAATGCCTTGATAGGATATCACGCATTCAGTGGCTGCAATTCGACCAGCGCGTTTGTTGGTAAAGGCAAAGCTTTGGGACTAAAACTTGTTAGGAATAACCCAGCATTTAGAAACGCTATGTCCCAGCTTGGTATATCCTTTCTCACTGATGAAGAGGTTTTACAAGTTGGCGAGGCGGCAGTCTGTGCATTGTATGGTCATCCTAAAGAACAGGACGGGAATAGACTGCACCATGCACTGTTTGGATCTAGAACAACTGATCCAGCAAAGTTCCCACCATGTAAAGATGCGTGCATAAATCACATTAAGCGTGCCAACTATCAGGCAGCCATTTGGCGCCACTGTTTGGAACCCCAGCTAGTTATTCCTTCTCCACATGGCAACGGATGGATCATTGGAGAGGAGATTTCTCCACACTGGATGGACATTTCGGCTGCCCCAAATGCTGTGTTAGAATGTGTTAGTTGCAAGTGTAAAATATGTTCTGGTGCTCGTTGCACTTGTAAACATTACAATTTTAGATGTACCGATGCGTGTTTGTGTGACTAACAGCATTGTGAGAACAGGCATGCTGTAGCTTCAATTAAGGATGAAGACCCACTTCTGTCTGATGATGATTCGGATATAGAATAATTTGTGCCACGTCAGTCGCGCTAACTGTCATATCAATGCTACAGACAGTGGAAGAGTTTCTGTACATTTTAATAGTTATTGATATATGAACAATCTGTTATAATATATAAGCATCATTTTAATGGTACCATGAACATTAATACGCCTTGATTCTGAAAAATGATCCATGTATACATGATTGTACAATTACTTATGTAAAACTATAAAAGATTGTCGTACAAAGATAACTGGCTAGTCACTGTTGCATAACTGAGCTAAAATATAATAGTATCATACATAAAGATGTAAAATTGACGTATTTTCATTATTTTCCTATATTTCCGGGAATGCGTATTACTCCTGATCGAAATGTGTGATTTTCTGTCATTTCGGACACTTGAAATTTTGGTTAATGTTTTTCAATTATCACCTCATAGGCCATAGCTCAAATAAAAAGAAAAAAACAAGAAACCTATGTTGTACCAGGGGTGCAACGGATTTTAAAATTTCCAGAACAGCCCCAGGACTACTCACAACCCTGAGGATATAGAGAAAACACATTTACAAAAAGAGGGGGAAAAGTATTGGATTCACCAACTACACACGCTAGATCCTATAGGGATCAATCATGCAGACTGGTGATTCTTTTATAATTAGTCTTTCTCACTGTAAGAATGTTTGATATATATATACTTTATTGCCTTTTGTTTCTCTAGATGTGGTTGAATAATACGACTGTCGGAGTACACATCACCGAAGCGACGATACTCTCCCCGAGTATCTTAGCTATTACAAGTTATGAGTATGCATCCATAGTAGAAAATCGGACATCGTCGCCGACTGAGGCACCCCCTGACGAATGTATTCTTTGGAGTCCTGCCAATCATATCGTGTTCCAGGTGGCTAATGCATTTCTCTGTCTCGGAATCATCACACCGAATAAATCATATGGCAATCTGGTCATTAGGATTGCTTTTGTTATCGGTGAGGGAGTATAGTACAGATCAGAAATAACTTTAAATTGTTCCAAAACAAAATAAAACTTGCTGTTGAATATTTTGAAAATAATTTGAATGGAAGACATTACTGCCTAGGCCTATGACAGATGATCCAACATGTATGATTATACATATATGCTTCGACAAAGACGGACGATGTTTGATCGTGTGTCATAGCTTTCGACAAGTCGAATCATACACGCAAAAGTCGGACAATACTCAACTTTCATCCGACAGCGTACAACATGTTGGATGAAACAGCCAGTATATACCGGAATTTGAATCACATGATTTTGTACAAATGTAGGTATCACTGGTTGGTAAATTCATCCAACAATGTCCGATGCTGTTTGATCATGTATGATGCACATGTATAACCTACACATGTATTATCATGTGTGTTGGATCGCCTGTCACTGGCTTAGGGCAGCAATGTCTTCCAATCCAATTATTCAACAGAACATTTCTTAATTCTTACTAACTAACATGTTTCTGTTTTTGTTTTGGAAACATTTTAACTTATTTATAAGCTGTACTGTATGATTTTTGTAATGATAATCTTAGTACAATTATTGATTCACCCTTTAATGACTAAATTTGTTTGAAAAAATCAAAATATTTACTTATTGAATGTTCATTTACAGGCCAAGAGAAGACTATTTTTGGTTATCAAGCCAGTCATTCCAGTGGTAAATTTTCAAAAAATAGTCTTTTCTTAGCTTGCTAATGGACATTCCACAAGACGACTTGAAAGCTGTTGAATATCGTCCTATCGTTTTTGTTACTTTGTAAAAGTGTTCAGATTTTCTGGATTTTTTTGGGTGACACCCATAGTTTTGGAATCCGAGTGTATACACCCTTTCCTGTGTTAAACTTTGAGCCAATCGGACCAGTAGTTTCCTAGGTGTTTACAGATCCAGAATTTAGTCTGATCCTAATCCGAGTTCTTTTATCATGATCGCAGCCAAACTCTTGAAATCTTCTTGCACGGCAAGTTCCTTCATTGTATTAAATTTTGAGACGAATCGGATCAGCACTTTTTGAGATACAGCTTCAAAGACAGACAGACACTCAGACCCAATAGCAGCTACACTCTTCCCCTTATTAAGAAGAGGTCAGTAATGGTCAGTAATTAATGTTGATCTTAAAATGTACGAATAAACTATATCAAAATTTTTTCCCACGTCTGACTTTGTAGTGCTGATGGTATTGAATGGATGGGTTAAATTTTATATTTACTATTCAAACCAATATTAGTTTGAATAATACATGTACATGTAGAATTAAACTTTAAGAATTTTTAAAATTAAACTTCACTCAGCATATTTTACGCTCTTACCATATGTGGTTACATGGTCCTTTCACAGCAGTTACAATTCTTAAGCAGTTCTAAGGCATTATGGTTCAATCATGACTCATGAGTCTATCCTTATGACTTCCTCATTTGGCATCACCATGGAGACCTTTCAGGTAGCTTACTTTGTGATAAACCTTGGGCCATCCATTAAAAATAATGTGTTTCCTGCAAACCGGGTGGGGAGGGAGGAAATATTTTTTTTTCAACTTAATTTATTTTGGAAAGGTCATAAGTATTTGTTTGTCAGATATTTGACTACTTGGCCTTTAAATATGGTTGTAATTGCCAAATTTGTCATGTTTTTCATGTCACAATTGGGTCATTCCACGCCAACTCACCCAAAATTCGTAAATCTTCCTGGGTGACAAATGTTCATTTATGGAAATGATTGTGGCATGCAAAGTTTTACTGCCAAATTCCAATTAGTTAAAAAGATATAAGTAATTAAAATTAGGGGGGCGAACTGCGACCCAAACGGTGTGTTCCAGTTACGGCTTCCGCCATGCATGCTGTCTGTGAACATCATCAAAATATCAAACTTATAACCGCTGCCATTCCTGGAAACGATGTATATACGGATATTTTGGCTAAATTAGTTTGTAGTACAGAAAACCGGAACTGTATGCTCCACCTTGTGTGATACTTGTCCTGGAAAAACAGCAATTCAGGAATATTTATCAGATTTATTCACATTGCATCATTTTGACTTTGATGGTTCTATTGCATACAAGCAGTGGATTCATGCAAACAAAACAACTCAGATTGTAGATCTAACAGTATCAGTTCAAGAGTTCATACAGATAGCAAGCGATGCATTTAATGAACTTCATCAACATCACTTCATAGCAAAGGATGACCTTACTCCTGACAGTGCTGCTATCTTGCTGGATTTTGCTGAAGACTACAGCTTTATCGTACAAGATGCTGTACAAGGCCATCATTGGGACAACTCTCAAGCTACCCTCCACCCATTTGTTGTATATTATAGATCTGAGGTAGAGTTAAAATGCTTAAATATCTGTATTGTCTCAGACTGTCTGAAGCATCATACTCTCACCGCACATTCATTTATTTCAACCATGTTATCGTATCTTAAGACCATGCTACCATCCATTAAGAGAGTAATTTATTTCAGTGATGATGCCGCTAGTCAGTACAAAAACTAAAAACTTCACAAATCTGTGCTATCACAAAACAGACCACGGACATGAAGCAAAATGGCATTTCTTCGCCACGAGTCACGGTAAAAGCCCCTGTGATAGTATTGGGGGTACAGTGAAGCGGCTAGTCCCATGGGCCAACTTGCAAGCAACCATGAATGACCATATTCTGACTGTAACCAAACACATTACAGGCATCGTTTTCTTTTTAGTTTCTACGGAGGAAGTTGCAGATAATGCAGCAAAATTTGATTTGACTTCACGCTTTGAATCACCAAAAACAGTTTCACGCACACGTTCTCATCATTGATTCATTCCAGTGTTCGATGGCAAGTTAAAGATGAAAAGAATTTCAGCAGATTCAGATTTTACTATGGTCACTCTGTGTGAAAATATGTTACTATCGGCTCCATCTACAACCTCCGAGTCCCAACAAAACATTCATGATCAGTTACAGCCGGGAAAGTTTGTTGCATCAATTTATGACAAGGAATGATATGTTGGGAACATAGTGGAATGTTCTGATGAACAAAGTGATGTACTGATTAACTTGATGAAACAGTCTCAGACAGGAGCTCTTTCCTGGCCCCCACCTTCATGGAGAGATCAATGTTGGGTACCGTTTCATGATATTATCTGTCTGATTGATATTCCTGAATGGCAAGGACATGGTGCTCGATCTTATAAACTTTCTGCACATGATGAGATTCAAATACTCCAGAAATTACCTGCATTTTTATAGAGTAGAGACATGTGAGTATTAGTCAGTGAAAAGTACTGCAAATGCCCAGACAGGCATCTAGAATTAGAAATTATTTCAATATGAAGGAGCTGAGACACAAAGTCAGAACTTGGTACACATATAGCTAATATATGTATGTTAATCTTATCAAAAGTTCAGAATGCTGGGTAGTTGCCCACGTGGCCAAATCACCCTTGGTATGATGGCCCAAATTCCACATTTTTCATTTTCGTCACATGTTTGACCCATAGCTGCACATTAATATTTGAGAGTATATAGATGGGGTTTTTCTTGAAGAAGTACCTATAGGTATATAATCCATGTAACATCAAATGAAGTCTGTATGATGAAGGACTAGCTGGTAATCCTATGACAAAATCTGCTAAAATACATTTGGAATTGCATAAACACCCATATTTAGACATCAATACTACAGTAAATATAAGAAATATCTTTAAATTGACATGATATTCTGATTCCCCATGTAGTAATTGTGTAGTTTAACAATTTACAGATGAATCTCTTCAAAATTAAGAAAGTTATTAGCATTTAAAAATGTTCCATCACACCGTACAGGATTCGTGAGTGCCAAAAAGTGCCACACACCCTTAATTTTAATTAATTATATCTTTTTAACAAATTGTAATTTGGCAGTAAAACTTTGCATGCCACAATCATTTCGATAAATGAACATTTGTATGAAATTTTGTGGAAATCGGAGGTGGTGATCCGGGGACCTCTGGGTGATTTGACATGGAATGACCCAATTAGCAAAAGGGATTCAGATGGCATACAAATGGCCTTAAAAACAGTAATTTGTTTTAACATTTTTGCTGGGTAGAAAAAAAATTATCCTATTCCTGGCCGGTTGAAACCCCCCAAAAATTTCACGCTGGGTCGGTTTACAGGAAACGAAACTATTTTTATTTTTGGCCTTGGTCCAATTATTTTGGGAAGTTAGTCATATTTTTGCAGCCATTGAACATACTTTTGTATTACTTTTGTGTCATTTATCTCCTGGTAAGGTGTTTTTAACTTAGTTGACTGACTGTATCATTAAAATTGTCATATAATATCAGGGTAGTGAGAATGAATTTTATTTTTCTGTCAAATGCCATCACTATGGTCATGTATGCCCCTTGAAAACTAATCTGTACATTGTGTCGACTCGAGGGCTTAAAGAAGCATTCGCTGATTGAGATAAATAAATGTTGTAAAATTATTTTTTATTTTGGTCATTCTAATGGTCTCGATCTATTGGTACTGCGTACTCTTTATTATACAGCAATTCTGGACCGGTTACTTATTTTAGTTAAAGGTGCATATTCACAGCAGAATGCTTGAAAATAAAATTGTTAAAATTGCATTCTTTTATAGGCTTAAGTTACATGTATGTGTCTGTATGTAATGAAACGAAATAAATCTTAACATATGACGATTTCATGCCTCTATTTCAATTTCGCAACTGATAAATTATATTAATTTATATGGAATGAAATCATATGTTAAGATTTATTTCGTTTCATTAAATATAGGCTCACAGTTTAAGCCTCTAAAAGTATTTAATTTAAACAATTTTATTTTCAGTAATTTTGCTGTGAATATGCACCTTTAATATTTGCAATTTTATTTTTGCTCATTCACAGCAGAATGCTTGAAAATAAAATTTTTTAAATTATATACATTTAGAGGCTTAACTTCTGGACCTAGATGTAATGACACGGAATAAATCTTAACATATGGTGATTTCATTACGTATAAATTAATATAATTGTTTTAATTGTAAATTTGAAATAGGGACTTAAAAAAATTATATTAATTTATATGGAATGAAATCATCATATATTAAGATTTTTGTTTCACTACATCTAGGCCCACAATTTAAGCCTCTCAAAATACTCAGTGCTGAGGATGCAAATTATAAGAATCAATGATCAAGTACTAGCATTGACCCACTACAAGCAGGTTGTACTCGTCACTCTGTATGTAAAATTTATAGATCTACTGTATCAGCGAATGTATCTCTGCGCTTTAGTCAACTGACTAAACCGACCACCAAGACCCTTGTGCATCTTGTCAATATAAAGGTTTTGAAATGAAACCCCCTGTAACTATTCCTTTTGTCTTTCAGGCTTTCTCTCGCTGTCAGTATGGGCGTGGCTTTTATTCTGCTCTCCCGACATATTTGCTTGGAATTTTGTTTTTGTGGTCGTAAATGTAATGCAAATGTTCTTTATAATATATCGATTACGTCAAGAGAAATTTGAGCCTGAATTAGAGGATGTTTACTGCACAATGTTTCAACCACTCAGAGTGTCAAGGTAATGTCCTATAATCATAGTACAAATTCTCTGTATTTATGTAGAGTTTGTCCTGTTTGTGTACATGATCTGACACTAGACAGAGTTTTAACGTATATATAGCTTGTCCATTTGCTTGCTACATGTATGTGAAGGTAATTTGCCAGTGGATAACCAGCTCGTTAATGGAGTGGCTTGTTATTGGAGCCAGTCATTCCAGTGGTAAATCCTTAAAAATAGCCTTTACTAAGTCTGCAAATGGACATTTGTTAAGCAAAGATTTTGATTTTTATTTGACAAAGTTTAAACAATTCAACTGAATGGAATTTGGTGGCTACGCCACCTACAACTTACAGTCAAACAGTTTTCAAAAAATTCAGCAGGTTGAGTGTTATTGTCCATTGAAATTATTGTCCAATGACTTGCAACATCCAGACAGTTAAAATGTGAAGTTGACTCTCATGAGATTATGGCTGTCCATAATATCCTGCTATCTTTGGAAATGTGGGCAATCTCATTCTCTTCTTGCTGCAAGTCTCCAGCCTGTAGTATAAATGTATACTGATGTTAACACAGGGGAAGTTATGCATAATAAACTGAAATAGGTTGAGTCTAGATGTCATGAATGGAACATACATGTAGAAGATACAATGCGATTCAAAACTGATTTAGAATTTCTTGGTTCAAAAATGCTCAGAGATAAAAAATGTGCAGAAACAAAAACGTGATGAAAGCAAAACAAAATCATTGTTCCATATTTTTTTTGCTTTTGTTTCATGTTTATTTTGTTTCTGTCCACATTTGTCCCAGGGAAAGTAATAAATTATTTTTACAAATTAATGATAAATGACAAGCATAAAAATAACACCTCAATTCATTCAGCCTCCAGTTTCTAGAAAATAATTCATTGTTGTATTTATTGCATGTTGATTCATTTATTTCTATTTTCCAATCCACCAGAGTAAAATACAAGAAACTTACACATCCAGATTATTGTACGATCCTAACTCTTCAGCCCGGTGAGATGTACGCAACAAGGGGCGTCTCCAAGACAGACAGACTCAGTCTGTTAATAACTGGGAAGTAAGTCATCTGTTTATATGGCAGGAAAATAACCTGGATGAACCACTATTCTACTTCGAATAATACTTACCAGATGTACTATTATGATAATGTCTATTATCTAGTCTAGCTCAAAATAAACAATTAAAACTCCGCACTCTCATGGTCCTGCCCACACTGTGTCCGGGAATTACCATAGCCGCAGGTACCGAGTCAATTCCCAATCACAGTCAGATTCGTCTATTTTGCGCTTTTACAAGTCGCATGTTTTTGTCGTGCTCAAATTATTCTAATTTAAGCGGATTTAGCGTTGTTTCTAGAAAACCATCGTTGGCTTCATGGAGGAGTTAGGGAAATCATGACAGGGGCAGGTTGTATCAATCTAAAATTTATACATTCGTGCCATAATGACTGTTTGAAATTTCCTTAAATTGGCACATTATTCTAAAATGGTAGCCATTGTTGGAGTCGCTCGGTACCCGTTAACTTGTTAGTCTTAATCTGGGTACTCGGTTATTTTCTCTTGCGACTCGGTTCCTTCAAAGATGGATGCGCCCTTAGCCAAGATGGCGGCGCCCATGACTATTGTTTCGCTTGGCTTCGCATATCTATGCACACTGTTTATGCCGGTTTTTTAGCTCTCGCTTCATTGTCGAGGGTGTTTGTAGCGATCAGCATTTAATTCTTGGCTGTATCAACGTTAGTTAACTTCCAAGTTGTGTTTATTAAATTTCACTTTAAAAAGTTTCAAATATTTCCTGCCTAAGGCTTGATTATCATTAATTTAAGAGAAAGTTAATGTTTTCTAAGTAATTCAATTTTACAATCAAGTCAATTGTGCATATTGCTCGTCATCGTTTGTCATGTGCAGCGTTTTAATTCTTCTCTGTGTTCGCAGAAAGCCAAGAACCAGGACACGTTCCAGAAGTGCAACAGGTTCATGAAGCGGAAGTATTCAGGCCATCATTGTGTGGCCTGCGCTAAGTGTAAGGTTGGAAGCCCTCTGATGTGTGCGCCAAGTGGTCATCGGAGATGGTGGCGGAATTCGATCGTGATCAACGAGCACGCTTGGAGAGAATCGCGAGGGACAAGGCGGCCAAGCTGGATCAGGCGTCGTTGAGAGGACTGGAAGGTCGTCTGAATACTCACATGGATTCAGCACTGGGCGTATGGGCGGCCCAGTTCAAGACAATGTTCGACTCATTGCAGTCCACGGTTCTGACGATGCAGGCTGGTGCAGGGCAACCTTTAGGTGGTCCGGCTCGTTCTGCAGAGGGACGAGCACCTGTCCCTTCTCTGTCATTAGCTCAAGAGCCGACGGGGGAGGAGGAAGATCTTTTGATGGAAGATTCCGGCATGCCGGATATTTCGATGACGGCTATGCCCAGTACATCCCAGGGATCTCCCTCAGGTTTTGTACAGGTCTGCCAAGCGGATGGTGATGTCGACATTCCGTCGGGCATTTTCCATCCGGATATCGTGCAACCCGCGTTGTCGGAGGAGCCATGTTTTGCGGTTCCTAGCGGCATCCCGGCGGCGTTAGGTGCGGCTCCTCTCGGAATGCTGACACCTGCCGTAGTGAAAGCGGCCGTGGTCCCGCCTCCCGTGCTGGAGCCGATGGACTGCGGTGAATCCGTGTCCGGCGATTCGTTGGACACCGGTGCCGCTGGTAGTCGGGCTATGGACGCGGTTCATGGTATTAGAAGTGCGGCCCATAGCTCTCAGCATGGATCGTTGGTGGCCTTCTCATCCAAGGGTGAAAGGGAAGATGAGAACGGTAGTTCATTGATGGACGAATCCGTTTTCTGCACCGAAGCTGAATGGGTGCAGGTTCTTGGCTGGATGTCCGACCGTCTCGGGTTGGCATCCGATCTAGGATCTCGGCGCGATCCGGCGATGGAACGGATGTCAGAGCGAGCGGCTAGCGCTCTGTCAAGTGGCTCTTCGGCCATGCCGACACTCCCTTTGGACACGCAGACTTCCGACATGTTGGAGGTTGGGGCATACCGTCTGGTCCAGCCAGAGTATGCGCTGCCCAAAGCCCCGAAGGGGATAAGGAGTAGGGTCCGTTTTCCTGAGCAGGCCTATCATCAGTATGCCAGGGTTCCACGGCTTTCCATCGGGGAACGAGAGGCGTTGAATAGGCCGTTGGCTGGGAAATCTAAGGGGCGTTCTCGTCCCTTAGTTTCCCAAGTTAACAAAGATCCGTTCAATGAGCTCACGCTCATTGAAGATGCGGCGAGGGCAGCCATGGCTGCGCTCTCGCACGGATGTACCGTCCTGCAGGGTGTGCTGGCCTGCACAGCGGAAGGTGGATAAGTGCCAGAGGCTGCTCCCGGAGTTATTCGGGACACCATGCGCTTGTCTCAAGATTGCATGGCCAGGGTGATCACCAGAACATTGGCAGAGCGACGGAGAATAGTTCTCGATTGTGTAGAACCAGGACCGGAGATGAGGGCTGCATTGGCTTGTTCGGCGGCTCGGCACGACAAGCCTTATCCAAGGTCGCGTCAATGGTTGCTGAACAGGAAGTAGTCGGCAAGTCGTGGAAGTCGACTAAGAGAACACAGCCGCAGAAGTCCTATAGGCAGCATCAGCAAGAGCAACAGAGGCAGCGATGGGCCGGATCTCAAGGACCTGGCCGGTCATCCTCATACAAGCCCTCTAATAAGAGGCTGTATGAGGATGACAGGAAGGGTGGCGGTTCGGGCTGCGGCGGTTACCGTAGGGATAACCGTGGCGGCGGTTCCGGACCGTCATATTCCAAGAAACCGCGGGGTGGCCGTGGAGGTCGGTCCTGACAGATTTCCGGCGGAATCAGTTCCGGTGACGTCAGGAACGAAGGGAGTCGAGAATCTTCACCCAAACGATTTAGCGTCTTCTCGTGCAATCTTGACCGCCAGCTGTGTGCAGATTCCTACCGTCGGAGGCAGACTTCAACTGTTCTCAAGCCAATGGGAACAGGTCGTGCGAGATTGTTTAGTCTGTCAGTGGTTAAGAAATGGCTACGAACCGGACTGGCTCATCCGTCAATCGTTAGTTCCGTTAACATCGACTCCATTATGGACTCCCGTTCCAAGGGAATCCGATCGTCTGGATGCCATTTGCTCAGAAATAGAATCTTTTCATCAGAAGAATGCGATTCATCTAGTCCGCAATCAGTCATACCTAGGCTTCTATTCGATGAGGTTCATCGTTCCGAAACATACCGGAGGATGGAGACCAATTCTCAATCTCAAACCGTTGAACAAATTTATTCTTTCTCCCAAATTTCAGATGGAGACTGTAGCAGCGGTAATGACAGGGCTGAGAAAAGGCATGTGGGCAGTGTCGATAGATCTGAAGGATGCTTATTTTCATATTCCAATGTCAATTCCTTTTCAGAAATACCTTCGCTTTGCATTCCAAGAAATGTTTGGGAATTCAATGCGCTTCCATTCGGCCTGACCACAGCACCGAGGGTCTTCACCAAAGTGGTTCTCGCCATGACTTCTTATCTTCGCAGGAGAAACATAGCTGTTCATACTTACATAGACGACTGGCTGCTAAAGGCGGGGAATCCAGTTACTCTGCGCAACAGTCTTCAGGTAGTCCTAGCCTTATTAAAGGATCTAGGATGGATTGTGAATCTAGAGAAATCAGAATTGACTCCATCCCAGGAGTTTGTTTATCTGGGAATTTTTTTCAATCTCAGGGACGGTGTAGCCTTTCCGGCGGAGAGCAGAGTCAAGAGTTTGATTGCGGTACTGGAGTCAGTTTCTCTAGGAGTCTTTCTGACGGCGCGCCAATTTCTCAGGATACTGGGTTTACTAGTATCTCTAGAGAAAGTGGTTCCTTATGCGGCACTCAGGCGCAGGCCGATTCAGATGTATCTAATGTCATTCTGGTCTCAGAAAACGGATCTGTTATCTCTGAGAATTCCAGTAAAAGAACCATTGATATTCCACCTTCAGTGGTGGTTATCGGAACAGAATCTCCTGCGAGGTGTTCCTCTACAACCTCAACCACAGATGTCCATCTTCACAGATGCATCGACGACGGGTTGGGGAGCGGTATTGGACGATCAGTCAGTGTCAGGGGAATGGGATCGGACCAATGCGCAGAAACATATCAATGTTCTCGAACTATTAGCAGTGGTATTGGCACTTCGAAAGTTCGAGAATTTAGTTCGAGACAAGATTGTCCTAATAAGGACAGACAACTCAACAGTGGTGTCTTATTTGAACCGCCAAGGCGGGACGAGATCACCGGAGTTGTGTATGATGATTTGGAACCTTCTGCTGTGGTGCCAAGAGAGGAATGTTATTCTTCGGGCAGCACACATTCCAGGAAGATTGAACATCCTAGCGGATGCTCTCAGTCGAAGGACGGTTTGTCATCCGACGGAATGGCAGCTCAACCAATCGGTAGCGGAGGTTCTATTCAAACATTGGGGCACGCCAAATGTGGACCTGTTTGCGATGAAACAAAACGCAAAGATGGTCACTTACGTGTCACCGATCCTGGACCCGCTATCTCTAGCAGTAGATGCACTGGCGATAAGTTGGAAGGTAATGTATGCGTATGCGTATCCTCCAACGATTCTCATCCCAAAAGTTCTGGCAAAGATAAGAAAGGGTATGTGCCAAGTGCTATTGATCGCCCCTTATTGGCCAGGCCGATCATGGTTTACGGATCTACTGGACCTTCTGGTCTGCAGTCCAATCCCTCTTCCAGACAGAAGAGATTTAATCTCTCAGAACAGGGGTCTGTACCTCCACGACAGACCAGAAATGTTCAAATTGACTGCATGGATGTTATCAAGCAGCGTGCAATTAAGGGTGGCTTTTCTGAGCAAGCGGCAAAGTTTGTCCCTTCAGCCAGAAGAGGTTCAACCACTAAAACATATAATTATAGAATCAACAAATTTGCAGAATGGTGTAAGAGAAGAGAAATTGATCCCTTTTCTGCATCTGTTCAACACGTAGCAGATTTTATCTGTCATTTATACGAAGTTGACAAACCTGTACCTTCAACCCTAGCAGCTTATAAGTCTGCATTAGCTTCAGTCATTCCCAGTCTGGCCATTGAAGGAGTGGAAAATGACACTTTGAATGAAGTTATTTAAGGAATGAGCAATCTGCGACCTAGACAACCAATTCCTATCCCAGCATGGAATCTATCTCTTGTTCTACAGGTTTTAGGGCATGCTCCCTTTGAACCAATTAGATCTATAAACATTAAACTGTTAACTATTAAATCAGTTTTCTTGGTTACAGCAGCGTCGGCGAGAAGGAGAAGCGAAATACATGCGCTTTCTGCCGAACAAGACCGTTTTGTCGTCACGGGTGAAGGTTTAAGACTACTTCCACGTCTTTGTTTCCTGGCAAAGAATCAGTCACTTAAATATCCAGGACAGCCGATCAATTTGCCAAGTTTAACTAGACATGACCCAAACTCTTCTGCTTGCTGTCCTGTCAGATGTCTGAAAATGTATAAGAAACGTACTGAGGAGTGGAGAGATGACCCGAAATCTCTGTGGTTATGTCTCAAAGCTCCTCATTTGCGCTCCTCGAAAGATACTATTTCTCGTTGGATAGTTGACGCTATTCAGATGTCGCACAAAATCGCTACAGGAAAGCAGATTGATCGTGCGAATGTCCATCAGGTCCGAGCACTAGCAGCATCATCGGCCCTTTATACGGGTGTCTCATTAGAGGAGGTGATGTCTGTAGCACAATGGCATGCCGAGTCGTCATTCACTGATTTCTACCTTCGCGACATCTCCAGCGCACTTAATCCGGTAGCCGTCGCCAATTTATCGAATCTAAACTAAGCCACATCCAACCACTATTTTGCACACATCACAAGTTCTTCCACCTGCACTGAACAATGGCTATGCACATGACCTGAGAATGACCATGGATTGGGCTGAGCTCCTGTGATGAACAAGAAAAGACCAAGCACTCAAAATGGTGAGTGTTTACATTAATTAAGTGACTATAAATAATTTACTTACAGTCGAAATACCAGACTGCTTAGGTAAATAGTCTGGTAGAAGAGTATACTTATCCTCTCAAACAGACATGAGACTCATTCCAATTTGAAAATCTAATCGATATACTGATATTTTTTCATAATTAGAAGTTGTAGTAGCTTCTTTGCACTCTACTGGACTGCCCTAGCTGAGACTTGGGGCTGACACGGGTCTGGTGGGTGTTGCATCCCCATTGACAACCCTCTGAATTTTGTGCGGACAAAAGAGGGGTGTGGGGGGGTGGGGGTGGAGCGCGGTCTAGACCAAGGAAGTTTAGCACTCTATGAGTCAGATGGCAGAACCCAAGCGTATGCCAGGGTTCTAGTCTCTTCACAACCTTCTCTGTTGGATGGTAGATGAGTGCTGGTTCGAGCCTCACCTCCTCCCACCAGTATTTCTTGGCTGTTGAAATCCCGAGTTTATCATAATAGTACATCTGGTAAGTATTATTCGAAGTAGAATAAAAAAAGCATCCGCTTTTGTTTCTACGAGAATTCTTAATACTTACCAGATGTACTATGTGGCCCTTTCTCAGCCGCCCCGCTGAGGTGAGGCTGAGCTGCTTTTGCTGTTTGTCAAGGCAAATATAAGACGAATCTGACTGTGATTGGGAATTGACTCGGTACCTGCGGCTATGATAATTCCCGGACACAGTGTGGGCAGGACCAGGAGAGTGCGGAGTTTTAATTGTTTATTTTGAGCTAGACTAGATAATAGACATTATCATAATAGTACATCTTGTAAGTATTAAGAATTCTCGTAGAAACAAAAGCGGATGCTTTTTTGAGCCAGCTGCGCTAGTTAATAGCAAATTTAGGTAGACTTGATGACTGCATTCTTGCACTTACTCTTGTAGCTACTCATGTTGGTATTCAAGGCGACCCATCTTATTGACGTGGTGACTCGAGTATGAAACCTGGTGGTTTTGGAACGACTGACTAGTAACCTAACTTGCTGCACGAATAACAGCCAGCACTCACCCAATGATTCTATACTAGCCATACTAACGAGTAGTGGCATGTCAAAAAAAATCTCCCAAAGAATAGCTAGTATAGAATCATTTGGCAAATGGTTAATGCAAGCATGGAGTGCTCTTTCTTGTTGTTGTTGTTGTTGTTGTTCTTGTTATTAAGTCATTTTTCAATTACTGGTTCTCCAAACATGGGTTTTAAACTCATCCATGGGGTACATCCCAAAGACATATCCTGACTTTGGAGTCAAGCAACAATTCTGCAACATTGTTTTCAAAATGGACAGTTCAATATATAACAGTTTACCTGTATTACTGCTTTGAAAGGTAGGTAAATAGGGTTTCATTAGTGTAAGGGTTAAAATGCTTTACCTGATTTCTTATTCCTTATTAGAATACATACAGCAATTGCCGTTTTCAACACAAACATCTAGAATTTCAGTTTTGAAACAGCTTCACAATTAAGTTGTTGAATATTTTGAATTTAATTTGGCTGGAAGCGGGTCATGTCAAAAGCATCAACTTGTTTTCAAATATTTACTAGTTTCATATCACCTCTCTGAGAACCAGTGCTTTGAATTTTAAATGAAGAAGATAAAGTATGCATATAAATCTATGTAGAAATTGGATAAGTACATGTATACGTGGCATTTAGGCCAACGCGTAAGTACTCAAAAGTATAGTTACAGAGTATGTACTCAAGTACAAGTATGAATACTTTGGCAAAGTACTGACTGAGTACAAGTACATATACTCATAAAAAGTCATGAGTACTGAGTGCATGCGAACACTTGAAGATTTGTACTTGAGTACATGAGCACAGTGGCGCCAACACTTTGCTGTGGTCTTGCGAAATGTCCATTTGCAGGCCAAGCATAGAATACCTTTGAAATTTTATCACAGGAATGACTGGCTCCCTTTTCGAGCCAGTCATTCCGTAAAATTTCAAAAAGAGTCATTTCTTGGCATGAGTGCAAATTGTCATTTACATGTACTAAGCACAAATTTTAATTTTCTTGACAAGTCTTGCATGTTAAAGGGGTAGGACAGGTGTGTTTTGACCCCCTGTCTTGACCCCTCTTGCATCAACTTACCCATTTAGCGCTGTCTGCAATGGTCTTCAGCAGGGTCCATTTGCAGGCCAAAAGAAGGCGATTTTTGGAAATTTACCACTGGAATGACTGGCTCGACAACCGAGCCAGTCATTCAGGTGGTAAATTGTCAAGAATTAATTTTCTTGGGCTGCAAGTGCACACTGATTAAGAAACAATTGTGATTTTCTTGATCTTTGAATCTTCAAGCCGGTCGCAACAACCTCTACAGTAGTGCTTGCGAAATATCTGTAACCAGGACGATAGAAAGATATTTTGTAAAACCTACTGCTAAATGTAGAGAAACATTCGTCTGTTGATCTGCATGAACATTCACTGAGCCAAATTTAATGTTCACACCTCGACTATTAAAGGGTTAGTTAATATAAGTAGCATTTTAAGCGTTTTGCTACAAGATGGGTTAGTGACACAATACCTTTGTGGCTCCAAAAAAACAGTTGGTCTTTCGAGTAGGTGCTCCTATCATTCTCTTACCTGTTGTATGCAACAGTTGTATGCAACAGTTGTTTACAAGCGGGTATTGCGATCGGGTCTACGTGCATGTTTGCATGCGTGCGCTCCTCTGTCTGCCCGCACCTGTATCTAAAAAACTACTGACTCACATTTGGCTCAAATTTTAGCACAAGGAAGGAACCATGCAAAAGCAAGAGGACACTGGCCATGATCCGGATAAAAGAACCCGGATCTGGATCAGATCAAATTCTGGATCTATTGATACCTTGGACGGGTGTGACCATACACTAGGATTCCATGACTGGCAGTCATCCGAAGAAATCTGAATAATTCCGAAAATCTAAAAAATCGGAACACTACAGAATGACTAAAAGGGGAGGCTGAGGGTCTGTTATCTCTGGTTTCTCTTGTTTCTCTTTCCAGCAGCTTCTCAAATCTTACCTGTTCTATGTTTTCACCTGCAGACTGAATGTCCATAACAACAATGCAATGCTTCATGATATTCATGAGAAGCAGTTTATTGATGCACCAGAGTTTGAGTCGACTGTCACAGGAGATGAAAAATATCAGGTATGTTCAACTCAGCATTATCTATACCTGGTCTATCTGGCAATGTCTGAATGTGTCGCTTATTAAGTCTTACAAGTGTGAAAGGAGATGGTGCGTGAAGTGGTCAAAGCAAATTAATTTCAAAATATTCAATAGAATATTGCTTACATATAAATTTGTCAGTGTTTAACAGTTAGAAAACGCATTAGTTACAACAATGCGAAAAACGAACTCACAACTGGCCATAGCTCCTAGCCTCATAACCCACAAACCTTGCCACCAGACCAACATCACAGGACAAAAATCGTACGTTGCTGATCAGGTGTTGGTTTCTGACACAGAGTGGATTAATTACAGAATCACGTCTTGTATTCCAGTTTCTAAATCATTTGGCCTCATCATATCTGGCATCTGAGCAGAGGATAGCACCTCGATCTCTTAGATCTAGTCAACAACTATTATATATATATGCCACTCTCCAATCTAATAGTTGTAGAACATTATTTTTTTTATCCCTTTAACACTATATCAGCCAAAAATGGCTTCTGCAGTGGTCTTGAGAAATGTCCATTTACAGACCAAACTAAGACTATTTTAGACAATTTACCGCCTAAATGACTGGCTCGATAACCGAGCCAGTCATTTCAGTGGTAAATTTTCAAAAACAGTCCTCCTGGTCTGCAAATGGACGTTTTCCGTAAGAAAATTTAAATTTTCTTGAATAAATTTGTGGGTTAAAGGGTTAAGCTGGGCCATGTTTGTACATACGTATATATGTAAGTGTATGTACATAATGTATAAATACAGCTTTTGTCTGCCATGTTGAAAGGGTTAATAAGTTGAAAAGCAGCATCACAAGATGTTACGAGGTCCTTGATTGGCTGCTTTCAGGTGTCAATCTGTGCCATGGAGCCGTGTAGTTACATCATGTGGCCGCGACAAACGCTCGACTATCTCCTACTCAAAGACACCTATCTGGCAACCCTGATGAATACTCTAATTGGACGAGATATCACAAACAAACTTTATGCTCTCAACGAGAAGGTGGGTATCGAATGATACAGTTACATCTGCCTTAACCCTCTTGTGTAAACAGGTTTCATACTGGTTATGGAAAGTCATGGAATTTAAAAATGTAGATTTCAGGCCTGGAAAGTAATTGAAAATCAGCCTCTTCTATCATAGGTCATGGAAAAGTCATGGAAAATGGTAATCATGAAAAATAAATTAAATATGTTGGCATAAATTACTGTCACAACCTATGCTATAAAATTTATAGCAGCAGCTTATCAAAACAGGGCTTTGGCAATTCAGACATTTGCAGAATAACTTGGATCATAATTTATGTAGCTTTGTCATAAACACAAATCTACTCGATATTAATTCATGGGAAGTAATGGAATTTGTTCAATTTGGTCATGAAAAGTCATGGAATTTCAAACAGAAAGATGTACAAACCCTGTGTCAACTTAACCTTATAATGGTTAAGGCGGCACAAACAGCCTCTGCAGAGATCTTGAGAAATGCCCAGAGAAGACTATTTTTGGAAATTTATCACTTGAATGACTGGCTCGATAACCGGTCAGTGTTCATTTGCATGCCATGGGAAGGCAATTTTTGGGAGCCAGTGATTTCAGTGATAAATCTTCAAATAATTATCTTCCCTTGGCATGCAAATGGACACTGACTGAACAAAATTTCAGAATTCTTGACCCTTAGTTTCAACAGTAGACATTTCAATGCTCCATTACATCATATCGAGGTCACTAGTGACATGATAATTTAAAAAATCGATAATCTAAAAACTAACAAGTCTGCAGGTCCTGATGGTATCTATCCCCGTGTTTTAAAGGAACTCAAACTTGAAATTGTCTGCCCATTATTACATCTTTTCTCTAGTTCATTGAGAGAGGGTAAGCTACCTCAAATCTGGAAATTAGGTCATGTATCTCCACTGTTCAAAAAGGGAAACAAACATTTGGTTAATGACTATCGCCCTATAAGCCTTACCTCCATAATCTATAAACTCATTGAGTCCATTATAAAAGACAATATTGTAAGCCATCTTGAACAAAACGCCCTAATTGTACCAAGTCAACACAGATTTTTTAAAGGGCGTTCTTGTGTCACACAGCTAACTGAAGTCTTCGATATATGGTCAAATGCAATCGATCACAGCAGCTCTATCGATGGTCTATATCTAGACTTTGCTAAGGCATTTGACTCTGTACCACACAAACGACTTCCTCTTAAACTAGAAAAATATGGTATCCATGGTAACCTACTAAAATGGATTGAGGATTTTCTTACTAACAGAGTCCAACGAGTTGTCGTGAATGGATGCAAATCAGTTCAAACTCCTGTCATTAATGGTGTGCCCCAAGTTAGAGTACTAGGAGCACTCCTTTTCATCTGTTACATAAACAACCTTCCTGATGTAATTAAGTGCTCTACAATTAACATGTTTGCTGACGATTCAAAAATCTACAAAGAAATTAAATCATCAATTGATGCAATAGAACTACAAGATGACTTAAATAGCGTAACGAAATGGTCTTCTATCTAGCAAATCAAATTCAATGCTGACAAATGCTGTGCTATGCATCTAGGTACAGCTAACATTAAACATTCAAACTTCATGAACTCTTGATACAAATATTAAGCTTGTAGAAACAACTGTCGTAAAGGATTCAGGTCTGAATGTAGACAACCAACTAAAAGTTAGCATCCATCGTCACATCCAAGTATCAAAAGCTAGTAAGATTTTGGGACTGATAAGAAGGTCTCACCCATTTAGACTCTTCAACTCTAGTACGGCTATACACTTCGCTACTTAGACCTATGCTTGAATACGTGAACGGTCCATGGACTCCCATGTTAAAAAAAGACAGTCTAACACTTGAAAATGTGCAGCGAAGAGCAACTAAAATGATACCCTCAATAAGAAATTATACTTATTTAGACTGGTTAAAATATCTGAATCTACCTTCTCTCTACTACCGTCGATCACATGGGGATATGATTCAAACTTACAAATACATTCATGGCCTTTATCGTGTTCAGTGCCCATTCTTGGAGATAGACAAACAAAGCATCACTCGGGACATAATTTTAAACTCACTAAGAGCTGTAGTAACAAACTAATTAGGCAGAACTTTGTTTGCAAACCGAATTACGAATCGTTGGAATAACTTACCAAATGAAGTAGTTATCTTCAAAAATAAACTAGATTCATTTTGGTCAGATTTTTTGTATACGCAAGAGCCAGTACACAATCATTATCTTTCCTTTACCTCGAAACAAATTAACTAATCAATAAGCATAATGTAGTCGCCATCTATCTACAGGCATTTTGCCTATACGGGTAGTATATGATAAGTTAAGTTAACCCTGCCGTGGTCACAAGAAATGTGACAAATTTACAAAAATAGTCATCTATTGGCCTGATTATGAGCCTTTACTGATATATATATTCCAATTGCAAATCATGTGATATAAATATTTGTACATATATTCTACAAATGAGTGTTTGATATCGTGTATATTTTTAGCTGAGGGTAGTAGATCAACCTCAGTGAGTCAGTTATTCTGGGATGTAGTTTCAAGAGTTTTTCATCTCTGTAATCAAACTTGGATAATATGTTGCTTGTGGAGTCCTGAAGATGTGTGATATATTTGGGGGCAAAAAGTCCAAGATTAGGCGACCAGATTAAAATGATTATTTTGAAAACTGTACTTGAAAGACAAATTTGTCAATAACTTTGGTTCTCTTGGAGAGATCATGACCAGCCATGGGTGCATGGTTTCTCATCCCGAAGTTTTGTGATAAATTTGGGGTCAAACGTCGAGGCCATGGTGACCCGAATTAAATGATTGTTTTCAAAAACAATTGTCTGAAAGAGACATTTGTCAATAACTATGGTTCTACTGGAGAGAGCATGACCAACCTGGTGGGCATATTTCACAATAGCAAGCTTGACACTGTATTTGGCTGGCTTAGGCATTAAAGGTTTAATAAGATCTGTGACGGTTACATGCAGCTCTTAGATGGAACAACAGTGTAATTTTTTACATATATGTACATCTCTCTCATCTCATCTCTCGGATGGAATGAGTTAACAGGGTTAACTGCATACTGAAATTGTGTTATAAATCATACATGCACACATATATAATATAACTTAGCCCGTTAATGACTAAATCTGCTCAAAAATTTTAAATATTTACTTACAGAATGTCCTTTTGCAGGCCAAGAGATGACTATTTTTCAAATTTTACCATTTGAAAGGACTGGCTCAGTTATCGAGCCAGTCATTCCAGTGGTAAATTTTATAAAAATAGTCTTCTCTTGGCTTGCAAATGGACATTCCTTAAGACCACTACAGAGGCTGATTTTGGCCGTCTTCGTCATGAAAGGGTTAACATTGATTCTGCTTCTAAATTCTCTAGGCTCAAGCAAGAGCCCACAAATCCACACGTGTTGATCTTCGATTAGCCGGACTGAGTTCATCACAAAAAGGTGGTTCAGGTCCGGGGAGGCCAGCGGTCAAGTCACAGGTCAGTTCTTCAGCCCACTGTAGTCTGACCACTGAACATGAGGGACCAGCAGACGAGACAGATGAAGGTAAGATATTTAAAAAGATCTACAGTATCAGCTCAGAAATAAGTTAACATGTTTACAAAACAAAACAAAACAAAAACATGTTAGTTAGTAAGAAATATTCTCTGTTGAATATTTTGAACATGATTGGAATCGTACGGCAACAATGTCTTCCTATCCAATTAAATTCAAAATATTCAACAGTATATTTTATTTTGTTTTGGAAACTCTTAGATTATTTTTAGCTGTACTGTACTAGCCTATCCCATGGTAATCCATAGATAACTTCTGATAATTGCTGTGAAATTAAGATTTACCATGCTTTAAAATATATTCCGTTGAATATGTTGAAAATGACTTCCCGGGAAGCCATTTGGCATCTGATGGTTTTATTTGTAACAACATGAATGAATAATATCCACTCTTATTTTATAACAATGACATAGAAAATATTTATGCAAAGGTAATTAGTGTGTGGTTTGAGAGATTGTACACATGATCACATATTCACTATTACCCATTTACTGGTAAGGTCACCCAAAACCTGCCTACAATGGTCTTGAAAAAACGGCAGCAACATGAACCCCCAAAGGTATTGGCTGTATCAGAAAGTGTCAACTGGTGGTTCTAAGCGTGCATAGAGATCCACCTCATGATCATATTTTGTCATATTTCAGCCTGGCCATCGGTCTTGGGATATAGAGTAAAAAAACTGTTCAGATCATTCAGACCTTGGAGCTCACTAATGCTAGGGTTAAATATCCAATATTTGAAGACTACATTGTTACCAAATGTCAATTTGCAGGCTAGGAGAAGACTATTTTTGAAAATTTAAATAGGCATTAGATCCGAGATATAAATAAATTTGAATATTTCTATATTTTTGTTGAAATATAATGTTCATAGTCTAGTAATACTATATAATAAGTTTTATACCCAAATTCTGACCCTGTCATGCATATTTGTTATTATTTGTTGTTTTTCTGGAAACTGGTGTGAGCATATGATTTTCTCAAGTTATGGAATCATTATATTTACGAAACAATCCAAATAGAAAGATCTCAGTAAATCTTCAATATGTATAGACAGTTCGTCAGCCTCAGACAAAATACTAGCGCCACAATGCACAACCCTCGTAAACATGAAAGATGTACATGCTGTGAGGAAAGAAATCGCAAAGAATTATACCACATCAACAAACAAATAAGTTGCATAATAATAATGGCGAACATAGATAACACGTAAGCAGGTATAATGAGAGAAAAATCAACAGAAAATGAGACAGGCAACCAGGCATTCAGCCTATGATACAGCTTTTGTGGTTTGTTCATGGGCCGCCGTTGCATTATGGGATATGGTTCTTCATTATGCGTATGTTCCCATGGTTGTTTTAGGGCAACCTACTGCGCATTTTCAATGTCCAAAATTTATGTGATATTGTTATCACGAAATAGCGTACATGTACTATAGAATGTAAAGCGATTAAATAGTCTGACGCAGACCAGATAAAAGCTTTATTTGTTCCTATTTATGGGTCTTGTAAACGCGATACGTCGGTACAAATTTTATAACATCATTGGACTAGCGCAACTATTTAATGGTGTAGGCCCCAGTAAAAGATGCAATAATGCTGGTGGATATCACTGACAATGGGCAGACGCATTGTTGTAAATATTGTGGACTGGAGTTACCAGAATGCCCTCCACGCATGATTAAAAATTGGCTTCAAATGCACTATACATGGACATACGTATTTAGGACATTTCGACCCTATACAAATTCGCCCTATTTATTTAAGCAATAAATGGTGTCTGCATTCGCGTATATGCAACACCTATTTTCATATTTGTTGTTTATACAATCTCAAGCACCCGCTAAGCAGCAAATACTCTGTTTTCTCTGCGAAACGAAGATAGAATCGATCGTCAGATTTGTGTTTGCATTTTTAATTTTTGTGGAATATAGAATTTTCACCTTGGATATGTTAAAAAGATAATATTCACCCACAAGAAGCTTTTTATGGCCATGGTTCCATATATTAAATTTATAGAGCTGTCAGCCTCATTAACACTGGAATAGCTGGCTCCAAAAACTCAAAAATGGACTTCACTTGGCCTGCTTGAGTGCTAACAGACATTGACTAAGCACAAATTTAGATTTTCTTTACCTATCTTCAGCATTAAAGGTGCATATTCGCACCAAAATGCTTAAAAATAAGATTGTTAAAATTGTACATGTATACTTTTAGAGGCTTAAATTGTGTGTGTGTATGTAATGCAGGGAAATTATATATGTATGTACGTATGTGTACATACATATGTATGTACGTACATGTGTCTGTATATGTACTACATATGTACGTGCAGGCATACATGTGTGTATGTTCATATTTCAAATCAATGATACAGTAATTTTGTCTGTAATTAGTCTTCACATATTCACCACTTATCATATACTATGTGGAGCTGAATAATAAACACATAAACCTGGCCATGTTTCTAGGAGCATCTACCTAGCAGGCTACTCATCATTCCAATCAGTCCAAGCTGCTATTCATGAAATCATGCCACCTGTGGTTTTTTTCTTACAGACATGACAGATGTTTTTTCTGTTCATGCAAATCAGTCTGATTGTTCATCTCCGGTCACTGTGCGCAGTCGCACCAACACAGACACTGGACCAACAGAGACAACCCAGCACAGCAGTCCAAAACTCGACATACCAGTGGCTGACTCTAGTTAGCTCGTATATATGCGTCTCTCTTTCTTTGTAATGGTTGTGTTTCGTTAAGTTTTCATATGTACGGTGATTAGCATAAATTATTGTTGCGCAGACGATGCCGTGATATAGTGATCAAAATGATGTGTAGAACTATATGTATGTAATGACTCAACATGCAGGCCTCAACCTCTCTGGTTAGTTAATGTATTGTTTATAAATCAGTATTATTACCCCCTCACCCACACTGTGGAGGTGTGTGTGTGTGTGCGTGCGTGCGTGTACGTTTTCACTTCAAGAGATATACTTACTTCCCTAACACTATGATATTTCCTAAATATCAACCTTCACTCAATAACCCCAGATTAAAAAAGATAGGTGCCCTTACTGGGCAGGTAGACAGGTGACAGTCTGCTGGACGCCGGCCCCAACCTCACGCATGCGCAGACTGTCACTGCCTCTTTCTTGACTATTGGCCTGAACCACATGATAGTGTTTATTTAATACTTGCTAAGTTTTTGCTCAATTATCTATCAAAGGCTGTTTTAGAGTGTTGATTATCATGTCTAATCATCATAATTCATCTGAGGCAACTTCAGGACCGAGTTATCAGGTGATCTCTATTACAATTATGTTTTAATTACGTCTTAATTACATGGTGTCACTTATTTCCGTAATGTGGTATAGACATTATAGGCGCACAGAAAACTGGTAACTTTATTATCTGGCGCCATAAAATGTTAATCCCTCTTTATGTTTGTGTCCACAGGTTCCTGTAAGGAGGTTTGTACACATCTAATCAGGTTTATCTCCACTACTGATGTATTTCTCTATAAAATGTTAGGAAAAAAGACTGCCCCGAGTGATGTAGGCTCCCATAAGAGAGAGCTTGTCATTCTGCCCTCTAGCCCCACCCCTCCCTTTATAAGTAAGTGAGTGGTGATGAAGAGTGGTTGTCTGGTGGAGCTACCAAGAGGAGGACATGGTGATATGCCTTTGCTAAAGACGCAGGTACTCTAGTTATGATTTGTGGCATTGTAAAATAGAAAAGATTTGTGATTATTTGCTGCCAATATTTTTCAGTCATACTGTTTATCTGTATCATTTTCATGTGCTATTACTGTGTTCATTTACTGTTTAGTGTGCTCTTGTATTAATACAATTCGTCTTACGCCTGTATGCTGTTCGTCTGTTTCTATTTATGGAAATTATGATGTCATAATCAGCCTTATTATTTCTATTATAAATATCCTCTATAGAGGTTGGTTGTTCATCTTTCTCACCATCCTGTTTAGGCCTATATGTGAATTCTCTCTCCTTTATGAGTTCATTAATTTATTTCTAAGGATAATTATAAAACAAACTTCAAATCATTGTCTTCGTCTTGTCCCTTTTTATAACCTGCCAAAAAATTTGGCGGGTTATTATGTAATTGCGCCATCTGTCCGGGCGGGTGGGCAGGCGGCAGAGTGATTTCCGGATGATAACCCCGTTACCGTATGTCAGATCGCATTGAAACTTCATAGGGTGGTTGGACTAGGTCATGGGAAGAAACCTATCGAAATTGACGATGATCTGAAATCCAAGATGGCCGCCAGCCACCAACGGCCATCTTGAAAATTGGTTTTTGGATTTCATTTATTGGATTACTTCCTATGGTCATTGGAATATGTCTGGTGAAGAATCTTATCAAAATTTACGATAATCCGAAATCTAATATGACTGCCAGTCAGTGGCAGCCATCTTGAAAATTGGTTTCCGGACGATACCTCCTTGACCGTTTAACGGATTGCTTTGACACTTTATACGGATGACTGGTCTGATGGGGCTGAGGAAGAAATAAATATTTTCTGATAGCTCTCATTCATTGGTTTGTCATCATGGCGGGGTATTATGCGCCATTTGCGGAGCTCTCATTTCAGAAGCCTTCTTGTGCCGGTTGTAACCGTTCCATCAAGTTTGCTCCTCACCTTTGTGTTAAATGTTCACCTTGCGGTCAATTATTGAAATGTGATGTCTGTAAACAGTGGGTGGGGAGGTGGTGGGGGTGGGGGGTGCAACTTGTTCTCTGAATTTTTGTCATTACAGATGAAGGATAAGGCGTCGGAGGAGGAGAAGTGTTCCAAGAAGAGTTTAACTAGCATGGGTAAGAGAAAGGCCTCTCTTTCTTCGGAAATGGAGTCTCAGGTTAGAAATGATGGAGATGAAAAAGACAATAAAAGATTTGGTACCAGAGCTGCCTCGCAGCATGCTCCCTGGGCCGAGTACTTTATTGTCGTCTTCATCTGCCTCCGAGCAGAAAATCCCCACCGCTGATTTTGGTGTTCATCATGGTCTGTGGTCCGAAAATGTTTCAGAATCGGTGGTGGTTTCAGTAGATCTTGGAAGGCCCACCGCCTTGCCAATGGACCCTGGAGAAGCCCAATATGATCATGGCAGCAGGCTTTCTGCGCGGTTAGATCTTGGGCCGGCTCGCTGGACACCGGCTCGCGCCTAGAGTGTCCGTGCCCGAAAGGTACCGGCACCTCTTACGGTACCTTCCCTGGCCAGCCCAGGTTAGCGCTCTTTGCTAGCCCAGAGGCAGTGTATGATGGCCAGGAGGAAGAGGATTTTGTGCTGGGTTCACCCGTTCAAGCCATGGACATAGAAATGGATGAACGTGCACCACTCACGGGGAGCACGGGCGATTTTTTTTCCATGGGACTACTCCCGCAGGGGTTGCCTTCACGTCTCAAAGGGTGGCACAGTGGATGACTGCCGTTACCATATACCTCGGCTTGCCGAGGTTATGACGGCGGCTGGTCCGGGCCATGGTGTGGTGAATTACACCCTGCACGCTTCCATGGCGCCAGCTCCTGGCTTTCCAACCGTGGTGCAAGACATGGCCTGCTCTCTGGGGCCCGCATATTTTCCACAGCCTGCCAGGAGTATCCATGGTTCTAGCCACCTGGGAATGTTCTTCAATCTAGAGATAGGATATGTTTATCCTACTCAGGAGAGAGTAGAAATACTCATCTCAGTAATACAATCAGTGTGCAGCAGTCGTCATGTACTGGCACGGGTTTACTTGAGAATGCTGGGGTTGATGGTTTCTCTGGAACCAGTCATTCCACATGCGGCCTTGCGCAAGCGGCCTATCCAGTTATTTCTCATAACACAGTGGACGCAGAGGTCATGTTCTCTGGACTCGGAGATGTCAGTGTTGGAACCTCTTATTCACCACCTTCAATGGTGGATGAAGAGAGAAAATCTCCTGGCGGGGGTGATGCTCACCCCTCCCCACCCTCAAATAACGATGTACACAGATGCACCAATGGAGGGATGGGGCCCTTGCCTAGAAGAAGCCACAGTATCAGGGCTTTGGGATCTGGATCAGTCACAGGAACATATAAATCTACTGGAATTACGAGCAGGGCCTGGAACATTTCTTAAAGAAAGTTCAGGGCAAGATTGTTCTAGTTCGATCAAACCACTCAACAGTAGTGACTTACATAAATCACCAGGGCGGAACGAAGCTGCCCAGTCTCTGTCTGATGACTTGGAAACTGCTTTGCTGGTGTCTGTATCATATGATCACCTTGAAGTCAGTTCACATTCCGAGAAGGCTAAATCTGCTAGCAGACTCATTGAGCCGAAGGATGAGTGTTTTGCCCACGGAATGGCAACTAAATCAATGTGTGGCAGATCGTCTGTGCAACCACTGGAGGAAACCCAACATAGATTTGTTCGCAATGAACAAGAATGCGAAGATGACGACGTACGTTTCTCCGATTCCAGATCCAAGCGCTTACGCAACAGATGCGTTAAGTGTCAGTTGGGAGGGAATGTATGCATACACATTCCCACCAGCAATCCTGATTCCAAAAATTCTTCAGAAAATGGGGTGGGAGGAGTGACAAGTGCTTCTGATCGCCCCAAATTGGCCACGTCAATCATGGTATACGGATCTCCAATGGATGCATCTATTCAGGTAGTAGCCGATTTCCTCTGTCACCTGTATGACGCCTATAGCCTCAAGCCTAACTCTATTGCTGGTTACAAGTCAGCTTTAATGTCAGTTATCCCTTGCTTGGCTGATAGGGGAAGTGACGAAGTCTGTTCATTGAACACTTTAATAAAAGGCATGGGTAATCTAAGACCGAGAAATCCTCCAGCGATTCCGTCTTGGAGTTTGTCTTTAGTGCTTCAAGTTCTAGCTAATAATCCCTTTGAACCACTAAGTGCCGTTTCTATGAAAATGTTGACACTTAAAACTATTTTTAATTGCTGCGGCCTCTGCAAGACGGAGAAGCGAAATTCATGCTTTATCCGCTGAGGCAGACTGTTATGTGGTTACAGGGGAAGGCCTTAGGCTTCTGCCTAAGATTAATTTCATGGCTAAGAATCCGTCTGAAATATCCAGGTCAACCAATTATTTTACCAGCTTTGACTAGGTTTGATCCTAATTCAAAAGCATGCTGTCCAGTCCGCGCATTAAACAGGTACAAACAACATACACAGGAATGGCAGACAGGCCCATCCTCGTTATGGTTGCCTTATATTGAACCCCATGGCAGGGCATCAAACGACACTATATCTAGGTAGATTGTGGAATGTATTCTCGTGTCCTGTAGTACTTAGCACCAGTACTTAGAGAGCATATAGGACATTGAGGTCATAGCTTCTCCTTTCCCAAAAGGATGGGCGAGGGCATTTGACATACAGTCATTACTCTCACCATCAGTTGTGTTATCCGATGTTCAAATCATTGCCTGATTGTGTGTGTTACACAATTTCAGATGTTAGTGCCTCATGCGCAAAAACGCGCTAGGATGAGCTGGTCTTTTGACCTCACCTCCCTTCCGCCAAATTCACTTACAAATTCTAGCAATATCATAGATTGTTAGGAAGGTAAGTATATCTCTTGAAGTGAAAAAAATGAAATCACGGATTTCTTTTTTCATGAGAGAGTAGTTATACTTACGTCCCTAACACAGACTCGGCCTCTCCGCCCCACAGAGGCTCGATCTTCAGGCTTTTAAGTTGCATGTGCCGGCCAATAGTCAAGCTGAGGCAATGACAGTCCCCGCATGCGCCAGTTTGGGGCCGGCATCCAACAGACTGTCACCTGTCTACCTGCCCAGTAAGGGCACCTATCTTTTTTAATCTGGGGTTATTGAGTGAAGGTCGATATTTAGGAAATATCATAGCGTGTTAGGGCGGTAAATATAACTAGTCTCTTGTGAAAAAAGAAATCTGTGATTTTGTTTATTGTGTGTGTGTGTGTGTGTGTACGTGTTTGCATGTTGTATATCTCTGCCCGAAGCTGTACATCAAAAGCTACTAAGCTGATCTTACGGTGAAAAAAAGATTTCCAGAAATTTGTTTTGATCAATCTGGATTTTAAATAATCATATCCAGATCAGATCTAATTCTGGAACTATATCTCGGAAACTACTGGTTCGATTTCGCTCAAATTTTAACATTAACACCAGAAAGGGTGTGTCCGCGCACACTAGCAGTGCACAACTTTGGGCATAATCCCAATATAAGTCTGAACACGCTACAGGTGCGACAAAATTGCCAAAAATCTGACAAGCAGACATACTATTTGCAAGTCACAACTAAACAAGTGCGAATACCCTGTGCTTATGACAGCTTTGTCAAAATTGCCAACAATCTGAAAGATAGACGGACTCTGACAGACAGCCAGTTAGACAGACAGACAGACTAAACAACTGTGAACATACTATACTTGTGACTAGTAGCTTTGTCAGAAATATCAAAAATTTGACGGACAATCTGACTTCTAGTACGATAAATGTTGTTGCATGACGCAAGGAGAAAATTTAGTGTGACATACAATAGGATGAGGGTCTGCAAACTCTGATTATTGTCAGCTCACCTTGCCTGCCATGGTGGCCGTCCATCATCCGTCCGTCAAATCGCGTCTTCTCCTTAACAGTTTGACAGATTTCAACCAAATTTGGCTTGAATGATCCTAAGATGCTACTCTCCGGACTTTTTTCAGAATTTTGATTGATCAATTTTTTGAGTGAAAATCTTAGATTTTATGAAAAATCTACTGGAAATGGTCAAAATGCTACTCCTCCTTAGTTGCTTGACATATTTAAACAAAATTTGTATAGATGCATTCTATGGTGGTAGGCTCTAGAAAATCTTTTCAGAATTTTGATTGATCAATTCTTTGGGTGATAATCTGGGATTTTTTTTTAATCTTCCGGAAATGATCAAAATGCTACTCCTCCTTAGCTGCTTGACATATTTCAACCAAATTTAACTAGATGCATTCTATGGTGGTAGGCGATGGGATCTTCTTTTCCGAATTTTGATTGATCCATTTTTTGGGTGAAAATCTGAGATTTTATGAAAAATCTACCGGAAATGGTCAAAATATTACTCATCCTTAGCTGCTTGACATATTTCAACCAAATTTGACTAGATGCATTCTATGGTCGTAGCCTCTAGAACATCTTTTTAGATTTTTGATTGATCAATTTTTTGGGTGAAAATCTTACATTTTATGAAAAATCAACCAGAAATGGTCAAAATGCTGCTCTTCCTTAGTTGCTTGACATATTTCAACCAAATTTGACTAGATGCATTCCATTGTGGTAGACTCTAGATCATGTTTTCAGAATTTTGATTGATCAGTATTTTGGGTGAAAATCCGAGATTTTATGAAAAATCTTCCGGAAATGGTCAAAATGCTATTCCTCCTTAGCGGCTTGACATATTTCAACCAAATTTGACTAGATGGATTCTAAGGTCGTAAGTTCTAGATCTTCTTTTCAGAATTTTGATTGATCAATTTTTTGGGTGAAGATTTTAGATTTTATGGAAAATATACCGGAAATGGTCAAAATTCTACTCCTCCTTAGCTGCTGGACATATTTCTACCAAATTTGACTAGATGCATTGTATGGAGGTAGGCTCTAAAACTTTTATTCAGAATTTTGATTGATTAATTTTTTGTGTGAAAATTCTTGATTTTATGACAAATTTACCGGAAATTGTCAAAACGCATCTCTTTTAACCGCTTCAAGGATTTCAACAAAATTGTGCTGGAATGATCCTATGTGAGTGGGCTCCAGATGCTGTGTTCAGAATTTTGATTTGTCAATCTTTTGGGTTGAAAATCATGATTTTTTTTAATGAAATATTTACTGGAAATTGTCAAAACACATCTTAACAGCTTGGCGGATTTTAACCAAATTTGACTTTGATGATCCTACAGTGCTAGAATCTGGACTTTCTATTTAGAATTTTGGTTGGTCAATTTTTCCGGTGGCCATCTGTTTAATGTAAAGATTCATGTATATTTAAATGCATATTTGTTTCAAATGCTAATGGTCCAGGTGAGCGTCACAAGCCCTTGGGCCTCTAGTTTTAATTATCGAACAGTCTTAACAGAAACATATATATACTTCCCTGGGGTGTTATGTTTCGTAGTTCCGAACTTATACGACAATTCACGACCAGAGTTTTACTGTGTATCATGTATGTCACACTCAATCAAACACTTACTATGAGTGTAAACCTTAAACACTAATACAGTCCATTAGTACCAATCATGCTGATCTTTTAGCCCCCTCCTACACACACTACAAAGCATCGACTTTCCTTAACGCTTTAAGTCTTCATTCCATTATCTCAATTTAACCCTTAAATAACCCTCATATCAGACAAAAACAGCTTCTGCAGTGGTCTTGTAAAATGTCCATTTACAGACCAAGAGAAGACTATTTTTGAAAATTTAGCACTGGAATGACTGGCTCGATAACCGAGCCAGTCATTCCAGTGATAAATTTTCAAAAATAGTCTTCGTTTGGTCTGCAAATGGACATTTTCTATGAGAAAATTTAAATATTCTTGAATAAATTCGAAGGGTAAAGGGTTAAAGACACCGATCCAGGAAAGTTGTTGGATATTTTGAAAGCAATCTGACGGGAAGCTGTAAAATTAGTTTCAAATATTCAATAAAATTTTACCTACATTATAAAGAATGTGTCATTTCTGGTCTGTAAAGTTTACCCCGTTAATCATCGAATTTGTTCATGAAAATTTCAATTTTCTCATAGAAAATGTCCGTTTGCAGATCAAGTGAAGACTATTTCTGAAAATTAACCGATCATTCCAGTGGTAAATTTTCATAAATAATCTCTTGGTCTGCAAATGGTCATTTCTGAAGACCACTGCAGAAGGATATGAGTGTTAAAGGGTTAAATAAAGGGTTAATGGAAAGTCAGCCTCCCTCCCTCCCATTCCACATCCCTCCATATTGTGGACCTTATTGAGAGTTTGTCTTTCAAATAGGCCTTCTGTGTATTTGTCATGAATCTCTGGGGTTTTTTAGACAAACGTTTTACTATAACTTGTAGCATATGCAATAGTATTTGCGCTTATTTATAACCGTTTATTCGTTTTTTTATTTAAAAATTTTTAAATTTATATAATTTATTAAAAAGTATTTTATGTTATTTAAGCCCTACTACTGTATCTGTCTCCATAATATAATTTTTTTAATTCTGTGTCTTCTGTCTTTTTATGTTACATTCTAATTTTTATTATGCATTCTTACAAATGTTAACCATTTAATGGTCAAGCCGGCCACACATGGCCATTGTAGTGGTCTTGGGAAATGTTCATTTGCAGGCTAAGCGAAGACTATTTTTGAAAAATTACTCGTATGACTGACTCTGTAACCGAGCCAGTCATTCCAATTGTTGATTTTTTTAAATAGTCTTATCTTGGCCTACAAATGAACATTCCTCAACACCATTGCTGACTCCGCTTTTGGCCGGCTTGACAATTTACTAGATAATAAACATTCTATTGAATATTGTGTAAGGGTGGGTGGGCGGGCTGATGCTACCATAGGCAGCAACATGTACGTGCACACTCAAAAATGTAACAGCTTAGCTCTATAATTACCTTGAAATTTAGATTTTTTTAACTCAGTTTCAAATCGAGTCAAACACTTGAACAACCTGCACGGAGTTTAGCTAGAAATGGATCCCGCTATGGTTCCACACATAACATGTTTATTTATAAATACATTTAACAATTAGGAAAAAAAAGAATGTTGAAAACTGTACCTAACTCCTGCTAGCTGCTGCGAACAAATAAATCCTCATTTTTTAGCCAGTGGATGGAAAAGCAGTTATCATTGTAAAAATAGTGTTGCTACAATCTGTTGTTGTCTTAGACAGCAACAGTAAAGCAAAAAACCTACAGAAGTGGGTGGCATGCGGAAGTCCTAACAGCACCCACGTGGCAATTTAAAACACACTGGGGAGGGCGGCATGCGTCAGTTTTAGAGAATCCCTGCCCCATGAAGGTTTTCTAAATATTTAACGTTATAGCAATTCAGCTCCCACTGCCAATTTCGGTAGCTGTCACATAATAAAATATTTTACAGATGTTTCACTATGTGAGAAATATTATTTGAAATATTTTGAAAATATTTTGATTTAAAGCAATTTTAAGTTGAAATTTATCTCAAATAACATCAGGGGTCAACAATTTCCCAGGTGGTAGCAGGTGGCACACAGTCAAATGATTATAGAAGTGACCCATGCAGTGTGCCACTCATTAACTCCTCAGCATGCCACTCCAGTGTGTCAAATTAGCGCTTGCCGCTCAGGCAGCAACAGCTTCCAGTCAAATTAATTTCAAAATATTCAACAGTTTTCCTGCATGGTTGCCTTGAAAATAATCTATAGGGATTATCTGTAAAAGAGTTAAAGAAAATATCCGGCACAGATATTAAACAAGTTGACCCGCTCATCTTTGACGCTTTGGTGGTCCAATCTTGCCAAAATGGCTTGTTTAGTTTTGGTGCATGACCATTTGTAAAAAATACTATTTAAAAATATATTATTACTAATTGAAATTCCTGTCTCGATAACTATGCCAGTCAGTCCAGTGATAAATTTTGAAAAATACTTCTCTTGGCCCGCAAATGGTCATTTACTAAGCAAAAATTGTAGTTGTCTTGACCAAAGAGGGCTAAGTTGGCAGTCATATTAGTGAATAAGGATTGTAGCAGTTACCCCATGTCACATTCGTTTTTCGGTCAGTTAGTTTTATTGGCCGCTTAGGAATGTTTGTATTTGAGCCATGTCTATCACAAATGACCAAAATAGGATATATATGGCCAAGTTTAATTAGTTATAGTAGTAATTAAAAGTATATATTATATATGTTTGAAATAAATGTCATATATATCATTTCTACACATAAGTTGGCCATGATTTTGTATTATTTATATATTTGTTAATATTTTCATAATGTAATTTGTCAAAATTATTTGTAATTCGCCTTACCCGAGTGTTAGATTGTTCATGCAAGTATTGATCTGTTCTCTTAATCTCTGTGTATAATATTAGCAGCATTTTGCTTTCAGTGAGCAAGTAAGTAGTAATAAAATGTATAATTCAGAATTTTAATTTAATTTTAAATGTTTACTTCAATTGCAGTTATTGTCTATTTCATATCTACTATGGATACATTGCATTCTAATTAATTAATTAATTAAAAATTAGTATTAAATTGTAAAGATTAAAATCAATACATGTTTAACAATTAGGAAGGGTGGTAACATTTTTATATGAACCCACTTTTAATTTAACTTTAACTGTTTAAGATTTAAAATTTACATTTAAATAAATTAATATGGAGTAGATATCTGCTACATGGATGTGAGAAATATCGATTTGCAAACCAAGAGAAGACTGAAAATTTACCATTGGAATAACTGGCTCAATAACCATGCCAGTCATTCCAGTAATAAATTTTCAAAAATAGGCTTCTTTTGGTCTGCAAATGGACATTTTCTATGAGAAAATTTAAATATTCTTGAATAAATTCGAAGGGTAAAGGGTTAAGCAATAGAGGTAGCCGATCTGTCACTCATCTATCTGACGTCATAATCAAATACATCCCATGACATCACAATAAAAATGACATCTCTCCATCACGAAAATCAAAGCCTGTCGCAAAAGTATATGAATTGTACGTCTGATGAATTTACAATTCAATAAATATTATGTTGAATATTTTGAAACTAATTTGACTTAGGAGCTGTTGCATCCATAGGCAGCGACATCTCCCAGTCAAATGAGTTTCAAATTAGTCAACAGCTTACCTGTATATTTACCTTGAAATTTAGATTCTGTGAATTCAGGTTTCAGAGTTTCAAATCGATTCCAGCATTCATAAAAGTGGGCGGAGCTTAGCTAAATATGTGTGGGTGATAGCTAGAAATGAATCCCTTTATTAATTACGTAATTTTAATGAATAAGATCCATCCAAGTTTTAATACGTAGTCCTGTTGAACAGAGATGTTGTAATTAGTGTGACTGAATCTCTGGACCAGCTTTTAAATTAAATTTTAAATATTAAACTGTATGCAAAATTACGCTTCATATCAGGTAGGTAAGTAATATCCATCTCAAATTTCAATTAATTCCTAGATTTTCTTACCAACATGAATATTCTAATAGCAGGTTTTATTTGAGTTAACCACTTTCTAACCATACATAAATAGATCTTAATTTTTACAATTTAATAGCAAACTGAAATTAATTTTTTAATCACCTGTTTAGTTTACCTGTACGATTGTTTTGAGATGTAAAGATTTCAGGGATAAGCGGGTTAAATCTGTTACAGGTATCAAATGTCAGAAGTGTTTAATTCAGGTAACAAAATGTGATACACGATCATTAGTGCTTCATTATTACCCTTGTCCAATAGGGGGAAGGAGGGTATTGCTATCAGGTCTGTCTGTGTGGACAGGTATGTGTGTCCGGAGCGCTATCGCAAAAACTACTGATCCGATTTGGCTCAAATCGCAACATAACCAAGGAACTTGCCGTGTAAGACAATTTCCAGACTTTGGCCATGATCCGGATAAGAGAATCTGGATTGGATCAAATTGTGGATATCTGTACTTGTCCGATTTGTCTCAAATTGCCATAGACTATGATTTCATAACTTTGTGTGTGATCGAGCAAAAATTTTGAAAATCTGAAAAATCCAGAAACCTTTTAGTGTGCCAAAAACAGGAGGGCGAGGGTCTACAATCACTGATTGCTCTTGTTATATATGAGTATTATTAGTATTATTATTACTAGTATTAACTCTTTTCTTTAAGAATCCTAGAATGATTGTTTTTCCTGGCCTTGAAAGGCCAAGTGAACTTATGCCATGGCGACCATCCATCGTCTGTCTGTCGTTTGTTGGTTGTCCATCTTCCTTTTCTTTAAGCAACTTCTCAAGAACTTCTGGGCCGATATCAATTATATTTAGCAGGAAGCATCCTTGGCTCATTCAAGATTGTTCAAACAACGCTTATTATGGGTGGTTGAAGTCGTTGTAGCCATCTTGGATTTTGCACTATTTTTTAAAACACAGTCATGTAAACATCATCTCTAAAACCACTTGGCTGACTGATTTGAAACTAAAATTTTATGTAGTGAAAGGCGTGAGACAATTTTGTTCAAGAAAAGCTGATTGGGTGATTTCTCTGTTGCTCATCTTGCATGATGTAGTTTTCTCAAAATCGAGCCAGGCATTCCAGTGATACATTTACAAAAATAGTCTTTTCTTGCCTTGCAAATGAACTTTTCTAAACACCATTGCAATTTTCGTCATTGATATTCTTTTGTTGTTATGTCTTGGTAATTTTTATCCAAGCTGATTAATCGAGTAATCACGATTATTTTTTAATAATCGATCGCGATCACTCAATGCAATAATCGCTCAAGCCTATGTATTTGTCTGGCAGTGTAAAATTTAACACTCACTTTTGGCAGATGAATGGAGCGGCAGCCATCTTGGATTATTCTCTATATGAAAAAAATTAGAAGCTTCAAATGACTTCTCAAGAACCATTGGATGCCAAGTAGATATGGCTTGTGTCATAGAGATCTATGTTTGTTCAAATGAAAATGATTGGTCATTTTGCATGTTGGACATCATGGATTGTGTGATATTTTTAGAAGCCTTTTTAGCATCTTAAAAAACAGCTTGCCATATTGAGGTGAAACTCAAGAAACTTCAAGTCCAATGGCTGAAGCAGGTTTGTTTGAGAAAGGTTGATTGATGACCTAGTGTTCACAGAAACATGTTTTTGGACCTCTAAATCGATCGAGCCAACATTTGGGTGGCGTGGTTCGGGACTAAGGCCCATTAAAATTTGTTCACGTGAAGTTTATGCATAAAAAAACATGGCTGCCATACACCAGTTAAAATTTAGCATTTTGCCGTTATATTGGATTTTTTATTTGATCAATTGTGATGCAGAAATTACTTATTTATGTATGCATGATTACTGTATTCTGCGGCTGTAGTAGTAGAAACATCCTACAGCTGCAATCAGTCATTCGCTGTTAACCACTGTCTTGTCCTCAGTTAAAATCTTGAGCTTCCTCAAGTCCATTTTTGATGTGTGTGTACCGAGTCCTGCTATCTTGAGGTCACCTCGTAGCATGCTTAACATATTTATGTAATGACATCCTCTCCTGGCTTTTTATTTGCTGGCACAAAACAGGGCGAATTCCAAGGCTCTGCGCTGGTGTGTATCCTTGCATCCTTAGCACATGACCAAATATGGACCATCTTTGCTGGGCGACTTTATAGACCAAAAATTTATTGCACATAGTGCATTGTTAGAAAGTATGCTGTCTGGCCATCAGTGTCCAGTGATCCAGGTTCCAGGACCTGTCTGTGGTGGGAGGTATCAAGTTTACCCAGAGCTGCCTTTGAAGTGGCCCAGCTGTTACAGTTATACTGCATCAAGGACAGGCAGGTTGCGTTACATAATATTGGTTTTTTTGTCAAGGGCACCTTTGATCTACAAGCCCATAACTTTTAGAATGACTGGAATGCTATGTTCAACATGACGCAGCATGTAGCAATCTCAACAGTACTGCAGAGCAGTGAGCCCAGAAAAGGATGCTTCAAACGACTTGTTCTAAAAAATTACTGGGCTTATTTCAAGTAGATTTAGCAGGAAATAAAAGATTGTTTAGACAAAGCCGATTGGTCCATTTTTTGGGGGTGGGTGGGGTGCTATATTGGATTTTGAACTATTTTTAGAAACTGTTTTAAACATCTACGTGTCTGCTTGGTCACTTGATTTGAAACTTCATCTAAAGAGCTAACCCACGTTTTTTAAAGAAAACCTGATTGGATGACTTGTCTGGTGACCATCTTGGATTTCCTAATATGTCCAGGAAATCGGTTAAAAGGTGACTCATTCACCGGTGGGCTGATTTCAACCAAACTTGATTGGAAGGACCATCTTGTGATATATCTTCAGAAAACCTTTACACGAATATGATTGGTAAATTTTTTAGCCTTCATTTTGGACTTCGAAAAATGACCAGGAAATTGTTTAATCAATTAGTCTAAGATGCCCGCTACAATTTGTGCTTAAAAGTTAAATTCCAGTGTTTTTACTGGAAACTTTCTGGCCATATTAACTATAATACGCAGGACTACATGTAGAGCATGACCTTTCTGTAGTTGAAATGTTAATGTTCCACGTGACCCATACGGGCCCTTTGGTCCTTTTGATTCAGCATGAGATTAGCACCAAAGACATGTCTAAATGATGGTGTAACATCTTCCAGACAAATTAGTTTAAAATATCTATGATAATATTTATTACATTGTAAAGAATTTGTTGTATCTGATCTGTATTGTTGGTAAGATAAAGGTGTGTGTGTGTGTGTGTGTGTGTGTGTGTGTGTGTGTGTGTGTGTGTGTGTGTGTGTGTGTGTGTGTGTGTGTGTGTGTGTGTGTGTGTGTGTGTGTGTGTGTGTGTGTGTGTGTGTGTGTGTGTGTGTGTGTGTGTGTGTGTGTGTGTGTGTGTGTGTGTGTGTGTGTGTGTGTGTGTGTGTGTGTGTGTGTGTGTGTGTGTGTGTGTGTGTGTGTGTGTGTGTGTGTGTGTGTGTGTGTGTGTGTGTGTGTGTGTGTGTGTGTGTGTAAAAACAAGTAATTTAATGTTTTGTATGGTATGATCGATCGGAAGATTTTAAATATATCTTCCATGCTTATCCTATAATTCATGCAAATATATATGTAACTATAGAAATGAGATATGCGTGTGCGCTGTAATTCTTAAACAGTCTATGGTTGTTATATTTGTGCTGCACATTAACTGTTTTGTTAGATCTGTGTGTTGTGAGATTCATTCAGGAATGTTTTATTTTTCTTCCAAACATTGGTAGACTTATCTTTATCTGTCTCTCTGCTGCAAACCATCAGATAAATTATTTCAATGAGAAAAAAACCTCATGAATTACGGAATATTCTGAAAACTATATGACTGAAAGTTGTTGGTATCTTGTCCACCAACAACTTTCAGTCAAAATGTTTTCAAAATATTTATCACGTCCAGAAATATAACCCCTGAGAGATTTTGTCTGCAAAAACTCAGCAGTCTTATCTTTAACCCTTTAATGGTCAAGCCAACCAAATCCAGCCTTGACAGTGATCTTGAGGAATGTCCATTTGCAGGTCAAGAGATTATATACTTTTGAAATTTTACCACTGGAATGCTTGGCAGATGGACAGAGCTTCCAGTGGTAAGTTTTAAAAAATAGTCATCTCTTGGCCTGCAAATGGACATTCACTAAACAAAATGTTTTTTATTTTCTTGACCAATGTTAACAGGTTAGCAATGAGTTTTCCATGTTTTTGTTATGTTTCTTGAATGAGCGCTGAAAGTTTAATATTTCTACAAATCGTGTCATAGCTGGCTTAACCCTTTAATGGTCTTATTTGGTCAAGGAAATTTAACTATCTGCCTATTGAATGTCCATTTACAGACCAAGAGAATACAATTTTTGCAAATTTGCGACTGGAATGACTGGCTCGGTTATCGAGTCAGTCATTCCAGTCGTAAATTTTCATAAATTGTATTCTCTTGGCCTGTAAATGGACATGCCGCAAGACCATAACAGAGGCCGGTTTGGGCCAACTTTGACCGTTAAAGGTTTAAGTTGTCAGTAATTTTTAACAGAATTCAAATGTGGTTCCTTTTAAGACTAATTTATTGATCGTTAACAAGGTTTCATGCATAAATGTGCTTTATGCTAATAAACAACATAAAATAGTTTATTTTAACCATTTGTTAACTATCTGCAGGCTGAATTTCTGCAGGCTACATTTTCCATGGATGTGCTGAATATTTTGAAAACAGTTTGACTGAAAGTTGTTGGTGGCTAAGCCACCAACAACTTTCAGTCAAATTGTTTTCAAAATATTCAGCACATCCAGAGCTAATGCACATTGAAATTATTGTCTGGTGGCTTGCAGCAATCAGACAGTTATCTAACAATTTTATTTATATGATTACTGGTACATGTATACGATCTTGTGTCGCTGCTAGCAAAATGATCATAGATTCTTATATATGCAGGCACTCTGAGTCATAAAGATGCAAAATTGAAATTCCACAAATAAGTTTTAACAAGTTCAAGAGAATCTAGGTAGCTGTGTATGAAGCATGAAAAGTAGGGCATCCTGGTAAAGAAAACCAAAATGTCTGATTTCTTAATGTACATGTGCAGGCCAAGAGAAGACTATTTTTGAAAATGTACAACTGGAATGACTGGCTCGGTAACCGAGCCAGTCATTCCACTGATACATTTTTAAAAGATCATCTTCTCTAGGCCTGCAAATGGATGTTCAATAAGGATATATCTTGGGTCTTTACCAAAATTTGGCCATTAAATGGTTAAATGAAATTTTGTTTGGAAATTGCCATAATTCTGAGATTATGAATCTATTGAGGATATAGCTACGTGCCCCAATGATGGCATCAGAAGCTGATGAAGCATTTTTATGCATGTCAAAGCTTGTCCAAAATCGTGTAGTCTTAAAAGATATCACCTTCAAATTCTGTTATTAATATTTCTTCAGTTTCGTTTCTCCATGAAATTATTTTTACAAGTCATGTGTATCGTTTAAAATACCTGTACTCAATTTCTTTAATAATTCTCAGTACTTTTTATCCGATGTAAAGCAGATCTATTTTTCCTAGGTTTATCTTGAAAAGCCTTTAATATTTTTAAAACAACATATGTATATTGTGTAAAGTCAAACATTTGCTCAATGTCACTCATATTGCCATGTCTACAGACTCCGCTTAACTATTTAACACTCATATCAGCCAAAATCGGCTTCTTGAGAAATGTCCATTTGCAGACCAAGAGAAGACTATTTTTGACAATTTACCACTGGATTGACTGGCTTGATACCTAGGCCAGTCATCCCAGTGATAAGTTTTCAGAAATAGTCTTCTGTTGGTCTACAAATGGACATTCTCTATTGAGAAAATTGGACTTTTATTTAACACATTTGAGAGTTAAAGTGTTAACCTCGGTACCAAATACATAGAACTATCTGTTATAAAAGTGTGTCTACAGGCCTCTGCTAAATAATAATACAATTCAAACCTGTAATCTGTGCCCACCTGCCTTTCAGGGCACTAATATGGCAGTTCAAATGACCATCTGTCTTACCGAACCATAATCTTGTGACTGATAACTCGCCAGTATTAACTGTCTGCCTGCTGAACTTCAGCAGACTACATTTTTTCCTTGGGATTTAACTCTGAACCAGCTGAATATTTTGAAAACAATTTGACTGAAAGTTGTTAGTGGCTAAGCCACCAACAACTTTCAGTCAAATTGTTTTCAAAATATTCAACTGGTCTAGAGTTAGTGCCTATTGAAATTGTTGTCTTGTGGCTCGTAGCAGTCTGACAGTTAAGTAGTTAAGTGACCACTTGTCTTTAGTGACCACTGTATCATTTATGAGAGAAATTTCTGTCAACACTATATTAACCGTTTCATGTTTACAGACCAGAGATGTCAAATTATTTATACTGTGTGGAGTATGCTGTTGAATATTTTGGGACTAATTCACCGGGGAGTTGTTGGTGCCTATGGCAGCAACAGTTCCCAGTTAAATTAGTTTTAAAATAACTTACAATGTTCCTATATCGTTGTCTTGTAAATTGAGATAAAAAAATTTCAGTGCTTAAATGGGATAATTCTCGAAGGGCAAACTGATGAATCCACTTTTACCTATGCCCTGTCCATCTCTAGCTGCTGTGTTGGGATCGATCGAACCGTGAACTCCCTCAATCTAAATTTCCGGAAAACTAAACAGGTAAGCTGTTGAATGTTTGAAACTAATTTGGCTGAGTGTTGTTGCTGCCCAGTCAAATTAGTTTCAAAATATTTAACACTGGTTATTAAGTAGTAAAGTCATATGATTCGTACATATGGCAGACGTTTAAAAGTTTGTGACAGACTTAGCTACGTCATTCATTACGCATTTTGATTGCGATGTTAGCCTACATGTGACGTAATTCATTATGATGTCATGTACTTGAATGACAGTTTAGAATCAGCCATTATGCCATTGGCTATGAACAAACGTTACATGAGTTATGAGAGTTCATGAATTATATATATATATATATATTTGTAACGTGTGCTAAATATATGTGTCTTAATTGGCTATAAATATGTTAACATAGTTATAGAGGTTGCTCAAAACTGTGTGTATTTGGTGCTGCTTTTTATGTCTATGTAATTATTAGCTGTCTCACTGCTGCAAGCCACCAGACAGTATTTTCATTGAGAAAAAACTTGACTATCTGAATATTTTGAAAACAATTTGACTGAAAGTTGTTGATGGCTTAGCCACCAACAACTTTCAGACAAATTGTTTTCAACATAGTTAGCCGGTCCAGAGATACTTTGCCTTCAGACGGTTAACGATGCTCTCGAGACAAATATATACTGTAAATGACCAAGTTATGTCCCTCGCTCCATTGGGAAAATAGGATGTTGCGATGTTATGGGCTTAGATATCTAAATTAGGTTTAGCTTAATTAACAACAGTTAATGCTTTTTAACATCAAATCAATGCACTAGACATGATTATTTACAAGTCGGCCAAAGATAGGTCCTGTAGTGGTCTTGAGAAATGCCCATTTACAAAGAAAATATTTTTGAAAACTTACCACTGGAAATAACTGTAATAAGTTCTGTTAAATATTGTATTGGTCAACAACTGGACACTTTAGTAACAGCGGCCAGTTAACTTAGTTTCAAAATATTTAACAGAATGGTTATTATGTAGTAAAGACATACAATTTGCACACATGGTAGACTATTAATAGTTCCCGGCAGACTTAGATATGCCATTCCTGACATATTTTAATTCTAATATTTGAGTATGACAAGTGTTTCTCATGGCATCTAGATTTTGGAGGTTCCAGGGACCCCACATCCTGAAATCTGGGGGTTCCCATCTGAAATCTTAGGGTCCCAAACCTCAAATTTGGAGTTCCCAAGCAATATGACCTCAACCATATGCTAAAATTAGAGGGTACCATGGACCCACAACTATGAATTATGTATGTCCCATGCTAGATTTTGTAGGTATTTTTATGCAAAATCCTATAAAACTAGTATTTAACAATCATACAAGATTTTCAGGGGTCCCATGTGACACACTGCCATTACTTTTAGGGGTTCCAGGCTGAATTTTGGTGGTACATACCCTCAAAATGAACCCTTATGAGTGATTATAACGTCATATACTTGACTGACAAACTGGATTCCTCTATTGCATCGCAGTGGTAAAGATAAAATAAACTATTCTCTTGTTTTTAGCAAACAATTCTCATAGTAACTGCAGAAACCATTTTTGGTCAAATCCACCGTTAAAGTATTAAGTCATTTGTGGCATAATCACTGACAGTTTTGTAGTGACATCATTCATCTGACATCATAATCGGCTAACTGGTGTGTAGGATGACATCATAATCAATTCTTCATAAATGATATTATTTGTCCTGTCTTTAATGCTTAATAGTCCGACACATTGTACGAATTGTATAGCTCTACCATTTAATAAACATGCTGCTGAATATTTTGAAACTAATTTGACTGGACGCTGTTGCTGCCATAAGCAGCAACAGCGCCCAGTCAAATTAGTTTCAAAATATGCAATAGCTTACTAGGCCATTATAATTTCATCAAACTTACATAGGTTAGGGAAATATTAACATGTTTATGTGCATTTTTCCATGGCAAGCAAATCCTGTCCGCCATTTTGGACATTACACAAATTTCAAACTAACCATCTGAACCGAGCTCGGGTGCTCGGTTGACTATAGTTGACTAGCCAGTTAACCATTTGAAGTTCGACTCGGAATCTAGTTAGCTATAACTAACTGTGGTTAGGAGTCGAACTTGACCCTAGTTGTAAGTTTTATGTGAAATTTGTATATTGGGAACTTGGCATTGCAGCCCTGAAAATGTTTTAGCAGCTGGGTGTTTTGTTAATCATGTTTAGTAAGTCGTGCATGTAGATGTTACGGTTACATTGTATGTAGTTGTTGATGCCGTTATTATTTGTGATATTATTGCATGTAGACAGTATTTTTTCCAAACCAGTCAGTCAGTGTATGCGATACATATTTTATTATTATGTAGGCGTGGCTGAATGTATTGTTGTTATTATCATGAATAATAAAGTCCCACATTTTCTGATGAAGAATCTCATATTTTATGTTTTCGCTTTGAAACATGGAATAATATGATCATACTTAGTCCGAATTGGGGAGCTCTAAATCCGGGCAATTGATTCAGAGATGGTAGATTTATATGACTATGATCAATGCTCTATAAATAGCTCTAGGCCAAGTATTGCTAGTTGCAATGAATATGGTTGAAGTGTTGCCTGTTTCTTTAGTTGAGTGTGCATTTATTAGCTCGCTCACCTGGCCCCAAGGGCCAAGTGAGCTTATGCCATGGCAGCCCTCCATCTGTCATCCGTCCATCAAATCGCATTTCCTTCTTAATGGTTTGACCAATTTCATCCAAATTTGCCTGGAAGGATCCTATTGTGGTAGGTGAGGGTGTTGGGGGAGGGTGGTGGTGGTGTTTTATGCAAAATTTACAGGAAATTGTCAAAATGCATCTCCTCCTTAGCCATTTGATAGATTTCAAACAAATTTGGCTAGAAGGACCATATGGTGGTAGACTCCAGATATGTATTCAGAATTTATATTGCTCAATTGTTTGGGTGAAAGTGTTAGATTTTATGAAAAGTTTACCGGAAATTGTCAAAATGCATCTCCTTTGCCGCTTGCTGTTTCTCAACCAAATTTAGCTGGAAGAATTCTATGATGCCTCCCTGATCTTCTATTTCAGAATTTTGATTGGTCATCTTTTTGGTTGAAATTATCTTAGATTTTATGAAACGTTTGCCAGAAATTGTTAAAATGCATCTTCTTTGCCACTTGCTGAATTTCAACCAACTGTGGCTAGCAGGACCCTATGGTTGTGCATTACAGAACTTAATTCTATTCAGAATTTTGATGGGTCAATTTTTTGGGTGGAAATCTTAGATTTTATGAAAAATTTACCAGAAATTTTCAAAATGCATCTCCTTAGACGCTTGTTTGTAGGATAATCCTATGGTGTGCCACTCCAGACATTTTATTCAGAATTTTATTTGGTCGGTTTTTTGGGGTGAAAATCTTAGATTTTATGAAAAATTTACTGTAAATTGTCAAAATGTATTTTCTCCTTAGCCACTTGGTGGATTTCAGCTGAATTTGTCTGGAAGGATTCTATGGTGCTACATGTAGGTTCCAAAATTATTTTCAGAATTTTGATTGATCAATTTTTTTGGTTTCAATTTCAATTACCTTAGATATTATGAAAAATTTACCGCAAATTGTCAAAATGTGTCTCTAGCTGCATGCTTTATTTCAAACAAGTTAGGCTAGAATGACTGTATGGTCGTCCACTCTAGAAACTATGTTCAGAATTTTGATTGGTCAATTTTTTGGGAGAAAATCTTAGATTTTATGAAAAATGTAATAAAAAATATCAAAATTTCTCTCCTCAGCCGTTTGATGCATTTCAACTGAATTTGGCTAGAAGGTCCCTAACTACCATTCATAACTTACATTGGTCGAATTTTCCAGTGGACATCTTAGATTTTCATAACTTCCAGAAATCCTATAGAAAATGAATGGGAACAGCTTTAAATGACTTCTTCTTGAGAGCCACCTGGTGAATTTCAACAAATGTTGGGTTAATGAACCCTATGGTGATAGCGCCAGAACTTTATTTGACAAAATTGTAATTGGTTCATTTTTGCAATGGTAAGCTTGTTCTCGAAAATAACATCTCAGGAAGTTCTGTACAGATCAGGTTGAAACTCATTAGATTTAATTTCATCTAACTAAGAGTGAAGTTTGTTAAAGAAAACTGGATCCTTGATAAAACATTGGCTGTCATGGACCACTCAAAATTTTGGTTTCTGTGGCCATATTGGCTGGATTGAACCTAAAGTTCAATCTGATTGTGTGGCGATCATCCATCATTAATTTCTCCACTAAATATCATTTGTAATGAATTCCAATTTTGTATTTATTGTCTTGTTACTGATGAATTTAAAGAATTAAGTCTCTGCAAATGCTAAAGGTTCTAATGCTAATGGTCCAGATGAGCGTTAAGGTCCCTGGCCATCCTGTTTTATTTAATCTAAACAACTACAGAAATTATTTCACTTGACAGGGCATTAATGCATCACGAGTTACAATGTAGTTTCAAATTGTGGTATGATTAAAATTCCACAGCCCACTTATACATGCAGGGGGTCCGTCACTACAGGCCAGTAAAGGAATTTTATCTTTGGAGAAGGGTTGGAGGTAATATAAGTGTGAATATCTGTCCTGGCGGAACAGATTTTCATCAATGCGATTCTACTCGCATCCTATTATAACCTCGATGGAATAAGCCAATTATTGAAAGATGAGTTGATATTGTCTGGCATCAATGCTTTCCAATAAAGCATAGTAAAACGTTCACAAATTGCCACTATTGTATGTGTCTGCAGAGATACACTGCATAATAGCTCATGCTTCTAATCCATGAGCACTGTTAATAACATAATGATGGGACCAGAGAGGATGCACCCACAAGCATTACATCATTCACTACCTAGATGTCATCCCTTACCTCATCCCCCGCCCCTCTGTCATCCCTTACTTCATCCCCTGTCTCTGTCATCACTTACTTCATCTCGGGTCTCTGTCATCACTTACCTCATCCCCCACATCTCCGTCATCCCTTACCTCACCCATCACTTCTCTATCACCATTCTCCCATCCACTCCCTTTCTAACATCCTCTCATCCTCTTGCTCCAGCGCCATTTGTCATCTCTCCCATCCAGAATAGTAAGTCATGGAAGTTATGGAGCATAGGCTTACATATAGCACCCTTCATATAGCGGCAATCAGTGAAGCATGCAGTACTGCAGATTTTAAGGCCTGGGCCCGGGTCACCAGTTTGGGAAGGCATTATACCATGAACTGCTGGTAGATGACATGTGTTAATCTAATCATATGTTAATCTAATCCTTGCTGTCCTGAGTTTTACAATACTTCCAATCTCCACTACTTCATGTGTAGCATTGCAATTTATAGATATGATAATCAAATTTGATGTCCGAATGTCCTTAAGACTAAATTAGATCTCCCTAAGGCTATGTTCTCAGTGTAGGTTATATGCTATATGAGTTTAATGGCTACCATGTACACAACCAAACTTACCCCAAGCTACTCTAACTCACTTCTTCATACACAATATTTACAAAACACAGTGGTTGCTTAACAGTAAACAGTACTCAGGTAAGCATTACAAAGACATTAACACCCCCATCACCAGCTAACATGCATTAAGCATATCGGCAGTGAGCAGACTCCTGTAAATAAATAAATTAAACATCATTGCGTGTGACATTTAATTCATTAAAGGGATGGTGGTGCTGAAATGTTGCTGCAAAACTAGTTTTCAGCATAGTCTATCTGGACTATTGGGGCTCTTTTCTTGCAGGCTTGATCTGCTTATCAGCATGTCGTAGGGTGGAAGGCCCTCACTGGGTGAAGAAGTTCCATACAGTGAGTGTCCCATGTCCAGCAGTCTTCAAAATGGGCATGAGGTCGGATAGCTAAGTCCGTGTTGCACAGCCGCTTCAGAGAATAGATCATTATAATTTGGCCTTTCACTCTTCTGTTTCAGTAGGTCTAGTTTTTGGAACAGTTTTCCAATTACAGCCTTCCACGCAACCCGTGGAAGACCTGCGGTAATAGGAGCATGTCCATAGCTATGACCTTCATAATAGGGATCATAACTCTGGGGTGGGTCATTTCATACCTTCTCATTCTGGTCGGAGATGCTCTTGCGTGCACTTTCCTGGTCATATTGTCTCCTTAGTTGATGCACCTATTTCTGGCAGCCCTGTCTTCTTCATACCCTGCTTGAGGTGACACCTCAGGCTGTTGTAAAGTGCTATTTGGACCTCTATCCCACTCAGAGGGTACCCTCGCTTGGGTCTATCTCAGAACCCTAATTTGATCTCTGAATGCATCCACTTCTTCATTTTCCTCTCAGCATCCATACTTGACAGCATAGTCCTTCCACTTCTTCCATTGCTGCAGAGTAATCGTCCTCAAGGGGATTCTTGCCATGCAGATCTTGGGGTCTACAGGCTGTTTTCTTCGTCTATCCCCTTGGTGCTTTGGGTTTTGGTTGTCCAGGCTCCCTATGGCTGGTTGCCTCCTATCCCACGCCATTCACCCACGAGCCAAAGACGCTTGGATCATCCTCGTAATCTTCCTTGGTCCTGTGTGGCAGGGAGAAATAACGAATCCGGGCTCTTCCCCAAGATCATCATAGCGCAGCCTTGGGTGGCTGGGGTAATATTTCCAGGGACACCAGCATTCCTGCATACCCTTGTCTAAAGCCTCTAATCTGTTAGCCACTACCATATTTTCCTCTGTTCTCCATCCAGTAGTCTCCTTACTGAGGTCAAAGTTGTAACATGCAGGTTAGTTTACATCCCACCACTGCCACCCATTGTAGCTTGGCAGGTTGGTGGTTGGTAATGTATATTGCCACCAGCCGGACCACACGGATCTGGTAAATTACTTAGTTTGTTTAATAATGATGGTCGAATTCCCCACTTGTTACAGGTTGCATGGGTCGGTGCATCTTTAACACCTTTTCAACCCCGTTACCCTCTGCCACAGTTGCCGAATCTTTGAAGTGCGCGGAGTGTTAGCTCCTCAGCAGTGGATAAGTCGTCTACAACTCAGTATCTGTTTGAGAACCAATATGCCTATCTCTTTTTACTGACATTATCATTCGTAGCCCATAACAATAATGTCTCACGTTAAAATGAAAGGTTGTATACCTATAGACAACAATAGTACCGCACTAACTCACTGCTATTGAGGTGGGTAGAACAGTAGGGCTAATGGATCGCTATGTCAAAGTGACATGGTCTAATCTATCAAGCAGGGGTATTCTAAAGACAAAAGAAATACTCAACAATGGGATTATGGTCAATATTCTAACAAATGTCTGTATTAATTAAAATCCCACAGGTAATTGATTGAATATAATTATTAACTGGATATATCATTTCTTTAAGTATCTATATTTATATAAATATTAAGCGTGCTTGTGCCGGGGTTGGTGTCACATCTTGGCTGGATGTACGTCTAGCTGGTTCCGTCTGTATGGCACGCCTTCGTCTGCTTGCTTCATGCCTGGTCAGCACCAAGTTCTTACAGCTAGCTTGGTTGAAGGAAGACTGAAGTTGGTTGATTAGCAGGCTATCTCTTTCCAATTTGCTTGGCTGTCGGCTGACTGAAGTTGGTTAACAGCAGACTATCTCCTAATTTACTTGGTTGCAGGCTAACTGAAGTTGGTTGGTTGGCAGGTTATCACCTTACAGCTATTCAGTGTAATTGAGCAACCAATAATTTGCACACAGTATTATTCGGTAACCTGAACTTCCCAGATATCAAATGGCAAACATACACGGCGACAACAAATATAAAGTCACTAGAATTTCAGTTCGTCGGAGAAGGTTAGAGACTGTTTCTTCAAGCAACACATAACTGTACCAACCCGCGGGAGAGGACAACAGAAGCCTAGAACCACCAATCTGCTGTTTACTACAGAAGACTCAGAAATTGAAGAATTCAAAGCGACAATTCAGTGATAGTATTCCAATGTAACTTTGGAGTACCTGAAGGGCCACAGGATAAAGTTAGACTTATGTATAATAGAGGAAATTATGAAGAACTGGCCCATAAATTAAATATCAACTGGAGCTGCTTGTTCTCAGAAGGTAATGATGATGTCAACAAGCAATGGGAAGCATTCAAAATGTTCTTACTAAAATCTATGGAAAGTACAATAGCCAGTAAAAAATATACCTACACGAGAGAAGGATGAAACACACAAGATGCACCTATGAACAGAAAATGCTAGCAAAACTCAAGCAAAAAAGAGCGATTATGAACAAGCTACCCAAAGACTCGAGGTGGAGAGACGTCTCAAGAATATTGCAAAATCAGAAACCAAGTAAGACACCTAACTAGAAACAACATGACAATTGACAAACAAAGCTGAATGTACAAAGCAAAAAGCCAATGTTGGCAGTATGTGCAATCAAAAACCAAAACAAGCGTTACTGTTCCAGAATTTGGGCAAAGACACATATAAAGCAGAATTGACACACCCAGATCTGGAAAAAGCCAACACACTAACTAACTTCTTCTGGACTGTTTTACCACAGAAATATTAATGAAATACATAGACTCGAAATCCGGAATATACAAGGAATGGGCAATTTGAAATCACATACAACACTTAAAGACAAACTAGACAATCTGAAGACATCTAAATCGCCAGGACCATCCACATGTTCTAAAGAAGGCAAGCGCCAGTATAACGGTGCCTTTAATAACAATATTTAATAGAACACTTGAGAGTGAGCAACTGCCAGAAGACTGGGAATGTGCAAATATCAATTCCATTTACAAGAAAGGTGACAGGAAATACACAGGAAATTACTAGAATCATGTATTCGAGACAGCATAATTGAACATATGTAAGTAAACAAACTGTTCAGCATAAAATAGTTTGGATTCTTAAGAGGAAGTTCCACAGTGCTTCAACTAATCCAGATACTACATAAACGGACAAGCATATTAGACCAGGGATGTAGCATCGATGTATCCTACTGTGACTTCATGAACGCTTTTGATATAGTCTCTCACGTTCATCTGATAAAAAAAATGCTAGAAAAATATGGCATCGACGGGAAAATAAGCAAATGGGTTTCATCATTTCTACATGGAAGGAAGCAACGTGTACTAGTGAATGGGGAAACATGTGACTGGAAAGAGGTAAACAGTAGTGTACAACAGGGACGTTCTTGGCCGAATTCTGTTCATCACATACATTAACGATTTACTAAAACTGATGACTGATGAAACAGACTTCGACCTCTTTGCAGATGACATCAAAGTATATCAGACATTTTTTACAAATCTGACTGAAATCGAGCAGAATAATATTTTCAACATGCATAGATGGTCACAAGACTGACAACTGAGATTTCATCCAGAAAAATATAATGCTATGAGAATAGGGACATTCACAACTATCATAGAAAATTGCAGACTAAACCAGAATCTACCAACTATGACTCACGTACAAGTAGAGAAGATCATCCGTGTAAGCAGGGGCGCCAGAAGCACGGGGGCATCGGGTGCAGCTGCCCCATTGCCCTTTGTACACGGGGCAGCAGGGGTAGCTGTGCCCTTCACCCATTTCTATTTAAAAGAAACCTTTAATTTAGAACTTTAAAACTGATTTTTGAATATTCAGAGCAGACTGAGCAGTTGTAGTAAAGTTCGGTTGTAATGTGTTTTGGCATTCAACTCTTAACGTAATATGGGAGTGCTTATAGGCTGGAGATATCTTTTTCTTGCATAAAATGTTTATACACCAGAGAAAAAAATACAAACAGTGTTCTCTCCCCGAAGGTTGAGATGTGTAGGCAAATGTCATGTCATAATTCCCCCATCCAGGCTATCACTTTCTACTCAGAAGTCTAATAGCGACGTGGAATTACTATGTTTACCAAGGTGTCCAGTTTCAACTCACAAGTTTAATGGTGACGGTCACTGGGCATTGCTACCTCAGGCAACAGCAGCATCTAATAATATGAGTTTTAAAATGTTCCCAGAATATTTAACACACCCTAAATAATTTACTATGTTTAGTAGTCAACATATTTTATGTCGGCCGTCCGTCATCTGTCCATCCAGCATCTGTCCACTTTTTTCTTTAAGCGAGTCATCAAGAATAACTGGGCAGGAATGATCTATAGGGTCGGATCAACAGTTTTTCACATGTTCAAAATAATTGGTCAATTAGACTTGCGGCTGTCTTGGATTACCTAGGTTTCACCAAAAAAAAACTTTCCTCTGAAACCGCTGAAGGGATTGGGCCACAATACTGCGTTCACAGATTGACGTATTTTTAGAAAATACCTTACAATGCATCGCTCGCAGAAATTCTGTCTGACAAACTGGCCAGGCGATGATCTAATAGTATTACTTCACAAATCATTATTAGGTTCAGATACCGCCTGCTCACTCACACGCATCACACCAGGCCCCACACTCCACCCACGTCCGCTCACTCTCTCAGTCTCTCACTCACTCGCTCAGTTACTCTTACACAGACACGCATACACGCACACACAGCCAAGGGACAAGGGACCAAAGAATAAATAAGTTCACTCAGCATTGCTCTAACATTTATATATGGAGGATATTAATCTCAGAATTCAGGAAATCAGCTTGCATCATTCAATGCTTTTTCTTGTGGTGCTCGGGTGGGTTGATATCCCCGAACACCCTTCAAGTTCTTTGAGAGGGAACCCCCATTTCAGATCTGTGTGCCCTTTTTGTGGAACCTGCCCCCACCCCTCAAATTTGCTTCCGGCACCCCTGCTCATAAGACCACACCTAGAGTACACCACCCAACTATGGAGCCCCCATTACACGAAGCATGCTGAGACAATAGAAAATCTGCAGCGATGTGCCGCAAAGCTAATTTCAGGCATTGTATCACTGGGATACGAAGACCGACTGCAGAAACTTGAATTCCCCATATTAGTATTTTGGTGCTCTATGGGGTGACATGATAGAGAAGTATAAAATCATGACTGGAAAGTGCAACACAGATGCCTCTGACTTCATGGCATTGAGGGAAAAACCAAAAACATGCGGCCACAAATATAAGATTTTCAAAAGAGGACCACAATTAGACATTCAGAAATACGCATTCACCATCAGAGCTGTGAACAACTGGATCTTGTTGCCAGATTATGTCGTAAATGCACCAACCATTAATGCTTTGAAAAAAGACTTGATAAGTTCTGGGCAAATCAGTCACAAAAGTATGAGCACACACACACATGTGTGCATGCACGCGCACACGCATGCACACACATGCATGCACGCACGCACACATGGACGCACATACGCACGCACGCACGCACGCACACAACTCAACGCAAAGTTACAGAGCTGATAGCAGAAGATTCATAATTATATATAAGTAATAGATGCTACTCCTAATAATATACTGCCTTATGTTATGTGCTTTGTGCGTGTGCATGTGTCTGTCAACGTGAAATATTGTGGCTGTCTATTTAGTGTATCTGTATGTATTGCATTGTAGGGCCAATACTGGCATATACACAATGGGTGAGAGAGTGCTCTAAGACGACTTTATACAAAAGTTATGTTGATGATAGATTTAAAACCATTTTAAAGTTCTGGTACAAGTGGTTCCAGTCTATCACAATTCGCACAAAGAAGAATTATTTGAAGTCTTCTGTTTAGATGGTGGAACACAGAAACACTTTGATTTGTTGGTGACTTGGTTTTCGATAATGTCTGATGTTATAGTCTTTGTGGTCGTATAGCATCTGGGGGTGACACATCTTGGTTCTGGTTTTGTACTGACCAGTGATGAACCTAACTACTTGGCGTTGTATTCTCTCTAACCTGTTGATGTCAGTTTTTAAATATGGGTCCCAGATAACCGCACCATCTCGTAATCTCGTTGTAATCTGGCGAGTGCTAGGTATGACATTTTTTGCAGGACACTGGACAGTTTCTTAAATTCCTGCGGAGGAAGCCTAGTGTCGCACTGGCTTTCGCAGTGGTGTTAATGTTGGTTCTCCATTTGAGGTCATTAGAGAATTGGAAGGTGAGATGTGTGTTGCTGGTGATTAGCTTTAAGATGGTGTTGCTGAGGCTGTAATAGTGCTGTGACTTGTTTAGGACACTTAGAATGCAACCATTCGTTGCGTTGAACTGCATACCCCAGTCTGAAGCCCAGTCTTCAAAGGAGTTGAGATCTTGTTGCAGGATGGGCTGGTCATGAGGTGATTTGATTTGGTGATATAGTAGCCAGTCATCATCAAAGAGACGAACTTGGGAATTGACTCTGTCCTTTAGGTCGTTGATGTGACGTAGAAATGGGAGCTGGCCGAGTACGGTGCCTTGAGGGACACCAGAGATTACAGGTGTTTCATCTGATGACTCGCCTACGAGAACAACATGCATTGAGCGTTTGGTGAGAAGGTTTGTTAGCCATTTGTGGATAGATCCTCTGATGCCATACCGCTCAAGGTTGTATAGGAGTTTGTCGTGAGGGACAGTGTTGAAGGCTTTCGAAAAATCGAGAATGTCGATGTCAACCTGTGTGCCGGATTCAAATGATTTGTGGAGGTCGTAGGATGTTGTAACTACCCAGCTCTCACATGATTAGCTGGATCAGAAGCCGTACGTGGTTCATATTGGTACGGCTGTTTATGCGCCATTCGAGATGGTCAAGAATGTGTCTACATATTATGTGTTCCAGGAGTTTTGATGCTACAAAGGTGAAGGATATGGTTCTGTAGTTTTCCGCGAGGTGCTTGTCTCCCTTCTTGTAGACACTGGACACTGGAGATGTTCGCTCCTAGCCAATCGTTGGGAAGTGTGGCAGTGTCAAGAGATCTTTGGAATATAAAATTGGTCTGGCCTAAGCATTAATGATGATACATAAATATGGTATGATATGTATTATAATCAACCATGGCGAGCACATCCACTAGAACAAAAACAAACAATAATGAATGTCAAAAGAACCAATTAAAATTATCCAATCGTTTTAAGATCCTTCCAGATTTATGCAACACTACAAATCCAGCCACTGATATGGATGCTGATGGAAATTGTAATGATAAACATAAAAACACAACAATTCAATCAAGATCAATAGCCAACAAAACAAAAACAAACAAAAATAACAAATCACTAAATAAGCACCGTCGCAAACCGTATATTACTAATGTTTTAGAAAAAGATTTCAAAATTATATTTACAAATGCTGACACTTTGAATGCAGATAAAATAAATGAGCTTAAGTTACGACGGGAACTTATGGACAGCAAACCAGCAATATTAGCTATCTCAGAAATCAAACCCAAGCATTTACGATATGAAAGAGTATTAGCTGAATATAACATAAACGGCTATGATACTTTACCTTTGAACATATCTAAAGGGACAGAAGGCAGGGGAATGATCATTTATATAAAATCATCATTGCCATACAAACTCATAGACACTGACCTTGAATTTTCTGAATTTATCAGCATTGGAATTGATTTGGGTGTTGGAAATAACCTGTTGTTCACATGCATTTATCGCAGCCCAAATTCAACATTAGAAAATAACAAAAATCTACAAATACTTTTAGGAGACCTAGTCAACAAGCCATTTTCCCACTGCATTATTGTTGGAGACTTCAACTTTCCATGCATCAATTGGGTAAATAACTCAACTACAAATGGGCCAGGCCATACAGAATATGAATTTATTGAGACTGTAAGAGATTACTTCTTGTACCAACATATTACAGAACCAACAAGAGGGAGGGGAACAGATAGATCATCATGCATTGATCTACTATTTACAAATGAAGAGGGGATGGTAGATCAAATTGACATTGGCGCACCCCTTGGAAAAAGCGATCATGCACTAATAACCTTTAAGTTTAATGCTGAAGTGACAGGCTTGCCAAAACCAAAAACAAGATATTTGTATGAGAAAGCCGATTATGAGAAAATGCAACAAATGTTTGATACAGATTGGGATGAGATGTTGAAGGATAAGGAAGTAGACGATCAGTGGCAAATTATTACATCAGAATTAAATTCGGCTATTCAGGAATGTGTACCACAAACATGTATTAAGAGAGATTTTACAAACTTCAACAAACACAAACTCCCATTCAGTCAAAAAATTGTGTCCAAGATTCACCGCAAGCGTAGACTATGGGCAGAATATAAGCTAACAAGAAATGATACTGTGAGGATTAAATACAATAAAGTACGAAATCAAGTCCGCCAGGAAACTAGAAAAATTGTTAAGTTACATGAGCAAAAAAATACAGAAAAAATTAAAATAAACCCAAAGAAATTCTGGACATATGTTCAAACTAAGACTAAAACTAGACTGTCTATACCAGACTTATATACTGATAACAATAAGAACAACCTTACTACTTCTAACTGTGAAAAAGCAAATGCCTTAGCAAATTTCTGTTCATCTGTATTCGTCTGCGAACCTGACGATATGCTACCAGAGCTTGATAGACTATCTACCCTGCAGCAAAATATCTTACAAATAAAGCAAAATGATATCAAAAAGAGTTTAGATAAATTTAAAATATCAAAGTCACACGGTCCTGATGGCATCCAACCGCGTATCCTAAAAGAACTTAGTAATACTTTAGCCCACCCGCTCAAAATATTATTTCAAAACTCATTGAACTCCAGTAGATTACCAACACCATGGAAGCAGGCCAATATTACACCTATATTTAAAAAGGGAGACAGAAAAGTCACAAGCAATTATAGGCCAATAAGTCTGACAAGTGTCGTCTGCAAAGTACTTGAAGGTTTAATTAGAGACAGTATCATCCAGCATATGAAAACGAATGGCTTATTTAGTAAATGCAAATTTGGTTTCATCCCAGGTAGGTCCACCACACTGCAGTTATTGACGGTAGTGGATAAATGGTTACAAATATTGGATAGTGATGGTGGTGTGGTGGACGTTGCATATTTCGATTTTTTAAAGGCATTTAATAAGGTTCCCCATCGTAGACTTGTACATAAAGTGAATCTATATAACATCAATCCACAGATTATTAAATGGATAGAAAGCTTCTTGTCACAGCGTAGCCAGAGAGTAATCATTAGTGATGAACCCTCTGAATGGAAATCAGTATTTAACGGGATACCACAGGGATAAGTTTTAGGACCAGTGTTGTTTGTTTTATATATAAATGACTTACCTAGTGTGATAGCTAACAATAGTGAAATATACCTGTATGCGGATAACACAAAACTTTTCCGTGGCATAAAATCCAATGATGATGCTAACGAAATGCAACAATATATATACTTGTTAAGGGAATGGACCAGTAAATGGTTACTCCAATTTAATGCTGATAAGTGTAAATCTATGCGAATTGGCAAAACCAATTTACAAAATCATAGCTATATTCTCGGTAAAGACGGGTCCCATATTAATCCAAGCGAGGATGAAAAGGATATAGGTGTTATTATTGATGATAAACTATGTTTCGAGAAGCACATAATAGATAAAGTTCATAAAGCCAACTCCGTTATGGGTGTAATAAGGCGCACATTTGTATCCCTTGACACAAACATATTTAGAACCCTGTATACATCATTAGTGCGGCCACATCTGGAATTTGCTAATCAGGTTTGGAGCCCCTATCTCAAGAAACATATAGAGCTGTTAGAAAATGTTCAGCGAAGGGCGACAAAAAGTGTCTCAGGACTATCAAAACTAAATTATGAGACTAGGCTCAGGGTCCTTTATATACCAACTCTTGCATACCGTAGAGTACGAGGAAACATTATTGAAGCTTACAAAATTATAACCAAAAAATATGATCCAGAAGTGTGCAACCTATTTGAATTTCGATCCGACTCAAGAACCAGGGGACACAGGCTAAAACTATACAAATCCAGATCACGTTTAAACATACAAAAATACTCCTTTAAACATAGAATTGTGGACTTATGGAACAGTCTTCCGAACCATGTTATAGAAGCAACAACCATGATATCATTTGAAACAAAATTAGATAAACTATGGGATAACCAACCCCTATACTATAACTATCTAGCTGGCAATATAAATCCCATGTTTTATTACCAAATTGAAAAAGGAAATTATGAATCTGTCATTACAGGCTTTTAGCCTTCTCACAGAAATAGAATATGATTGATTGATTGATGATGATATACCGTCTCCTAATTTCGTTGTATTAGCATGGTGAGTTAAACCACTGTGCAGCGCATGTTTGGAATTTAATAACCGTTAAACCTGGCCAATGTTTCCACCACACTCGTTGAGTACTCTGTTTGGGATGTTGTCTGGGCCTGAGGCTTTAGATTGTTTAAGGTCTTTCAACACAATTATAACAGATAAAAGGTCTTTCAACACAATTATAACAGATAAAAACGAGATAGTAGACAAATTCAATGAATACTTTATTAATATTGGACCTAATCTATCACAAAAAACTCAATCCAGTTCAGCCAAAAATATACAAGACTGTTTGTCAGGCAACTACCAACACTCAATGTTTCTAACACCAACAGATGAAGAAGTAATCTATACAATCTTGATACAAATTAACCCGACTAAAAGTGCAGGTATTGACAACTTTAAATGGAAAATCTTTAAACACTGTATAACAGAAATACTAACCCCACTAAATCGCATCTGCAATCTCTCACTCTCACAAGGTCACATCACAACTAAAAATAGCACGAGTAACACCTATTTATAAAGCTAAAGATCCATCTGACTTTACTAACCACAGACCAGTCTCATTGCTTCCACTTTTTTTCGAAACTCCTGGAAAGATTATATTACAAAAGAATTGTTAATTATTTAAATAGATATTCAATTATCTACAAATCTCAGTATGGTTTCAGAGAAAAACACTACTATGCTTGCCGTTGTGGATAGGATAGAAGACATATCTGAGTCCTTGGAAAATAAAGAACATACACTCGGTGTGTTCCTGGATCTTTCTAAAGCATTCGACACTATTGACTATGAAATCTTATTGAAAAAGTTATCACATTATGGTATAAGAGGCGTCGCTTTGGATTGGATTCAAAATTATGTGACTGACAGGATTCAATGTGTTCAATTTAATGGTGCTATTTCAGGAAACAAAAAATTAGTCTGCGGTATATCTCAGGGTTCAATAATTGGACCCCTGCTGTTCTTACTATACAAGAATGATTTAACCAATGCCACTAACCAACTTTCATTAATACTATTTGCAGATGATACCAATCTCTTTGGTAGACATAAGGATATAAATACTCTATACAAAAATGTGAATAATGAAATAGAACAAGTGATAAATTAGTTCAAAATTAATAAATTATCTCTAAATGTTAACAAAACTAACTTTATACTATTCACAAGATCTAGCCAACCAGAATAAGCTGCTCTCCCAAAACTTTACATAGACAATCAAGAAATAGAGGAGGCTGAGTATGTTAAATTCCTAGGAGTCTATTTAGACAAACATTTAACCTGGGAGAAGCACATAGAGATAATCAAATCCAAGGTAGCAAGGAATACATAACCTACTGCAATGCTATCTGGAGCAATACATATCAAACTAAACTAAAAAAAACCTTAAATCACTACAAAAGCAATCTATCAAACTATTTTCACAAACAGCAGAGGGGACAAGATACCTTCAAAAGAAACAAAATCCTAAAACTCGAAGACATTGGAAGGGTTCAATTATATGCAATTCTAAAGGACTACCACAATGGCAACCTACCCTCATCTCTGTGCAATCTTTTTTTCAATAAATGCAGACACACATACGCACAACACAAGAACAAGTTCCAACCTACACGTCACATACCACCGAACAGAGGCAGCTAGATGAACACCATCCTACCAAGCAATACAATTATGGAATAATACAGATATAGACATACGCACACAAATTCTCACGTTAAAATCATCCAAAAAATTTATCAAAAATATAATTATCGACAACTACTAGAAACCACACCACGAACCACCACCATGGCCATTGCACAGCTCTGGGACGATTTGACATGCTTCCAGAGCGACCTGAGGTATCCTGTTGGGAATTCTGGGCATAGTGATGGAAGACATTGCCTCCCAAAATAGCGGTGCCTTCCAATCCGATTGTGCTCTGAGTGTTTAGCGGAACACTTCTCACTAATTAACATTAACATGTTAACTTACTGTCTTGATCTGGGGGCATGCCAACTTCTTTTAGCATTATTAATTCTATTATGAGCTGTGCTGTCGTCTAACTATTCAAGGCACCAGTTTACTGGAACAAAACATGAAATGTAAAACTGTATAGGAGTAATAATAATAATAATAATAATAATAATAATAATAATAATAATAATAATAATAATAATAATAACATTGTAATATATAATAGATGAGGCCCCCCACCACCACCACCACACCCACCACCATCCCTCTCCCACCCACCATCCCTTTATGTTCATAAATGTAATTGTCCCGTTTTACTGTTGTATCCTACATTTATATACCTACTGTTCGTATAGTACCATGTAATATATGTCTGTTTATGTTACATCATATTATATATGTCATAATATTTTTGCAATTAATGTTTATATGTTAGGAGTCCACCACTTCATAGGCATGCCTTTGGTGGACTGCCTGTTGTAATCTCTGATAATGATGACTAAATATGAAAAGAAATAATCTTGAATTTTGAATCTTCAACAGCTTGATAACGCCTTCATGGTTGATACTAATTCCTTTGATGGGCTGTTTACATCTTATTTTGACAGGGGGCATATGTGTAAGGGGTCTATCCGATTATAGGCTTAACCTTTGATGGACTACCCATTCTAACTTTGTACATATACTATTATGCAGCAAAATAAATAACTTATAATTTGAATTTGAGGCCTACAGTTGTGTGTACATTGATAACTGTCCATTTAGGGTAAACCTAGATATATTTATAACTATTGATATGTTCTTAATTAATTTTTCTCATGCATGACATACAATCCATGACCCGCCTCATAACATGTCTAGCCCATCTGATTCACTTTTTATCTCATTGCCCACCCATTTATCAATGTCCTCTACATGTAATACATTTAATCTGTATACATGTAGCCTTCAAATAGTCGTACAATTCAAATAATACGCAGCCAACTGAGGAAATTATTCAGCAGCCATCTGTTTTCGGCTGACTTTATTTGTCAGTCTTATATTGCAGCATTTACTATAGCTAATTAACCATATCCCACCCCCAGCTCCACTCCCTTTCCCATATGCCCACCAAATTCCCATGCTCATCTTACAATAAACCACTGAAAATAAATCAGCAAGCATTACTGTGTGATTGTTGTGGTGACTGGGTGCATAGAACTTGCTCAAAGGTAACGAGCACAGATTTTGAATTACTAGAAAATAACAAAGAGCCATGGTGGTGTATTAGTTGCAACAAAACCTTATTCCCATTCAATCACCACGACAACAACACTGAGTTTTGACTAAACATTTTACGTCCCAGCATTCTAAAAAATCCATTTAATTTAAATACATCACAGGAATTTATACTCTCTGAAACCTATGTAAGTATGATTACTGTATTCTGCGGCTGTAGTAGTAGAAACATCCTACAGCTGCAATCAGTCCTTCGCTTTTTCCCACTGTGTCTTGTCCTCAGCCAAAATCCTTAGCTTCCTCAGGTCCATTCTTGACTTGAGTGTACCGAGTCCTGCTTTCTTGAAGTCACCTCGTAGTATGCTTAGCAGATTTATACAATGGCGTCCTCTCCTGGCTTTGTATTTGCTGGCTCCGAGTAGAGCGAATTCCAAGGCTCTCTGTGCTGGTGTCTCTTCTGGCATCCATAGTACATGTCCAAACATGGACCATCTTTGCTGGGCGACTTTTACAGACAGCAGCGACGTACTACACATCTTGTATAGTGCATCATTGGAAATTATGCTGTCTGGCCATCGGTGTCCAGTGATGGTGCGTAGGTGTTTGCGGTGGCAGTCATCGAGTTTGTCTAGAGCTGCCCAGCTGTTACAGTTATACAGCATCGAGGTTGCATTGTATAAACGTAACCTCTTTATCAAGGGCATCTTTGATCTACGAATCCATAGCTTCCAGAAGGACTGGAAAGCTATGTTCCCCCATGATGCAGCGTGCAGAAATGTCAGCAGTACTGCAAAGCAGTGAAACCTATACTGATGATGAAACTATCATTCTTCACCACCCAGAGTGTAAATATATTTTACAGAATTAATTTAATGATGAAATGATTAAAAACAATGAGGATGTGTCTTTCTCAGCAATGCATATTAGCATCAGATTTCTACAAGCACATTTTGACAAATTAAGCCATTTTATCGAAAACAGTTTTATAGAATTTAATATTATCGGAATAACTGAGAGGTGGATCAAATCTAACTCAGCACTTGGCTTAATTAATCTGCAAAACTAGAAATTCCTAGAGAATTACAGACCAAATCAAGTAGGAGGTTGGGTAGGCATCTACATAAAAAGCAATGTACAGTGTTATGAGCGAGAAGACCTGACAACAATGGAAGACTCTTTTGAATCTCTTTTTATTGAGACGCCAGAATGAAAAGCAAAAAATGCAGTTATTGGCGTCATTTACAGTTCTCCAGATTGTGATAAAGGCAAAGTCATAGAATTATTAGAAAAAAGTTTTAAAACCATACAAAAATAGAATAAGACCGTTTATCTACTTATTAAGAACATTTGGATACTATCCATTCAAAACAAAACCTATACGAATAACAGAAACAACAGCTACTATTATTGACACTATTCTCTCAAATAACACTTTAAATCAAAAAATACAATCAGGTATTTTTGTGGAAGACATGGACTCGGACCATTTACCAATTTTCTGCATAAAAAAGAGAAAGTTAACCAAAAATCATTTGAAAAACAGGAAACACCCTGTAGAGACTTTAGAAGCGAGAATATTAAACAATTTGAAACATCATGTCAAATATAACTTGGAACCAGGTGATTAATTGCGAACTCTGTGAAGATGCCTACAACACATTCCACACTATATGTACTAATGCCTATGAATCTTCTTTCCCACTAAAAGAATTAACAAAATTCAAGCAAAATCCTACTAAACCCGGGCTAACACGAGGACTGATAGCTGCTTGTCACAAGAAGAATAAGCTATATCTAGCATTTATTAAAAACCAGACAACATACAATAACACTCAGTTTAAGAAATATAGAAATAAACTGAATCAAATTATTAGGATAGCTAAAATAAATTATTACCATCATAAATTCTATGAACAAAAAAATAACATAAAGGAAATATGGAAATTAATTAAGTCACTATTGAATAAGCAAAAGTGTAACTCATAAACATCACAGTGTATCTGAAATAATACTATCATAACAGGCAAAAATAATAGAGCAGATAAATTCAATGAGTATTTCATTAACATTGGACCTAAATTGTCAGAAAAAATCCAAGCTAGTTCAGAAATTTATATACAGGGAGCTACCAAAACTCAATGTTCCTATCTCCAACAGACAGAGAATAAATCTATAAAATTCTAATGCAAATTAACCCAACTAAAAGTGAAGGTATTGATAATTTTAAATGGAAAATCTTTAAAGAGTGTTTCACAGAAATACTAACCCCACTCAATCACATCTGCAATCTCTCACTCTCCCAGGGTGTATTTCCCATCTCGTTTAAAAATAGCACATGTATCACCTATTTATAAAGCTAAAGATCCATCTGACTTTACTAACTATAGAACCGTCTCAGGACTCCCGCTTTTCTCAAAACTTCTGGAAAGGTTATACTACAATAGAATCTTTAACTACTTAAAGAAAAATTCAATCACCATGATGATAATAATAATAATAATAATAATAATAATAATAATAATAATAATAGTAATACATGATAGTAATAATGATAATGATAATAATGATAAAAATAATACATGTAAATAATAGCAATGGTATTGTCGTTGTTGTTATTGTTATTATTAAATATAATGACAATAATAATGCGACAATAAAGGGCAAAACAGATAGGATGCGGGCGTCAGGCGGGCATCAGTGCATCAGATTTCAAACATATGATATTAAGAGGAACAAAATACACTAATGCATGCATCAGGTGGGTGTCAGGCGGGCGGGTGGCACGCGGGCATTTGGAATTATTCATGGAGCGATTTTTTGCGTGTGCCGCTTGCTGCCGCGAGGGGGAATTCCCATTTCTCACCTGGTCACAAAAGGATGTTCCAGAATTTACAGAAGAATGTTCTGACAATTATGTGATAATGGTGTGCATTTATCCGACTTGCCGCATGCCAGACGCATTCTGTGTGTTTTAATTTTTGGCCGCGTCCTGCCCTTAATAATAATAATAATAATAATAATAATAATAATAATAATAGTGGTGACTGCAATAATTACACATGATAAGAATAATCATTATAATGATAATATTGGTGATGATGATAATAATAACAATAATAAATATAAATAATAGTAATGGTGTTAATAATGTTTTTGTTGTTATTGTTGGTGAGCATAATGGTAATAACAATGCGACAATAATAATAATAATAATAGTAATAATAATAATAATAATAATACATGTAAATAATATTAATGGTGTTAATAGTGATATTATTATTATTATTGAGCATAATGGTAATAACAATGCGACAATAATAATAATAATAATAATAATAATAATAATAATAATAATAATAATACATGTAAATAATGTTAATGGTGTTAATAGTGATATTATTATTATTGAGCATAATGATAATAACAATGCAACAATAATAATATGATGATGATAATGTTGGTGGTGTAGTTGTTGTTGTTGTTGTTGTTATCATTATTATTCAGCATGAGTATACATGTAATAATGATGAAAAACATAACGAGGATAATGAGTATAATAATTGTAATTTCACTGAATAGTAATAATACTCCGCAAGATGGCCACTCCACTTCCTCCACCCCACCCCCTTTATGTAAAATGTTATGTCATAAGTCATGTCTCCACACGTAATGTGTTTAAATGTAAACATAATTCATACATGTATTGTATCGTACTCTATGTTATTTGTAATATAAAATATCCATGTACATGTATATAAATGTCATATGTATAAACACAATATTATAAATTTATGTTATATGTCAAGGATCCACCGCATCATAGGCCTTGCCTTTGGTGGATGCCTGTATTGAATTGTTAAATTATTTCCCTATATGGAAATAAAGAATCTTGAAAAGAAAAAAGAATCTTGAAGCTTGAAAAGAGGATCTGTAACTATCTGTAAGTGCTACTTTACTCCCATTTGGGAAATTCGTTTAGGGATCCACATAATACCCGAGAGACGGGAATTACAGAAGAAAATTTGTCTTAAAATTTAATATTAATATTTATCATCAGCATTGGAAACATTCGTACTGACAGATGTTAGTATTTCGATGTTTGGTTCTTAACACGCATTAGACCACTGTCATCTTATATTGGTCAAATGGGATTCTTACTTTTAAAAGCAATTACCAGTTTTCGTAATTTACCATGTCTTAGTTACATTATCCTCTTTTAGTTTTGCTTGATAGGCTAAGAGGTCTGTAGCAGGTCTTCACAGTCCCATTTTACCTGTTACAGGTCCTGTATGTCTTGCAGCTGTTGAACTATTCTGTTGAGTGTGGATGGGTATTATCAGGAAGTCTAATATGAAATTAGGCGTTGCCTAGTCACAGTGACCTATGGAATGGGTGAGCGCAATATTTCAAAATGATGGTCAAATATCACCTGCGTAACAATCATGCCGCCATGTCCACCTAGATGTGAGGACGTCACTGAGTTCTTGACAATTCACGTCTACCGCAGGGTCATTCCATCTCATATCACCCAAGGGCAGAAATGGCACCGACACCAATATTGACTAAATTTTGTCTATATATTATGTCTGTCACAAGAAACAAAAATATTAATTTTTATCGCGATCGGCCCAACCATTCAAGAGTTATGGCCCCTTAAAAGTTGTGAAAAATCACAAAAAACGTAAAAAATGTCCGAACAGCAAAACTTCAAACAACTATATCTTTTGAACTAGTGGACCGAATTGGTTGTAATTTGTGTCATTTGAAAGGGAATAACACAAGGATTCTAAATATGTGATCAGAATGAGAATAGGACTAGGTTTATATATGATGACCTTTTGACCTTGAATTTGACCTTGTGGGCAACCTGCGAATAAAAAATTTGATATGACAAATTACACCTATACATGTTTTCTACATTATGTTAAAATTTAACAGGTATAATGTTCCTAGTTTTTGCACATTTTATTTATGAAAATGGCATGCACCAGTAAAAGAACAAAAACACATTCATTTATATATTTTTGGTCAAATTTGGGACAGCGTCCTATATTCGAGGGCGGCCTTTAGTCGAGAAATCACGGTACTTAGGTGGCCCAACATAATCAAAACAGAGAAAATATCAAGGATGTCTTCAACAAAACACTATTAATTATTTGAAAATCAGTCACAATCTTTATTCTCTTATACCATACACATGTAGAATGTTATGCAATAGGTTGTTTTCAAGCCATGTGATTGGGAACCCCTTAAGATGGATGAATCCGATCTGTCGATCAAGTATATGACATCATAGTAAATTACGTCACACGTAGGCTGATGGCACAATCATAATAGAGGGAAGCACTCCGTCATGATCCTGGAATAATAGTCCGCCAAGTGTATGAATTCTATGCCGTTGATGGATTTTACTATATAATAAACATTCTGTTGAAAATTTTGAAACTAATTTAACTTGACGCTGTTGGCCGTTGCTGCCATAGGAAGCAACAGAACCGAGTCAAATTATTTTCAAAATATTCAACAATTCCATGTATAGTTACCTTGATATTGCCCGGATTCTTGTTATACAACCGGGTATCCATTGCCATGAACCCTCAGTCTTGTTTACATAGCTAAGCAGGAGTGACACCATTTTGAATTGTGCAAATTTTCAAAGTTTCATTTGTGATATTTGTGCCTTGAATCTTTAATGTGCCTACTAATTGGATTATTATGGAGACCGCATCGGATTGCCAGATTGTATTACTCCAAAATATATCTAGTTATAGTGGAGACTTAGTGTCTCCTATTTCCGTTGGTATCAAATGTTCCATTTTTGTCTCGCCTGGAAGCAGAAAGCGAGACATATGTGGCACTTTTCTGACAACGTCAACAATGTTAAGTTTTTTGCATTTGGCAAAACTTATCAGCTTATATTTCAGGATTGGTTAATCCTATTGGAACTAAACTTGGATACAGTGTTACCTATAATGTTAGGAAGCAGCATGTTGACACTGGTCACAATGTCGAAGGTCAAAGTCATTCTGACCTCTCCAAAACGTTATTTTTTCAATGTTAAGTTTTTAGGCTTTGCAAATCTTATCATGTTATGAAGCAGGATTTTGATACTGAGGTCACAAGGTCAAATGTCACTGTGACTGATACAAATAAGTTTTTGCGTTTAGCAAAACTTCTCGGCTTATCTTTCAGGATTGGTTAATCTTATTGAAACTAATCTTAGATACCTTGTTACCTATAATGTTAGGAAGCAGCATGTTGACACTGAAGTCACAATGTCAAAGGTCAAGGTCATTCTGACCTCTACAAAACGTTATTTTTTCAATGTTAAGTTTTTAGGCTTTGCAAATCTTATCATGTTATAATTTGGGATTGCTTAACCCTAATGGAAGACAATTTTGGTACATGGTTGCTTTTGGCAACAGGATACAGGATGGTGACATGCAGGTTAAAGGTCATGGCCATTCTAATATTGCTATTTGACATTTGCTTTTTCAACCGTAAGTTTTTCCATTCAGCAAATCAATTATATATCAGGATTGGTTAATCCTATTGGAAGTAAACTTGGATATCTTGTTGCCTATGGTGTTATGAAGCAGCATGTTGATACTAAGGTCACAAGATCAAAGGTCACGGTCACTGTGATCTTGATACAAAACCGTTTTTTCAATGTTAAGTTTTTGCATTTAACAAAACTTTTCGGCTTATATTTCAGGATTGGTTAATCCTATTGGAACTAAAATTAAATACATGGTTACCTTATAATATTTGGAAGCAGCATAATAACACAGAGGTTCAAACGTCAATACCACTGTGACAAACAGGAGACAAGTGAAACATTTAATTCCGCTGAATTCTTGTTTAACTAAACTGGAGCGTATGAGAATGCGGAAATGTCAGTTAAGATCACCTCCTTTAACTCCCAATGGCGATCAAGCAGTATGAAAAATTTTTGTGGGTATTCCCCGGACAAAATTCATGGTTTTAACATGTAAATCAGCTATGCGCTGTAGATTGTGGTTATGTCTGGGTGGGTGATGTCACACTCTTTTGCATCCAGATTATTTCATTATAAAATGTTTCTTTAGTCACGCATGTCTTCCATTAGTCACTGCATTCTTGATAGTTGCAGTAGCTTAATGAATTTGTTAGTCAAGTCTTTTCCGGTTTGTCCATTCTGGTTTAAGAATGGTTTCGGGGAAAAATTCTTGATTAGATGTTGTGGCACTGCGGCTCTACCATGATTTTCAGCGGCATGGTTAAATTTGTTTAATTTATCTGTGTTATTTCTCGTGTCATTTCTAAGGCAGCTTAGCTGACTTGTTTTCATTGGTTTCAAAGTTAATTTTTGAAATTATTCTTAAATTTACCACGGATAATTATCGACATATTTTCTGGTTCCATTATTTGTACATCCTTGAAGATCAATTTAAGGCTGTATCTATGCATTAACGTTCTTTCGCATGTTATAGCGATCTTTGCTGCGCGTTAACATGTTTCTGGGTGCTGGAGGGTTGATCAATTTATTTTGTTGTCCAATTATCTTGGAAAGAATTTGTCTGCCTTCCATTCCTTTTTGACTGGCTTGCTTATTGTATCCTTATACTTACCTTGCAGACCAATGCCGCCCCGCCATCTTGTGTTGAATGCCATAAGTTTGTGAAACTGTACAAGGACCATGTCTGTTTTACGCAATGTGTACTAAGTGTAACATTGACAGTAGGTGTTTGATATGTTCAGGGTGGTCGGAGGGATTCCCTGTATCTTTTTTTACCCAAAAGGAATCGGCTGGGTCTGACGCGGTGTCAGCCAGTGCAAAATTAAATCGGGAACCACCTGTTTTGGCTCAGGTTGGTGGTTCCCGTCCTCGGTTTGAGGTAGAGATGTCGGCACCCCCTACGTGGTTTGGGCCCGCTATGCAAGGTTTCTTCCATAGTGTCCATCCCGCGATGGTGTCTGCGCTCATCCCGAAGGCTGGGGCACAGTCTATTCCCCTGTCTGGGATGGACCCTGTTCTAGGGCAGGGTCCTGGTCTGCCTATTGGGGTTACCATCTTGTATGGTTGTTGCAGCCTGTGATGCCACAGGTGGAGTGTATGGAGGTTGATTCTGTCCCTGACAGGATCGACCTCCGTCTTGGCGCAAGCCGTGGCAGACACTCCCCCCGTGGTGGAGACAGCATTGGCTCCGGGCACGCATCCCATGATGGTTGGCTTGCCAAAGGCCATGGCAGTGAGTGCTGCTGGCCAGCCGTGGTACATGCTTATCACGCCTGAGCTGCTGGTTAGACATGGAGTGACAATGGCGCCAGGGTCCGGAACCGCCACAGGTCTGCACGGTTTTCTGTGCGGGCCATCTCCATGGACCGGATTGGTCCATGGGGTGGCGGCGGAACCATATGGTTCCAATGCCTATGGTTTTCCACAAGTGGCTCCTTGTCTGGAGGCTATTGTTGGTAGGCCTGTAAATACGTGTGATGTATTTACAGGAGTGCCCACTTCAGAGACGGATTGGCAGAGTTGCCCTTATGCGTCCTTCGGCGCATATATACGCATAAAAATGGCAGAGGGACGCATAAAAATTAACCCTCTGCATCCCGAGGATGCATGATGGACGCAGTGAAAAAGTGTAACGGGAACTGGTAACTTTGTGTGTGCTTAATTATCGATTATATTATCGTGTGTGTATATTTATTTGTGCATGTTTTAACTTTTATCTAATGTATTGTGTGTTCAATAAAAACGAACTTACTGCGTTGTTTAAGACTACGATTTGTTGTATGTTTTCTTGCACAACTCAAAGTTGTTAATGCCCATAAATCAGATTCAAACACCACATTTAATTGTAAGCACAATCCCCAAATCATCCTTAGTATTCCATTTTATCTAATTTTTATAAATAATGAGTTCACGAGCCCGATGTTAGTCGCCTTGTTTGGCCTACAAATTGCAAACATACCTGCCATGTTTCTGTCTATTGTGCTAAACGTCAGTGTGACGTGTCAGTATTTGATTGGATAACAGCGGAATCTCCCTCTAGAGGAACTCACGCTTGAGAAATCCAATACAACTGATCAAGCGTATACGAACATGTCTGGGCGTCTTAACCCTTTCACAGCTCAGAACATTGGACAGATCAAAGTTGTTATCACTAATCTGCTGAATATTTTGAAATTAATTTGCGCATGCCTACTTACTTAAAGCAGCAACGACTTACAGGCAAAATATTTTTTTCTATTTACTTATCAAAATATCTAAATGGATGAAAGAATATATGGAAGATATTGTGATATCTTTTACATTTGAATGGTCATTTTGACGGATGTATTGCTGTTTGAATAACGGTATCATTACGCGCTATAAGCCGTCTTTTATTTAGCAATAGCGGCTGATTGATTGACTGATGGATTAGTGTTTATAATGTTTAACAATACTTGATCGTTAGGTGTTCCCAATTTATCAACTAAATTGATCTGAATAGAATCTGTCCGCTTCGGCATTCTCTTTGAATTTAAGACAATAATTGAGTAAATCATGTCGAGTAGTATTAGACTTGATTTATCTGTGCATATATACAAGAGAAATATTGACTTCATTAAATTAGTCAAAATGCAACGAAGCTTGTTTCAGTTTGGCGTTAAGTGACCTCTAGATTCTACATGTGTTGATAGTGATGATAACAATGAAAGTACGGCAAAGCGTAGCAAAATTTGTCGCGAGTCTTGCGACACCAGTGCGAAAATTTGTGAAGATGTGGTTAAAGTAAAGCAAGTGAAGTCTAGAAAATTCAGTGACGTTTGGTTAAAAACACCAGCGTATAGTAAATGGCTTGAGGTTCTGGATGGTAAAATGAAGTGTACGTTATGTATCAGTGCGAAGAAGACTAATAATTTCGTGAGCAGTAGTACAAATTATCAGAAATCCGTGTTAGACCGACATATTGCATCGCAAAACCACAAGGAGGCAGAGACTGGTTCCGTACTACGGATTCGATTAGAAAGATCAGTGGCCACATCAAATGAAGAGTTCGATCATCAGTTATGGCGGGACAAGAAGAGACACGAGGCCCAGCTCAGGATGGTGTATATGATGAGTAAAAAGCTCATCCCAACAGCGATGTTCAACGATATCATCGATATTCAGGTAGGCATACGTTAAAATATAGATTTGTTCCAAACAGTGTATGGTTCGAAGCTCCCCGATACAAGCGTCCTTATTGGATACACGCTAATGCATTATCTATGCTTCAACCAATCAGCAATCACTTTACATAGTTACTCCCTATGAATTAGACATATCCGGTTATTGGCTGATATATTTTCACTAATTACGTAGTTTAATCTGATTTATACAGATTATTTTTGATAAATTATTGTTTTGTCTGATCTTAGCCTATGTATTCCACTATATTTAGTCATTCCAGATACATTATAAAAAATACGCGTGCATTATATCGAAGTACAGTAGGTCAAGTCGTCCTTGAGCAAACTCGCCCCAGATACTCGTAATTTTTCAAAAATAGGTATTTTGGTGATCTACAATGGTGGCCAAAAGTGTTAAGTGCTAAAGGTTAATAAACTATGCATAGTTAATAGTCTCTATGTATACATTAACAGTATTTACACAATGTCATAACTAGTGCTTTCAACATGTTTAATAAAGTGCTTTATAATTAGATCAATGTGTTGTGTTTATTTTAAGAAAAAAACATGGGACCCCCATATTTCAGATGAGGAACCCATGGGACCCCCAGATTTTAATCGGATGTGGGCAACACTGCGGACTGGGTCGATGTCTTGGCTTGGCTATCCAGGGTTCACCCGTCTGTGGTAGCAACCACCTCTGAAGAGGACATTCCCCGTCTGTCGGTGGCAGCCATACAGACGGGGGTCCTGAGCATTGGCTTGGACCCGAAGTTTAGAGAGTTACTGGATGCTATTTATGCTAAGCAACTCTCGACCAATGGCCAACTCCCTATGGCCTCTAGGGAGGTGTGGGCAAGATGCCGCATTCCAAAGGCTCTGCAGATGAGCTACGACTAGCGAGACTACTGCTTGCAGACACCAAGCTGAGAGTACGAGTCAAGTCAGTAAAGTCTGTAGAGTTTGGGACATAAATCAGCTCCCCACAGGGTGATGCTCTATCTCCTGTGCTTTTCACCTGTTACCTTGCTGCTGCATTGAAATCTGTGCAGGAAAGTTCCACAAGACCAAACCCCCCAGTGTCAATACTGGGTATGCCACTAGAGATGGAATATGCCGACGATGTGGACTTCATAGACGAAGAAAAGAAACCCCTTGACAAACTTCTCCCCATAACTGCAAGCAAACTAAAAATTGAGAATAACTTTATGAATGAATCCAAAACAGAGTTCTCCCACATATACCTATTTACAAAGCATGAAACTAAAGAAAATGATGACCCATTTCATGGCGGTGAACCATGGAGGAAAAGTAAAACCTTGGGCTCGCTGCTTTGCAGTACTGCTGACATTTCTGCACGCTGTGTCATGGGGAACAAAGCTTTTCAATCCTTCTTGAAACTATGGATTCGTAGATCAACGATGCCCTTGATAAAAAGGCTACGTTTATACAATGCAACCTGTGTATCCTTGATACTGTATAACTGGAACAGCTGGGCAGCTCCAAAGGCAGCTCTAGACAGACTCGATGCCTGCCACCGCAAACCCCTACGCACCATCACTGAACACCGATGGCCAGACAGCATAATTTCCAACGATGCGCTATACAAGATGTGTAATAAGTCGCCGCCGTCTGTAAAAAATGCCCAGCAAAGATGGTCCATGTTTGGTCATTTGCTAAGGATGCAAGAAGAGACACCAGCACAGAGAGCTTTGGAATTCGTCCTACTCGGAGCCAGCAAATACAAGGCAAGGAGAGGACATCATTGCATAAATCTGCTAAGCATGCTACGAGGTGGCCTCAAGAAAGCAGGAATCGGTACACTCAAGTCAAGAATGGACCTGAGGAAGCTAAGGATTTTGGCTAAGGACAAGAAACAGGGGGCAAAAGCGAGGAAGGAAAGATTGCAGCTGTAGGATGTTTCTACTACTACAGCCACAGATTACAGTAATCATACATACAATGAAGGAAAGCTGTCACAGGTATCTATGTTTCGCATTCCAGAATCATGTTTGGGAGTTTGTTGTACTTCCCAAGGGTCTTCACACGAGTTGTCCTAGTGGTGACAGCATTTCTCAGGAAAGAGAACGTGACGCTTCACACCTACATAGATGATTAGCTTATCAAGGCGGACATGCCAGACATGTTAGAGGTGGATACTTTTCTGACTGAAATTGCTTTCAGAGCTAGTATGGATAGTCAACAAGGAGAAATCCGAGTTGACACCAACTCAACATTTCATCTATTTGGGGATGCGATTCGATCTAGAGAAAGGAAACGGTTTATCCATCAGAGTCCAGGCCATTCTCAAGAGCATTCAAGTGGGAAACCACATTCAGGCGAGGTGGTTTCTTCAGATGCTGGCCATGATGGTCTCCATGGAGCAGGTTATCCCGTACGGTGCTCTAATGAGACGAACTATCCAGTTGTATCTGATGTCTCTCTGGAAACAGAAGACAGACCTTCTATCCAAGCCAATACCGGTTTTGGAGCAGATCATGTCGCATCTCGCATGGTGGAAGGAGTGGCAGAACCTCTTAGTAGGAGTTTTGCTTCACCAACCCCACCCCAGCTGTCCATTTACATGGATGCTGGAGAGGAGAACGCCAGGTCTCGGGCACATGGACTCTTCAAGAGATTCAGCTGCAGATCAATCTGTTAGAGATGATGGCAGTAGAACTGGCACTGGAGAGATTTCTTCCAGAAGTCAGGGGCAAGGTATTATTGATAAGGTCGGACAATTCGACAGTAGTATCATACACCATTCGCCAAGGCGGGACCAAGTCTCCAACACTGTGCATGAAAGCGTTGAACTTCAATGAGGCTATCTCATCTGTCACTCAAGTATACGACGTAAAAACCAAGTCACGTCAATGCTAGTTAACTGAGATCAAAATCATAATGACATATCTAGTTCCGTCATGAACATCGGAAATTCAATCAGTCATACATGAATTGTATGTCTTTGATGAATTTACAATTTAGCCATTTAATGGTCAATCCGGTCAAAACTGGCCTGTGCCATGGTCTTGTGGAATGTCCATTTACAGACTGGCCAAATGAGCTTTAGCCATGGCAACTGGCCGTCGTCCGTCTGTCCATCAACCTTTGCTTTTAAAAGATGCTACTCCTCATTAACCACTTATCGGATTTCAACGTAATTTGGCTGGAAGGACCCTAGGGTGTAGGCTTCAGAACTTGTATACAGAATTTTGATTGGTAAATTTTTGGGGTGAATATTAGATTTTATAAAAAAATTTGTCGGAAATTCTCAAAATGTTACTCATCATTAATCTCTTGGTGGATTTCAACTTAATTAGGCTGGAAGGACCCTATGGGGCTAGGCTTCAGAAATTTTGTACAGAATTTTGGTAGGTCAATATTTTTAGTGGCCATCTTGATTTTTCCGGGAAAATGGCGGGAAATCATTTAAAATGTTACTCATTAACTGCTTCGGTGATTTCAACCAGACTTGGCTGGAAGGGCCCTAGGCTTCAAAATATGTATACATAATGTTGATTGTTCAATTTTTCTGGTGGCCATCTTGGATTTTCCAGAAATCCTTTAAAGCGCTACTTTTCCTTAATAACCCGATTTCAATGAAACTTTGGTGGAACGATGGTGGTGATCGACTTCAAAAGTTCCAATGAGAATTTTGATTGGTCGATTTTTTTTGGCAAACTATCTTGTATTTTCCAAACATTTTTGGGCCTTTTGTTGAACATTTTACCACTGGGCTGACTGGCTCGATAACCGATCCAGTCATTCCAGTTGTAAATTTTCAAAAATCTTATGCTCTTGGCCTGTAACTGGACATTCAATAAGCAGATATTAAGGTTTTCTTGACCAAATCTGACCATTAACCTTTTGACCCTTGAATTTATTCAAGAAAGTTTCAATTTTCTCAAAGAAGATGTCCATTTGCAGACCAAGAGAAGACTGTTCTTGAGAATTTACCACTGGAGTGACTGGCTCGGTTATCGAGCCAGTCATTCCAGGGGTCAATTTTCAAAAATAGTCTTCTTTTAGTCTGCAAATGGACATTTCTCATGACCACTGCAGACGCCGTATTTGACTGATATGAGGGTTAAAGGGTTAATAAGCTTTCTGATGAGTATTTTGGAGCGAAGTTGACTGGGAGCTGTTGCTGTCTATCGCTGCAACAGCCACTGTCAAATTAGTTTCATAATATTCAACAGGTTACCTGTATAGTTACCTTGAAATCAGGATTCTGGTAATTCAGGGTTTTAAAACATATAAATCAATTCCAACATTCATACAAAATGTGCTGAGCTGCTGAGCATAGCTAGAAATGGGCGGGGCATAGACAGGCCTCTTCATGAGTATTTCAAAGGGGAGCAATCACTTGCTCTCCTGAATTAAAACGTAAGCCATTAATGCGAGCAGCGTCAGTACTCCGCTATATTCTGTTATTGTTGCTAGGCAATGTAGGAGAGTAACAAGATACAGCCCTAAAATTAACTTCAGGCCAATGTAGGCGAGAGGAGAGCAATCACTCGTCTATCATGGAGAGGTCTGCATAGATGGAAATGAATGCATCTGCTCATGATTAAGTACACTGTTTGTGGAAGTCCTGTTTTTGAATTCTGAATAGAAAGTTCTAAATCTATCAAGCTTAACCCTTAGCACACTGATGTCAATATTCTATCCTTTACAGTGTCAATAGCAAAGAAACTAGTGTACATTTTTCAACAATTTTGGTGGAAGATGTTGCTTTCTACTTCGAATAATACTTACCAGATGTACTATTATGATAATGTCTATTATCTAGTATAGCTCAAAATAAACAATTAAAAACTCCGCACTCTCCTGGTCCTGCCCATACTGTGTCCGGGAATTACCATAGCCCCAGGTACCGAGTCAATTCCCAATCACAGTCAGATTCGTCTATTTTGCTGACTTGCAAAGTCGCATGTGTTTTCAGCTCAAATTTAGTGCAATTTTAGCGGTTTAAGGATTACTTTTGGTTAATCATCGCTGGCTTCATGGAAGGAAAGGGAAAGTCATCACAGGGGCAGGTTGTATCAATCTAGAATTTATACATTCGTGCCGTGATGACTGATTGAAAATTTCTTAAATTGGCACATTTTTCTAAAATGGTAGCCATTGTTGGAGTCGCTCCGGTACTCGTTAACTGTTTAATCTTATCCGGGTACTCGGTTAATTTCTCTTGAGACTCGGTTCCTTCCAAGATGGATGCACCCTTAGCCAAGATGGCGGCGCCCATGATTAACGTTTTGTTTTGGCTTGGCGTGTCTATGCACTCTGTTTTATGCCGATCTTTTGCTCTCGCTTCATTGACGAGGGTGTTTGTAGCGATCGGTGATTATTTCTTGGCTATTTTAACGTTAGTTAATTACCAAGTCGTGTTTATAAAATTTTCACTCAAACGTTTCAAATATTTCCTGCCTAAAGACTTGATTATCATTAATCTAAGAGAAAGTTAATGTTTCTAAGTAATTCTAAGTTACAATCAAGTCAATTGTGCGTGTTGCTCGTCATCATATGTCATGTGCAGCGTTTTAATTCTTACTCTGTGTTCACAGAAAGCCAAAAACCAGGACTCGCTGTGTCAGAAGTGTAATCGGTTCATGAAGCGCAAGTACTCTGGTCATCACAGTGTGGCGTGCACGAAATGCACGGTTGGAAGTCCTTGTGATGTGTGTGCGAAGTGGTCGTCGGAGTTGGTGGCGGAGTTCAATCGTGATCGACGTGCACGTTTGGAGAGGATTGCGAGGGATAAGGCGGCCAAGCTGGATCAGGTGTCAGTAAAAGGTCTTGAAGAGGGTCTGAACGAGCGTATGGACTCAGCATTGGGTGTATGGGCGGCCCAGTTCAAGGTGATGTTTGAGTCTTCAGTCCACAGTCCCGGCGATGCAGGCTGGTGCAGGGCAACCTATCGGTGGTCCGGCCAGTTCTGTGGAGGGACAAGCACCTGTCCTTCCTCCGGTCTTGGCTCAAGAGTCGACAGCTTAGGAGGAAGATCTCCTGCTTATGGAAGATTCTGGCATGCCGGATCCTTCATTAGTGGTAGAACCGAGTACGTCCCAAGGGTCTCCCTCGTGTTTTGTACGGGTCTGCCAGCCGGGTGGTGATGTCGACGTTCCGTCGGGCATATTTCACCCGGACTTCGCTCAACCCGCGTTGTCAGTGGAGCCGTGTTTTTCGTTTCCTGTCGGAATCCCGGCGATGGTAGGTGCGGCTCCTCTCGGAGTTCCGTTGTCTGCCGTGCTAAAAGCGGCTGTAGTCCCAGCTCCCGTGCTGGAGTCGATGGACTGCGGTGAATCCGGTGAAATGACTGGTGCCGCAAGTAGTCAGGCTATGGACTCACTTCATGTTGGAAGGAGTGGGGTCCATGGTTCTCGGCATGGGTCGTCGGTGGCCTACTCATCTAAGGGTGAGAAGGAAGATGAGAATGGTAGTCCATTGATGGACGAATCCTCATTCTGCACCGAAGCTAAATGGGTGCAGGTCCTTGGCTGGATGTCCGACCGTCTCAGGTTGGCATCAAATCAAAGATCTCAGCGCGATCCGGCGATGGAGTGGATGTCAGAGCGAGCGGCTAGCTGTCTGTCAAGTGGCTCTTCGGCCATGCTGATGCTCCCCTTGGACACGCAGACTTCTGACATGTTGGAAGTTGCGGCGTATCGTCTGGTTCAGCCAGATTATTCATTGCCCAAGGCCCCATAGGGGATAAGGAGTAGGGTCTGCTTTCCAGGGCAGGCCTATCATCAATATGCCCGGGTTCCGCGGCTTTCCGTCGGGGAGAGAGAGGCATTGAATAGGCCGTTGGTTGGTAAATTGAAGGGTCGTTCTCGTCCCTTAGTTTCCCAGGCCAATAAGGATCCTTTTAATGAGTTGATGCTCATTGAGGATGCGGCGAGGGCAGCTATGGCTGCACTCTCGCACAGCTGTACCATCCTGCAGGGTATGCTGACCTGCATGGCAGAAGGTGGGGAAGTGCCAGAGGCTGCTCCCGGAGTTGTCCGGGACAGCATGCGCTTGTCCCAAGATTGCCTGGCCAGGGTGATCACCAGATCATTGGCGGAGCGGAGGAGAATGGTTCTCAATTGTGTAGAACCCTGAGCTGAGATGAGGGCTGCGTTATCTTCTGCGCCGTTCATTGGTCCAGGCTTGTTCAGTGGCTCAGCACGACAAGCCTTATCCAAGGTCACGTCAGTGGTCGCAGAGCAGAAAGTAGTCGGCAAGTCATGGAAGTCGACGAAGAGGACTCAGCCGCAGCAGTCCTATAAGCAGCATCGGCAAGAGCAACAGAAGCAGCGCCAGAGATCGCCCTTCCATCCGTCTGACCGTGATGCCCATTGGGCATCCAGATCACAGGGACCTGGCCATTCATCCTCATACAAGTCCTCTAATAAGAGGCCGTATGAGGAGGACAGGAAGGGTGGCAGTTCATGTCGCAGTGGTTATCGTAAGGATAGCCGTGGCGGCGGTCCCGGACCGTCATATTCCAAGAAACGGCGGGGCAGCCGTGGAGGATGGTCTTGATGGGTTTCCGGTGGGATCCGTTCGGTCTGACCACAGCCCCGAGGGTCTTCACCAAAGTGGTTCTCGCCATGACTTCTTATCTTTGCAGGAGACACATAGCTGTTCACACTTACATAGACGACTGGCTGCTGAAGGCGGGGAACCCAGTCACTCTGCGCAGCAATCTTCAGGTAGTCCTAGCCTTACTAAAGGACCTAGGATGGATTGTGAATCTAGAGAAATCAGAATTGACTCCATCCCAGGAGTTTGTCTATCTGGGAAATTTTTTCAATCTCAGGGACGGCGTAGCTTTTCCGGCGGAGAGCAGAGTCAAGAGTTTGATTGCGGTACTGGAGTCAGTTTCTCTAGGAGTCTTTCTGACGGCACGCCAATTTCTCAGAATACTGGGTTTACTAGTATCTCTAGAGAAAGTGGTTCCTTATGCGGCACTCAGGTGCAGGCCGATTCAGATGTATCTAATGTCATTCTGGTCTCAGAAAACGGATCCGTTATCTCTGAGAATTCCAGTAAAAGAACCATTGATATTCCACCTTTAGTGGTGGTTATCAGAACAGAATCTCATGCGAAGTGTTCCTCTACAACCTCCTCAACTGCAGATGTCCATCTTCACAGATGCTTCGACGACGGGTTGGGGAGCGGTATTGGATGATCAGTCAATGTCAGTCGAATGGGATCGGACCAATGCGCAGAAACATATCAATGTTCTCGAATTATTAGCGGTGACATTAGCATATTGAGCTTAATCCGAGACAAGATTGTCCTAGTCAGGACAGACATCTCAATAGTGGTGTCGTATTTGAACCGCCATGGCGGGACAAGATCACCAGAGTTGTGTATGATGAGTTGGAACATTCTGCTGTAGTGCCAAGAGAGGAATATTATTCTTCAGGCAGCACACATTCCAGGAAGATTGAACATCCTAGCAGATACTCTCAGTCGAAGGACGGTTTGTCGTCCGACAGAATGGCAGCTCAACCAATCGGTAGCGGAGGTTCTATTCAAACATTGGGGCAAGCCAAATGTGGATCTACATGTATTTGCGATGAAACAAAATGCAAAGATGGTCACATACGTGTCACCGATCCTGGACCTGCTAGCCTTAGCAGTAGACGCACTGGCGATAAGTTGGAAGGGAATGTACGCGTATGCGTATCCTCCAACGATTCTCATCTCAAAAGTTCTGCGAATATAAGAGAGGGTGTGTAATTCTGATCACCCCCTCATTGGCCAGGCCGATCATGGTTTATGGATCTGCTGGACCTTCTGGTCTGCAATCCAATCCCTCTTCCAGACAGAAGAGATCTAATCTCTCAGAACAGGGGTCTGTATCTCCACGACAGACTGGAAATGTTCAAATTGACTGCATGGATGTTATCAAGCAGCGTGCAATTAAGGGTGGCTTTTCTGAGCAAGCAGCAAAGTTTGCCGCTTCAGCGAGAAGAGGGTCAACCACAAGAACATATAATTATAGAATCAACAAATTTGCAGAGTGGTGTAAGGGAAGAGATATTGATCCCTTTTCTGCATCTGTTCAACACATAGCAGATTTTATCTGTCATTTATACGAAGTTGACAAACTTGTACCTTCAACCCTAGCAGCATATAAGTCTGCATTAGCTTCAGTCGTTCCCAGTCTGGCCATTGAAGGAGTGGAGAATGACACTTTAAATGAAGTTATTAAAGGAATGAGCAATTTGCGACCTAGACAGCCAATTCCTATCCCAGCATGGAATCTGTCTCTTTTTCTACAGGTTTTAGGGCATGCTCCCTTTGAACCAATTAGATCTATAGATATTAAACTGTTAACTATTAAATCTGTTTTCTTGGTTGCAGCAACGTTGGCGAGAAGGAGAAGCGAAGTACATGCGCTTTTTGCCGAATAAGGCCGTTTTGTCGTCACGGGTGATGGTTTAAGACTACTTCCACGTCTTTGTTTCCTGGCAAAGAATCAGTCACTTAAATATCCAGGACAGCCGATCAATTTGCCAAGTTTAATTAGACATGACCCAAACTCTTCTGCTTGGTATCCTGTCAGATGTCTGAAAATGTATAAGAAACGTACTGAGGAGTGGAGAGATGACCCGAAATCTCTGTGGTTATGTCTCAAAGCTCCTCATTTGCACGCCTCGAAAGATACCATTTCTCGTTGGATAGTCGATGCTATTCAGATGTCGCTCAAAATCGCTACAGGAAAGCAGATTGATCGTGCGTACGCCCATCAGGTCTGAGCACTAGCAGCAGCAGCGGCCCTTTATAAGGGTGTCTCATTAGAAGAGGTGATGTTTGTAGCACAATGGCATGCCGAGTCGTCATTCACTGATTTCTACCTTCGCGCCATCTCCAGCGCACTTAATCCGGTAGCCGTCGCCAATTTATAACTAATGCCACATCCTACCACTATTTCGCACATATCGCAGGGTTCTTCCACATGCACTGAACAATGGCTATGCACATGATCCGAGGATGACCGTGGATTGGGTTGAGCTCCTGTGATGAACAAGAAAAGACCAAGCACTCAAAATGGTGAGTGTTTACATTAATTAAGTGACTAATATTAGTTTACTTACAGTCGATTTACCAGACTGAATAAGTAAATAGTCTGGCCAAGAGTATCTTATTCTTTCAACAGACATTAGACTCATTCCAATTTGAAAATCTATTCGATATACCGATAGTGTTTTCAAAATTAGAGGTTGTAGTAGCTTCTTTGTACTCTACTGGACTGCTCTAGCTGAGACTTGGGGCTGACACAGGTCTGGTGGGTGTTGCTCCCCTTTTTGACAGCCCTCTGGAATTTGTGCGGACAAATGAGGGGGGGGGGAGCGCAGGGTTGGAAAAAAATCGATTTTTTTCAAAAAAATCAAATCAATCGATTTTTTTGATTTAAATCGATTTCAATGATTTAAATCGATTTTTATTCGCGACATCCCAGGAAATTACGTAAAACTTATACAGTGAAACCTGTATTAAGACACTGGCTGTGGGAGTCGCAGAAGGTGGTCTCTTAAGACAGGTGGTCTATTAATACAGGTCCAGATGCATTGCTAAACTGTATTTTGGAACTGAATAAAGTGGTATTTTTATGACTTATTTTTAACTGAATTTTAAGCTTGCTGGTTTCTTAATACAAAAAAACTTTGTTCGCTTAAGCAGTTTTAACAGTATTATTATTGCATCATTTTTTATTGCATCATTTTTTTATTGCATCATTTTTCTATTGCATCATTTTTTTATTGCATCATTTTTTTTAAATGATGCAATAGAAAAGCATTTTTTCATTCTTGAAAAATACAGTCAAAACTGCTTAAGTGACAAAGGCTATGAAATATTTTCAATTCCATAATTAGCAAAATGTCTAACTCCGGCCGAAAACAAGATCCAATATGGATTCATTATGAGAAAGTGAAGACCCCAGATAAGGCCGGTGTCCGGGCTGTCTGCAAGGTCTGCCGACACGAACTCCAAGGTATCCCAGAGCGGTTAAAAAAACATGCAGCCAATTGCACAGGTCCACCAACACCAGCACTTCAAGGTCTAGCTGTAGCCGCAACAGAAACGGGGACTTCATCTCAATCTGAGCAGCAGCAGCGCGTTGAAACTGTTGTTGATCAAAACGATGTGGTGGTGATGGAAGTTGAACCTCTGTCAACTTCAAGTTCTGCTTCAGCGGCAGTGAAGCGCCCAGTGCACGGTCAATTAGCTGCTGGTACATTGGCCGCTAAGATACCCAAGCTGAATTATGGTCTACAGAATTATGTCATCAGAACTTCAGCAGAAAAACGTGGTGAATTAGATCGTGATGTAGCTAGGATGGTGTATGCTACGAACTCCCCATTTCGCTTAGTAGAAAATAGACATTTTATAAACCTTGTAAAAGATTTACGACCAGGCTATCAACCACCATCCAGAAAGGACATAGGGGGGAAATATTTGGATGTTATCTACACAGAAGAGCGGGAGAAGGCGAGAAAAAATTTGGAAGGTGAACTTGTCTGTCTAGCATTAGACGGTTGGAGCAATATTCATAACGAGCCTATCGTATGTGCTACAGTGACGACCTGCTTAGGTGATATTTACTTAGTGGATACTACGGACACCTCTGGACATCCTCACACAGCGGAATATCTTTATGACATTGCGAAGCAGACAATTGAAAACACGCACAATGATTTTGGGTGCATTATATGTAGTATCGTCACAGACAATGCTGCTAATGTAGCAAAGATGCGAGAGTTCTTGAAAGAACGACTGGGTTTCAACATGATTGCGTATGGATGCACGCCTCATCTTCTAAATCTGACTTCAAAGGACTTAGAAATGGGTAATGTTAAGGAGCATGTCACACAGGTTGTGAAGTATTTCCGAAATAACCACTTTGCTAGTGCCCAAATACGCCAATCATCGTGCAGAAAGTTAGTGATGCCAGCAGATACAAGGTGGAACACAATGTACGATTGTTTAAACTCGTATTGTGAGGCATGGCCGACACTTGTGACAATCTGTGATGGACATACTGACCGCATAGATGTTGCCATTGCCAATAAAGTTCGTAATGTAGTAATCAAACGTTCTGCAGATGAATACCGACTTTGTTTGAAACCAGTAGCTTGCGCTCTCGATAAAGCTCAATCGGACAATTGCACAATAGCAGAGGCAGTTGAATTATGGAAAGATGTAAAAACGGCCCTGCATAATGACACTAATAATTCAACAAAGCGTGCGGCCGATAAGCGTTATCAACAAGCTGTGACACCTCACCACATGCTGGCCAATCTACTCCACCCTAAATACCGTGGTCGAAACTTGACTCAGCAAGAACGTGAAACTGCACTCACCGTAGCATCCGAAATCCCTGGTTTGATGACTTTGGTAATCAAATTCGAGGCCATGGCACCACCATTTCACATTCTTAAATTTAACGACGAAGTTGTTAATGGAGTAACCTCTCTTCATTGGTGGAAGTCGCACAGACGTGACTTCGAGGATGATCTGCTGGAAGCATTTGAATTCACTCAGCGTCTGATGTCAGCTGTGGCGGCGTCAGCTGGTGTCGAGCGCGTGTTCTCCAGCTATGGGCTCGTGCAGAGTAAGTTGAGAAACAAACTTGGAACTTTAAAAGCGGCTAAACTAGTATTTCTTTTTCGGTCCCTAAACTGTGACAAAGAAAATGACTTCCGGTTTCAGTTGAATGATGATTGTTGACTAGACTAGTGAAGTACAATTGCAGCATTATTGAAAACTGAAAGTGAAAAGTGATGACAGACACATCTATCTGTGACTCAGTTAGGTTTGCGCGATATTGCTTGAGAGAATATCGATATCGTTATTATAAAAAAATTGCGGTATCTCAATAGTCAATATATCGAGTGTTCTGGTTAATCACTTAATTGTGAATAATTAAAGAATATGCATCCCATCATTCATAACATATTGAATATTTTGAAAGCAATTTCACTGGAAGCCGTTGCTGCCTAAGTCAGCAACGGTTTTCAGTGAAATTGCTTTCAAAATATTCAATATGTTTATTATGTTACGAATGATGGGATGTCTATTCTTTAATTATCACTGTTTGAACTAATAATATATAGAGTTCAAAATTTATATATTACGTCATATTAGCAACGATTTTTCAATTTTGTTCACAATTGCATCACAGATACAGTGAGTAGCAATAGGACAGAAATGATGCAATGCATAAATCTAACGAATTAGCCCTAATTAGATGCACAAAATCTATGAAGGTATGCAAAAGTCATCATTGTCTAAGTCTATCAACCTTGTTAACTTCTGTCTTTAAAAATATGCTCAAATTAAAATTGATAAACTGGTGTACATTTTTCAACAATTTTGGTGGACGATGTTGCTGTCTGCGACAGCTCTATCATCCACCAAATTTGTTGAAAAATGTACACCAGTTTATCTTTAACCCTTAGCACACTGATGTCGAAATTTTTAAATTTCAAATTAAATTTAAAGATAAACTGGTGTACGTTTTTCAACAAATTTTGTGGAAGATGGTGCTGTCACAGACAGCAGCATCGTCCACAAAAATTGTTGCAAATTGTACACCAGTTTATCTTTAAATTTAATTTGAAAATTTAAATTATCATGCTCCAGAGTGCTAGGGGTTATGTTTATTTTGAAAAATTAAAACTCCTACATCAGTGTGCTAAGGGTTAATGTAATGTAATGATGTGTTTACGTGTTACAATGTATATAGTTTCTTGCCAGTTTCAGCAATTACTGATTTTGATTTTTGAAGTTGTAGTAAACTACTTAATTTAATAACATTTCAATCTTTATTGTTTTAGTGTTAAATAAAATGGAGCCCAAAAGTCCAACTTGATAAGCACTAGCCAATAGTAATCGAGACACTCAATGACACTCCAGAGTGACTCCAGAAGCATGTCATAGCTGAAAAAAGAGACAGTGTCTTGCTTTAAAAGAGTGTGCTTTTGGAATTAGACTAATAGTAATAGCCATACTGGCCCATACATGACTTTTCATGTACACTATTGCTTTAATGGTCATGTAGTGACATGTACGCACATGGAATTCTCCTCTTCTTTACAGCTTACACATACTTAATGATCATACTTTGTACACATGTGTGATGTACTGTGTACATGAACCTCAAGTATGTAGATTGTAGATGTGGACTCGTGCACTGGGTCTAGTCTTGCTGATGACAAATATGAGCAATTAAGTGTATAATTCTATTTTGTGTTGATGTTCAAGTGCCATGGAAGCAGTAAAATAATTATGTTACTTTAATTTAACAAAATTACTGTTAATTGTATTAATTACTTGAAAATTCCTCTATTTTTGCAAAACTGATTTAAATCACGATTTTTTCGATAAAAATCGAGTGATTTAAATCATGATTTAAATCATGATATAAATCAATTGATTTAAATCAAGCCAACCCTGGGGGAGCGCAGTCTAGACCATGGAAGTTTAGCACTCTATGAGTCAGATAGCGGAACCCAAGCGTATGCCAGGGTTCTAGTTTCTTCACAATCTTCTCTGTCGGATGGTAAATGAGTGCTGGTTCGAGCCTCACCTCCTCCCACCGGTATTTCTTGGCTGTCGAAATCCAGAGTTTATCATAATAGTACATCTGGTAAGTATTATTCGAAGTAGAATCAAAAAAGCATCTGCTTTTGTTTCTACGAGAATTCTTAATACTTACCAGATGTACTATGGCCCTGTCTCAGCCGCCCCGCTGAGGTGAGGCTGAGCTGCTTTCGCTGTTTGTCAGGGCAAACATAAGACGAATCTGACTGTGATTGGGAATTGACTCGGTACCTTGGGCTATGGTAATTCCCAGACACAGTATGGGCAGGACCAGGAGAGTGCAGAGTTTTTAATTGTTTATTTTGAGCCAGACTAGATAATAGACATTATCATAATAGTGCATCTGGTAAGTATTAAGAATTCTCGTAGAAACAAAAGTGGATGCTTTTTTGAGTCTACGACAGCACCATCTTCCACCAAATTTGTTTGAAAAATAAGCACCAGTTCATCTTTTACTTTAATTTGAAAATTTAAAATTTTGACATGAGAGTGGTAAGAGTTAATACTGGTATGTTGTTTTGCAGATTCACTCCTGGCGTGCTGATATCTTACTCTTCATTGGCTGTGGAGACGTTATGAGGTGCATGAATCCATTTCGGCAAAGGCGCCTTTTCTCGAAGCTCGGTGCTTTGGTCCTTGCCTCAGTTGTGATATGGATTATATGTAAGATAATGTATAGGGAAATAACTGAATGCAATCTTTATTATTCGCTTATTGTAGTGCATATGCATGTGTGAAATGACCGGCCTTGGCTTTTATGGAGACCACGTTGAGCGAGTTCATTATTAATTTGCCTTAATTCAGCTTTAGTTTTAGAAGGATGTAAATATCATCTGTAGCATTGATAAGAGGGAAGATGTCAAACAATCCAAAATGGTCTCTGTAGTTGGGTCTTGAGAAATGTCCATTTGAAGAAAATTTGATAAAAAATTTATTTTTATAAAGACAACTTATTACAGCTGGAATGGCTGGCTTGGGTGACAGTTATTCTAGACATTGCTGTCAAATTTTTTTCTGAGCAAGTTTATGTCAAAAAGTCTCATTACAGTTCACTTAAATGCTATAGATGACCTTAATGTGCATTGCTAGTAGTGTACATTCTAGGGTTATTCTCAATACAAGGAACCTACATGTCTTTTATTAAGATAATGATGAGTGCTTGTGTTCTCTGGATGAAAGGAGTTGATATGGTTTTTAGCTGCAATCAGTTTTATTCAACTGTCTCCACTGTAATATGTCAATTTGGAGCATCCTTATACATCCTATAGATTACGTTCTTAGGTCAGAACAAGTTGGTATTATGATATCCTCTCCACGCCTAATACTTGGAGATTGAAGTGTTTTCTGAGCGTGATTACTCGGTGACATTAAAAAAGCGTCCAATCATTGGCCATCGGAGTGCCAACACTGTTTGCATGCAGATTTCTTTCCTGTACTTAAATTGGCTTATACAAGTTTGGAGAACATTAGTGAAATTTCATGGTTACGGGTTGTTGTCATGGGTCTAGCAGACCTGCCAACCCCTACGGATTGTCAGTAGTTTGTACGGAAATAGCATCCAAACTACGCATGTACGGACGGCGAGTGAAAATACGGAAATAAAAAATTATGCAATTACGGTAATATGGACAAGGTGATAAAATTACGAGTTTTCGTTTGTTGGTCTATGAAAACGGTGACCACTTATCAAAACACGGCGGCTTCCGTTATATCAAGAAGTGATAATTCCTCAATCTAGCCGACATTTGAGAACAGCCCATAGAGATAAAATGGCAGTAGAGTGCTTATGCTCATACCTTTATTTCGGCATATTATACACCTGTGCAAAAGTTAAGCACCAGCAAAAACAATAGAACGTAGAAACATGATGGTACAACTAGGCTACCATACTTTTTGTCCCCGCGTTAGCTGACATAATTCCAAGTACGAAATGCACATGCATGCATGACTTCACGCCGCTTGATGTCCGTGCGTGGCGGGAAACAGCACACGTGTTCAGTTATGTAAAAGTCCAGTTTGAGGTGTAGAACATTACATACAGATTTAGGCGACAAGATTAGGAATTTTGTGTTCATGACCGTGGTTTATTTGTACAGAGAGAATTAGCTCTTGATTGTGAACCGCTATGGCAAGACGAAGGTTAAGTGATCGTGTGAAATGGCAAATCATAGGCATGCATACCACTGGTATGTCATGCAGAGAGATTGGCAGACAGCTGAACATTAACCATACTGTAATCAGTCGTTTGATTGCAAAACATGGGCAAACTAACGAGGTGAAGGACAGGCCTAGATCTGGAAGACCGAAGAAGACTACTGCCCGTGATGATCGAGCCCTAGTATGCCTTGTTAGGAGATCTCCATTCACCAACAGCAGAGTGCTCAGCCAGCAATGGGAAACGCGCAATAGAGTGTCAATGTCTACCGTCAAAAGGAGTCTGTATGCTGCTGGCATGAAAGCAAGGAGACCTGTCAGACGTCCTCTCCTCACTGCACACCACAAAGAGGAGCGTCTGAGGTGGTGCAACGAAAGAAGACACTGGAACATGAGATCCTGGAGACGGGTACACTGGTCCGATGAAAGTCGGTTCCTGCTTCATGCCACAGATGGTCGAACTCGTGTATGGAGGTCCAGACGCACGGCGTACGACCAACGTAACATCATGGAAGAAGTTCCATTTGGTGGAGGTTCCGTTATGATATGGGGGTGCATCTCATTTGATTGTAAGCTGGATCTGTTGACTGTACCTGGAACACTAAATGGACAAAGATATCAAGATTCCATACTGGATAGAGTTGTGGTCCCTCATTTTGTAAATCATGCACCTGGAACCCACCCTATATTCATGGATGACAACGCCCGACCACATCGTGCTGGAGCTGTGCATGAATACCTCCGCCAGAATGCCATCGAAAAACACTACCATGGCCAGCAAGGAGCCCTGACATGAACCCTATTGAACATATCTGGGACATTCTGGGAAACATGGTGAGAAGGAGGGATCCTCCTGTGCAGAACCTACAGGAATTAACAGACGCACTCCATCTTGAATGGCAACGAATACCACAATGGCGTATCAGTCGGTTGGTGACCAGCATGAGACGTCGTGTCCAGGCCGTCATCCAGGCACAAGGTGGATATACCCGGTATTAATAATGACAGTCTCAAACTCGTGCACAGATGTTAAACTTCGTTTTCAGACACCATTAATGACAATCTAGCCACGTGTGTCAACTGTAGGGCAATAGTTGTCAGTTGTGTCAACGTAACCATATTCAGGCCTCGTTTTCAAGTTCAAACAAAAACATACAGTGTTTCCCCACCATCATAATCAGCATTCCTCTAGTTGCATTATTACCTCTTGCACTAAGATGGATGGGTACATAAATGTTTATGCTATTGCTTTCTTCATAGCACATGAATATACCCTCGCATGTGCGTAAAAATAGGGTGGTGCTTAACTTTTGCACAGGTGTATATATACATGTAGCCTCCAAAAGGGACTCAATTCTCTTGATAACTGGAAGAGAATTTGAATAGAGGCAGATTTATATATTTTTATGAGAAATGAAATTGTATTGGCTATATTAATCCAACACTTTAATCAACTACGTAATAGAATTAGTATACATGCTCTACGGCTATTCTATATCTATGAAACAGCTTGCTAAGATTCTCTAATCTTGGTAATCAGCATTTTTCACCCTATTACAGCGTTGGATTAATAGAATGCGAAAGTTAGCATTATGCGAGAATCCCGGAAGTTTGTTTGTTTATGATGGCTACAGATATGCAATTCAACTATATAAATATACCGATGTAAATCAGAAATCGTCCGTTCAAAGCGTGAGAAAATCAAAATAATCTTTTTATATTTTAATATAATAAGTCTTTACCGATATATTGTAATATCACTTTCGTGGTAATATATAGTTCTGTGATCGCGGTATGAGATTTTGTTCACAGTGGATTTCAGTCTTTGTTTTCCCATTTTGGTGTCTAAATATGGAAAATAATCACCAAACTTTGTGGAAGCGTTCAACGCAACCTGATAATGCTGCAATACCAATAAAAAAAACCAGTTAAAAAAACATGTGTATAAGCGAGAATATACAGAAAGATGACCGGTCTTAAAGAACAGAAAAAGGTGATACATAGGCCTACATATACATGCACATTTCTGCTTGCAAATCAATAAAAAAATTTCTATCCAAAAATGTAATGTTAAATTAACTCACACAATACTAGATGACATTTTACCACCGGAATGACTCGCTCGATAACAGTCAATCATTCTCGTGGTAAAATTTCATAGATATCTTTCTCTTCACCTTGTTTAAAATCATGTGTTTTGCTGCTTTTTTAATCACTACTGAACTACTGAAAGGTTCCTCAAACTACTGAAAATCCACTACTGAAAGAGTGTTTGAAACTACTGAAAATCATGTTTTTTCACCTGAAACTACTGATTGCTTGAACTGGGGGTTGGCAGCTCTGGACTAGGTAGAAGCTGTATTATTTTTGGTCAATGCATTCGCCTTGCCAACCATGTGTCCATCTGTAGATCTTGCTAATTAATCAAAATGGCTGCCATCAAGTTCTCCATGTTACACTGATTTAGAATATTCTTCTAAATTATTTGTCTGTTGGGCCCTTATCTTTAACCCTTTTAAGTTCAAGATTTGTCAAAATACCTGAAAATCTTGCTTAGTAAATGTCCATTTGCAGACCAAGAGAAGACGATTTTTGAAAATTTACAACTGGAATGACTGGCTCGGTTATCGAGCCAGTCATTCCAGTGGTAAATTTTCAAAAATAGTCTCCTTAGCCTGTAAATGGACATTCCTCAAGATCACAGCAAAGCCAGCTTGACCATTAAAGAATTAAACAGTAGCTCATCGAAATTTCAGGAAACTATTGTGATTTGTGACTGAGGCGTGTGTGTTTGTGAGAAGAGCGGTGTTCATTGATCGATGTACATGTAGCAATATCTGTAGTCAATGCATCTGTTCTCATAGACACCCTTTGATCGCAATTTTCTTGTTATTACAGACTGGAGGATGTCTGGAGAAACAAAGGCAAGTACTGTTATCAAGTTGCCGGTGGACACATTTTGGCGAGATCATCATTTGCATCAGAGGGCCGACCGACTGCCAAACTTAGCAAAGTCATCATTGCTGAAGCACAAACGACTTGCGAGTTATTGTAACAACCCAGCCAAGAAACCAGTCATGGGGGAAGAAGGTGAACGTTTGTCCCATGTCATACATATTGTTTATTAGATACTATTTTTAATGTCTAGAAAAGCCTACTGTATTTTGAAAACAATTTGACTGAAATTATAAAATTGTATTTATTAGATACTATTATTAATATCTGATAACTACTGTATTTTGAAATCAATTTAACTGTAATCTTATCTATCCACATACATACATATGTACATATGCGCGCATGCACCCATCCACACGCAAGCACACATACATGCATGAGTGCAGGCACTCACACATGATTGCACTCACACATGCACGCACGCACGCACGCGCACACACTAGGCATTATTGTTGTAGTATATTGCTTCCTTACAGCAACTTAGTCTTCAAAACTCTGTCAGTTCTCATACAAAAAAGTATCTGGATAGTGCAAGTTCACAATTCTGTAGTATATATATGGGTTAACCCTTTCTTGATGAATCCGGCCAAAACCGGCCTATTCAGTGGCTTTAATAAATGCCCATTTGCAGGCTAAGAGAAGACAATTTTTTTTAATTTACCACAGGAATGACTGGATCGATAACCGAGCCAGTCATTCCAGTGGTAAATTTTTTTTAAATAGTCCTTTTGGCCTGCAAATTGACATTCAATAAGCAATTTTTTTAATTTTTTTATCAAACTTAGTCATTAAAGGGTTAAAGTAGATTCCTGAAGCTGACAATTCTGCAATCATTAACACTAACCCTTCCACCTGAAAAAAGTAGATTCTTTACAATACATGTATAAAACTTATTCTGTTGAATATTTTGAAATTAATTTGACTGGATTAATTATTGTGTAAGTTTTGCGTTTAGTTGGACTTCGTGCATACTGACATGATAGGTTATGTTTCATGTTAACTCTCAGAGTGATTCATTTCTAGGTATGCCCCGCCCATTTCTTCATAAGCTCCACCCACTTTTTTGCACATGTAATAGATTTATATTCTTTGAAACCTGATGTCCTGGAATCTAAATTTCAATGTAGCTATACAGGTAAGTTGTTAAATATTTATTAGCTCACCTGGCCTGAAAGGCCAAGTGAGCTTATGCCGTGGCGACTGTCCGTTTGTCTGTCGTCTGTCAACTTTTCCTTTAAATGACTTCTCAAAAAACCACTGGGACGATTTCAATTATATTTGGCAGGAGCATCCTTAGGGCATAGGGATCCAAGTTTGTTCAAATGAACCCGATCGGCCAATTTGGCCAGTGGCCATCTTGAATTTAGGCCGATTTTAGGAAATGTCTTTAAAAACCTTCTCCGATTGATGCAAATCTCATGATATATGATCTAGGGCAAGAGCTGAACCAACTTTGTTCAAGGGAACTTGATTGGTCAAATGGTTCGTAGGCCATCTTGATTGACGTAGTTGTAGCAAAAATGACTTCTCCAGAACCGCTGAAAGAATCGGGCCGAAATTTGGCAGATATGATTAAGGCCTAAGGGCCATTAAAGCTTGTTCAAGAGAAGTTGATCTGTCAAAAAACATGGCTGCCGTGGGCCAATAAAAATATAGTGTGATTGGCGGCCATATTGGATTTTTTTATTTGATGGATTTTGAGGCCGAAATTGGTTTTGTATGTGTTTTTGGGTATTCTGAGCTCAGATTTGAAATTTTCGAAACTGTTGGATAAACTGTTTGGCGACCATCTTGGATAATTTTCCCGCCAAAAGCTCCCATACTAAAGCAATGGGAAATTTTTAATGTTTTTTTCTCGAGAACTACCAGGCCGATTTCAATTATATTTGGCAGGAAGCATCCTTAGGGTGGAAGCATCCTTAGGGTGTAGAGATTCAAGTTTGTTCAAATGAAGCCAATTAGGCCGGTGGCCATCTTGGATTTTGGCCGATTTTTAGAAATGTCTTTAAAAATCTTCTCCGAAACCGCTTAGGGGGATTGATGCAAACCTGATGAAATATGATTTAGGACAAGAGCTGAACCAGGTTTATTCAAGGGAACTTGATTGGTCAAATGGTTTGGTGGCCATCTTGGTTGACCTAGTTTTAGCGAAAACGATTTCTTCTCCAGAACCGCTAAAGGGATCGGGCCGAAATGTAGCAGATATGATTAGGGACCAAGGGCCATTAAAGTTTGTTCAAGGGAAGTTGATCCATCAAAAAAACTGGACACCATGGGCCAATCAAAATATAGCATGTTTGGCGTCCATATTGCATTTTTTTATTTAATAGATTTTGAGGCCGAAATTGGTTTTATATGTGTTTTTGGGTATTGTGATCTCAAATTTGCAATTTTCGAAACTGTCAGATAAACGGTTTGATGGCCATCTTGTTGATAAAGAGCATTCTAGTTGAAATGCCTATGGTCCAGGTGAGCGATACAGGCCCCTTGGGTGTCTTGTTAAATTGTAAATTCATCATCAAAGACATACAATTCATACACTAGTGATGGACTTAATTTTTTGTGACGGCTATACATTACTAGCTCACGTGGCCTGAAAGGCCTAGTGAGCTTATGTCGTGGCGACCGTCCGTCGTATGTCCGTCCGTCCGTCAACTTTTCCTTTAAAGCGACTTCTCAAGAACTGTTGGGCCGATTTCAATTATATTTGGCAGGAGGCATCCTTAGGGTGTAGGTATCCAAGTTTGTTCAAACGGAGCCGATCAGGCAAAAATTGGCCTGTGGCCATCTTGGATTTCGCGCGATTTTTAGAAATGTCTGAAAATCTTCTCCAAAACTATTTGAGGGATCGATACAGAATATGATCTAGGGCAAGTGCTGAACCAAGTTTGTTCAAGGGAACTTGATTGACCAAATGGTTCAGCGGCCATCTTGGATGACCTAGTTTTCGCAAAAATGACTTCTTCCTCAGAACCGCTGAAGCGATCAGGCCGAAATATGTGATATATGATTAGGGACTAAGGGCCATTAATTTTTGTTCATGTGAAGTTAATCCATCAAAAAACATGGCCGCGGTGGTCCAATCAAAATATAGCGTGTTTGGCAGCCATATAGGATTTTTTATTTGATGGATTTTGAGGCCGAAATTGGTTTTATATAGTTTTTTGGGTATTCTGATCTCAAATTTGCAATTTTCGAAACGGTCGGATAAACAGTTTGGGGGCCATCTTTGATCATTTTCCCGCCAAAAGCTCCCATACTAAAGCAATGGGAAGTTTAAAACGTCTTCTCGAGAACTACTCAGCCAATTTCAATTATATTTGGTAGGAAGCATCCTTAGGCCATAGAGATTCCATTTGTTCAAACGAAGCCGATCGGCCAAAAATTGGCCGATGGCCATCTTGGATTTCAGCCAATTTTTAGAAATGTCTTTAAAAATCTTCTCCAAAACCGTTTGAGGGATCGAGTCAGACCTCATGAAATATGATCTAGGGTAAGAGCTGACCCAAGTTTGTTCAAGGAAACTTGATTGACTAAATGGTTCAGTGGCCATCTTGGATGACCTCATTTTCGCAAAAGATGACATCCCCATAACCACTGAAGCGATCAGACCAAAATTTGTGATATATGATTAGGGACTAAGGGCCATTAAAGTTTATTCAAGAGAAGTTGAAAAAACTGGATGCTTTAAAATGTCTTTAAAAATCTTGTCCAAAACTGCTTGAGGGAATCAATTCAAAACGCATGAAATATCATCTAGGGCAAGAGCTGCACCAAGTTTGTTTCAAGGGAACTTAATTGGCCAAATGGTTTGGTGGCCATCTTGGATAACCTATTTTTTGCCAAAACGACTCCAGAACCACTGAGTGGATTGGGCCAAAATTTGGGAGATATAATTAGGCACTGAGTGCCATTAAAGTTTTTCAAGGGAAGGAGCTATGTCAGAAACATGGCCGCAGTGGACCAATCAAAATGTAGCGTGTTTGGCAGCCATATTGGACTTGCAAAAATGTCCACAAACTCATTTAGAAGACTACTCCTAAACCACCCACCAACAATTGTGACAAAAATGCATAGTGCTCCAGGTGAACGACACAGGCCCCTTAGGCCTCTTGTTATGATAGTGACGTCAGATAACTAGTGACATAATGGAGGAACCCTGTTTATCCATCAATCATATGAGGTCTTAATCAACTATGTGATGTGTAGGCTGATGTCATAATCAATTACATCATGAATGACATAGATAAGTTCGTCACAAACGCTTAATTGATGACGGACTAAGCGTTGTTGTATGAATTATATGTCTTTACTATTTAATAAACATGCTGTTGAATATTTTGTAACTAATTTTACTGCCATGGGCAGCAACAGCATCCAGTCAAATTAGTATCAATATATTCAATAGCTTATCTGTATAGTTTTCAGGAAATTGTGTCAGAGAGTGCAAGGATCAATCGATCCCAACACGATCAAAGCATGGACGGAGTTTAGCTAGAGATGGGCGGGGAATACCTAAGACCTTGATTCCTCGATTGATTATGATGTCATATACTTGAGTGACAGATCAGATTCCTCCATTTCAAATCCTGTCTTCTCATTTTCCAGGTGAGGTTCCTAGGCGCTACAAGCTGAATTCCGTTCATATGATTATTCGTCACGGTACCCGATCACCAATGCATATTATGGGAGATCGTGAAAATAAACTATCATGTGAATATGACAAAGAAGCCGCGGAGACGAATGGTAAACTTAAAGATTTCATACCTACAATGCTTAATTTCCAAGGTCATGATCATCCGAAAAGTGACTTTAAACTTTGGGCATTGTATCCGTCTAAGCAGGTCTGCGACATGTCTCAGCTCACGGGCCAAGGTGCAATGCAGCATATAATGCTTGGACAGTTCTTATACAAGCGTTACATAGAGGACTGGGAGCTTATTGATCAGCTTTATTACCCGGGTGAACTTATCGTAAAGAGTACCCAATACACACGAACATTCCAAAGTGCCATCTCCCTACTTTATGGGTTCCTTCCCTTGTTTGATTTGAAATCCATTCCGATCACGAAGTATGAAGACACATATTTTGCCAAACCGAGTAATTCAGATATAGACTGGTATTGTCCGGCAGCTGAGAGGCTGGCAGGAAAGATTAGTGAAGTCAGATTCATGTATCGAAAAAATGATCCAACATATCAGTATGTATCTAAAGAAGTTGCAAAGGTTTACGGTGTAAAACAGGGACAGGTGACCTACATATCAGCTCTTCTCGACATATTCATGGGTTATGTCTGCAATAATAAGCCCTTGCCATGTAACGACGATACAAAAAAATGTATATCGGATATGTTATTGCTAAATCTATGGCAGGAGATGGATAAGGAGGGTTGGTTAAATGTTAATTCAAAAAAAGACAACGAATGTCTGTCTCGTCTACTCGTGCACTCATTACTGAGCGAAATCGTGGAACGAACTAATAACATTGCACTGAATAAAACCAATTCAAAATTCATTGTATATTCCGCTCATGATACCACAATTTCTCCACTTCTCACTGTCTTGGATGTACACCCAGGGCAATGGCCACCATATGCTTCACGCTTAATTTTCGAACATTATTCTTTTCGTGGTTTAAAAAATTCAAAACATTTTTTGCGAGTATTGTATAACGGTAAAGACATTACAGCAAATATACGTTTTTGTAAAGATCAACTTTCTAGTGATGGCTTATGTGATATAGAATATTTTATGCAATTTGTTAGAGTTGGAAATCTTGAAGTGTTTGGTACAACATCATATACACTAGCATGTCGATAATCCAAATAACATTAATAAAGTGATTTAACCCTTTAATCCTCAAATTTGTGTAAGAAAATCTCAATATTCTCATAGAAAATGTCCAATAGAAGCATTTTTTTTAAAATTTACTACTGGAATGACTGGCTTGGTTATCGAGCCAGTCATTCCTGTGGCAAATTTTCAAAAATAGTCTTCTGTTCTTCTGAAAATAGATATTTCTCAAGATCACTACAAAAGCTGTTTTTGGCCACCTTGAGTATTGAAGGGTTAATTTATGCATATATTTTCAAACTTACATTCTTAAATACATTTACAACAAATATTTTTGTAAAACTTACCCATACGGTTTACTACTCTCCATTTTCATTACCGATTCATGAACCTAACTAGCTAAGATAGTTGATCATAGGCAGCAACAGCTTCCAGTCAAATTAATTTCAAAATATTGAACTGTTTTCCTGTATGATTGCCTTGAAAATGAGATATGGGGAGTACATCAGTGAAACGGTTAACAAACATCGGTACCAGTAACTGTGTAAAATAGCATTCGCTAAAGGGGAGATATCTCATCCATATTTCTATCTTACAAGCACAACATGGTATATATAGTGTCATTAGATCACCTAGCATGAAGCTGTGCTTCTTGTGTATTAATTAATGTAAACATTTTTAAGTTCCTCATCAGCTAGGTGAGTACTATGGCTCTTGGGCCATTTTTTTATTTGATGGATTTTGAGGCCAAAATTGGTTTTTATTTATGTATTTGGGTATGCTGATTTCAAATTTGCCACTTTAGAATCTTTGCGATAAACAGATTGGCAGCCATCTTCGATTGTTTTCCCGCCAATAACGCCCATAGTACAGCAATGGGAAATTTTAAATGTCTACTCGAAAACCACTGGACCAATTTTAACCGTTGTCTGAAATACTTTGATTTTTATGGTTATTGATGCTTATGCCAAAAACTTGTAAACTTTGAAGACAAGCATCAGATATACTTCAGCATCATAGAATATCACGTTTTACCATTATGTATATATATTCGGCAATAGAGTGGCATTGATCGGATGCAATTTTAATATAAATACATCTATATACATACCTTGTATACAATTATGTCATTATATGATATATCATATCGATGCCATTATAGCATTCTATTATTATTTCCTTATATCAGTCACTTTGTCTATTCATGTATCCACTGTCCACCTATGTGTTTCTCCATCTAATGCTCTTGCCATCTGCTTATCAAGTTTACATTAAATCATGCCACAACCTTGTAGGGTATCATCTAATAATGTTTGCTGTGAAAAGGATGTTGTTTGCAACACACAGGAAGAACCAGAGATCACTTTTTTCAAGCCATAGACAAGGTTAATTGGAGAATGGCTGGACTTAGTGAACAAAATGGCATCCAGCATATGAAAATGAGGATGATTCCAATCTGTCACTCAAGTATATGACATCATAATGGAGGTGTGGTGGCTGAGTGGTTAGGAACTTGAGCTCGTAACTCCAGGTTCGCAAGTTCGCTTCCTGGCCGGTCCGCTACATTGTGTCCTTGAGCAAGTCACTTAACTCTGCGTTGCTCCAGTCAACCTAGCTGTAAATAGGTACCTGTGATGACATAGCTCTCTGTGCGCCGTATGTGGCTGCCGGGGCACTGTCAAATGAACAGGGGATCAGATGTACAGCGCTTAGAGCATGCAATCGCATGGAGTTCAGTGCAATATAAATGCACTATCATTCATAATGAATTGCGTCACATGTAGTCTGTCTGATGTCACCGTCATAATTATTAGACAATACGCCATCATGAAGCTAGAAAGGGACCTTTCTGGTGTTAGCCATGCCCCGCAATCTCTAGCTAAGCTCCACCCACACCGTGCTCGTGTTGGGATCGATTGATCGCTGAACACCCTGACTATCAATTTCCAAAAAACTAGACCGGTAAGCTGTTGATTATTTTGAAACTACACGCCCAGTCAAATTATTTTCAAAATATTCAACAGCATGTTTATTAAATAGCAAAGAATTACAAAGACATACAGTTCATACAACGTGTCGGACTGTTTGAGATTTGATGATGGTCTATGACAACGCCACTTCAGTCAACTACAGAATTATTGAAGTGCTCCATTGCGACCCTGATTCACCGGAAGCAACGTCTATCCGTAAGGAACGCGAGAAATTCTGGATCCATCAGCTACACAGCAGGGACCCAATTGGAATTAATCACGCTGATTGGTGACAATCTTTACCTGAAAGTAGTATAATAAATACAATACATAGCTAGAAATAGATCCTTCTACATGTTTATTAAATAGTAAAGACATACAATTCATACAACGTGTCAGACTTTTAAGCGTTTAAGATGGACTCAATCGATTCATTCATGCTGTAATTGATTATGACGTCATTCTACACATCACATAGTTGATTATGACATCATATGATGGATGGATAAACAGGAAAGAGCCATTGTTAGAAGATATTGTTAGAATATGACTTGTTTTAGCCAAGAAATAGAGGGAGCCCTTCCTAGCTATGCCCCACTCACTTCTAGCTATGACCCGACCATTTCTAGCTAAGCACCCCCCCCCCCCTGTGTGTGTTTCAATTGATATATATATATATATATATACTTTGAACATTGAATTCCCGGAATCCAAATTTTCAAGGTAATTATACAAGTAAGCGGTTGAATATTTTGAAACTAATTTGACTGAGGATTGTGGCTGCCTCTTAAAAGTATGTCACGGTGACCTACGTTTGATACCTGACACAGCGTTAGCCCAAGATGCATCCTGACATGCAGTTTGGTTACTGAATGCGAAAAAATCATCTACATGTACAACCTGAACAGGAATTTTCTAAGATGTTCTGTGAAGCATGAAAAGTAGGTCCCGCTGTTTAATCTACAATGTATCCATACAGCAAATTTGATTACTGTATGAAAAAACTCTTGAAACTACAACCGACACAAGAAATATGATTTTCAGTGAACCATGAGAAGTAGGTCAGGCTGACCTATTTTTGATACATGGAACTACTTTCAGCTATGATGCATCCCTACAACAAGTTTGGAGATGATATGATTGTCAAACTCTTGACACTGATCCAGATGTTCAGCGAACCATGAATGATATGTCATGCTTACTGATATTTAACCCTTTAGCACCCATATCAACCAACAATGGCTTCTGCAGTGGTCTTGAGCAAAGTTGATTTTCAGACCAAGTTAAGACTATTTTTGAAAATCTACCACTGGTATGACTGGCTTGATAACAGCCAGTTATTCCAGGGATAAATTTTCAAGAATAGTCTTCTCATGGTCTGCAAATCAATATTTTCTGTTAGAAAATTCAAATTTTCTTGAACAAATTTGAGGGTTAAATGGTATAATATATGACACATTGTTAGCTTAGAATACATCCACACACCAAATATGGTTAGTGTATGTGAAAAATGATACAAGAAACACTGTCCCATGCCGACCCTTTCCTTTGTGACATTGGTAGGGTAACAAACGCTGTTGCCATATCTCCCTCCCTCTCTGTCAATGGATTTGTCTGATCTGTCACTCAATTATATAACAACATAATCAATTACATCAAGTGTAGGCTGACATCACAATCAAAATGCATAATGAATAACTTATCTAGATCTATCATGAACATTGAATAATCTGTCAACTGTACAAATTGTATGTCTACTATTTAAGACATATCCTGTTAAATATTTTGAAACTGATTTGACTGGGTGCACCTAGTCAAGTTAGTTTCATAATATTCTACATGTTACCGGTATTGTTACCTTCAATTTGGGATTTTGGAAGTTCAGTATTCAAAGTATATAAATTGATGTCAATACAAAGCAAGGCATTGGCGGAGCTTAGCTAGAATTGGGCGAGTCCTAGCTTGAATTGGACACCTATTAATTGATTCAAGGCCTCTGATGATGATGATGAGAGTTAATATTTATTTTAATAATAAAGCAAGTTGAAACTCTATCAGTCATTTTGTCTTTCTTTATACACTTAGTGATTGATGTCGATCTATCGATTATCAGATTGGCTAAACGATGCTATAATACAGTATGGCTCATAAATAAGTTAAAGCATTGCTAATTTCATCTCAAATGTTGCATTGTACTGATACCTTATGGTTTATAGATTCCATATTATTCATATCTGGTGGTATTTCCTTATCTGTATCACAATTATCTGCTTTGCAATATCGCGTATATGTTGAACAATAATCGCCGACATTTTGTCTACTCAAGCGATAGTGCGTGATGTCATATAAGTGCCAATGCATTGCATTTTTTATTATGTAAAAATCATCTGGTTAAATATTTTGAAACTAAGTTGTCTGGAAGTTATTGCTGCCTATGGCAGCCACAACTTCCAGTCAACTTAGTTTCAAAATATTCATCAGCTTACCTGTGTGGTTGCCTTTACATCACATTATCAAAGTATGTGTGGCACCGCTATGACTGAGCGTATAGACCGAGACAGATACGCTAGTTTTTTTCTGATTGGTTGAAAAGTAAAACATGACAGCCAGCATAGGCTGTAGAAATGTATCAACATTTAGCCACTCAAGCGTGAATATCTTTCTTTCGCGTCACGGTAACAAGCTTAATATTCTCCTTTAACATGTTTCCAAAATAAAAACAGAAGCATGTTCATCATCATAACCGCCTTACGAGGCCATAGGCTTGTTATTAGTCCCTACCATTAAAACCGGTGTGGACTATAGGTTTGCACCGTCTGTCTGTCTGTCCATCTGTCGCAGTTGGTTTTCCACACTTTTTTTCGCAGTCCTTCAAGGTATTCAACTGAGAATTGGTATGTTGCTTTATTATGAGAAGTTACAGACCAAGTTCGAGTTTCAGGCGTATGCATCAATTTTTTATGGAGTTATGGCCCCTTTTGACATAAGAAATACGAAAAATATCAGCTTTCCACACTTTTTTTCGCACTCCAAGATATTTAAGCGAAAATCAGTGCATCGCTTTAGTATAAGGAGTTACTGAGCAAGTTCGCGTTTCAGACATTTTCGTCAATTTTTCATGGAGTTATGCCCCCTTTCGACATGCAATACGAAAAATATTAGTTTTCCGCTCTTTCTTTCGCAGTCTTTCAAGATATTATACTGAGAATAGTTACATAGCTTTCTTATGAGAAGTTACAGACCTAGTTCGAGTTTCAGGCGTATGAGTAAATTTTTGATGGACTTATGCCCCCCCCCCCTTTCGACTTAAGAAATACGAAAAATATTAGCTTTCCGCACTTTTTTCACACTCCTTCAAGATATTTAAGCGAAAATTGGTGCATTGCTTTAGTATAAGGAGGTACAGAGCAAGTTCGTGTTTTAGCTGCTTTTGACAATTTTTAATGAAGTTTTTGATTCCTTCTCTAACGATTTATATCACCAGGTAGAGGACATGTATTGCAAGGCAATGCTTACAGAATGCTTGTTACCGTAGTGTTATTTGTTGTAGTATGGCTTGCTCAGTCCAATTCATAAGTTCCTTCTTTGAAGCAGATATATAGTTTGTTTTTGATTTGACTAGTTGCTTGATTAAGTCTCCTCAAAACTGTCAATATTTTAGTGACATTGGATTTAAGACTTTAGTACTTTTTTGTGGAAGTGCTAATTTGACTGGGGATTATGCAGATGGGTATACCCCGCATCCGCTATGGTGTGATGCCTGCACTCATGGTTACACATTGCTGCACCTAGCATTTGGTTACTGATCTTATTGCTGCTGTTAGTAAGAAATGTTCTGTTAAATATTTTCAACATAATTCATCTTTCCAGAGTATCCATCAATGATTTGACATCATATGACGTCATACTCAGCTAAGCGGCGTGTAGGATGATGTCATAATCATTGCCTCATAAATGATTCTGTTAGGTCCATCTTTAGCTCTTAATCATCCGACACATACAAATTGTATGTCTCTACTATTTATTAAACATAGACAGCAACAGCACCCAGTCAGATTAGTTTCAAAATATTCAACAGCTTATCTGTATAGTTTTCTGGAAATTGATAGTCAGGGAGTTCATCCAGGCCAAGAGGTAAGCCAAGTTTCTTCATGAGGAATTGATTGACCAAATGGTTTGGTGACCATCTTGGATGACCTAGTTTTCCCAAAAACGACTCCATCAGAACCGCTGAAGGGATCAGGCCAAAATTTGGGCAGTATGATTAAGGACTAAGGGCCATTAAAGTTTGTTCAAGGGAAGTTGATCCGTCGAAAAAAACCTGGGTGCCGTGGGTCAATCAAAATGTAGCGTGTTTGGCGGCCATATTGCACTTGCAAACATGTCCGCAAACTCATTTAAACGACTACTTAACCACCCACCAACAATTTTGACAAAAATTGATGGTGTTCCAGGTGAGCGACACAGGCCCCTTGAGCCTCTTGTTTATTTGATGGATTTTGAGGCCGAAATTATTTATATATATTTTTTTGGGTATTCTGATCTCAAATTTGCCATTTTCGAAGCTGTCGGATAAACAGTTTGGCGGCCATTTTGGATCATTTACCGACCAAAAGCTCCCATACTAAAGCAATGGGAAATTTTAAATGTCTTCTCCAGAACCATTGGGCCAATTTCAATTATATGTGGCAGGAACAATCCTTAGGGCATAGAGATTCAAGTTTGTTCAAATGAAGCCTTGTGGCCTGGGGTTATCTTGGATATTGGCCGATTTTTAGAAACATATTTTTTAATCTCTGAAACCGCTTGGTGCATCAATCTAAAACTCATTAAATATGATCTAGGGAAAGAGCTGAACCAAGTTTGTTCAAGGGAACTTGTTTGGCGAAATAGTTTGGTGGCCATCTTGGATGACATAGTTTTTGTGAAAACGACTTCTCCAGAACCGCTGAAAGAATCAGGCTGAAATTTGGGAGATTTAATTACGGACTAAGGGTCTTTAAAGTTCGTTCAAGGGAAGTTGATCTATCAAAAAATATGGCTGCCGTGGACCAATCAGAATGTAGCATGTTTAATGGCCATATTCAATTTTTTTATTTTGATGAATTTTGAAGCCGAAATTGGTTTAATTTATATATTTTTTTGGCATATACTGATTTCAAATTTTCCATTTTCTAAACTGTCAGATAAATGGTTTAGCGGCCATCATGTATCATTTTCCAATCAGAAATGCCCATATACTAAAGCAATAGGAAATTTTAAGTATATTTTGCTGAAAGCATACTTAGGGCATGGAGTTACGTGTTTGTTCAAATGAAGTTGGTCGGTAATTTGCCGGGGGCCATCTTTAATTTTTTAAATGCCTTTAAAAATGTTTTCTTAATCTGCATGGGGTATTGATTCAAAACTCATGACAGGTTATCTAGGGAAACAGCTGAACCAAGTTTGTTCAATGGAACTTGATTGTCTACTGCTTTAGCAGTCATCTTGGATGACCTGGTTTTCATGAAAATGATGTCTCCAGAATCGCTAAAACGGATTGGGCTGAAATTTGTGAGATATGATTAGGGACTAAGGGCCATTAAGGTTTGTTCAAAAGAAGTTGATGCATAAAAAAACATGGCCTCTGTTTTCTTGTTACAATTCTGCTCAACTCTAGGATTCTACTTATTGTTGATGGCTTTTCTAGTTGAAATGCCTATGTTGCAGGTCAGCGATACAGGCCCCTTGGGCCTCTTGTTTTTAGTTGCGTTTAGCTCAACTTAGCGCATTGGCTCGTTTGGCAAAACCGTTGCGCCGCACATGCTTGGATTTCCAATCGAAATAGCTGGGTGTGATCCCGCATTCAGGCATGTGATCAAGGTGTAAAAACCTGCGCCATTCCATACGGCATTCACATGACATGTCCTTCGGAGGAGACGTAAAGCCATCGCACCCGTCTCGTGTGGTGTCTGTGCCATAGGGGACATAAAAGAACTTACTCTGAGTGTCAGGACCTGTATCGGGAGCTCAGTTGTGAATATGCCCTGATGGTGTAAATAGTACTGTAAATAAGTTAAAATACTGTACTGTATCTATGTCTCGATCAACAGCTCAACCAGCTCCGTATCTTAACCTGTATATAGCACACTGTATAGCACAATGGACAACACTGAGCTGCTAGGATGTCGGGCTAGATGGTGCTCCTATCAACAGGATGAATATCTGAATGCAACAACTTACTTAATCTTGTGGACCCAAATGTTGGGCACACTTCTTTATAAGGAGCGGGCATGACACACTGATATTTGGGACAAAAAGTCAATGTCATTGTGATACTGATAAAAAAAAGTTTCAGCATTACCATTTTGGTAAAAATATTGATTATGCTGTCGATCATCCCAGGCATATCATCGATTAATGTGGCAAACAGAACTGGTCCCAGAATGCTTTTTTATTGGATGCCACTCAGCACTAATGTCCAGTCAGAGTCAGAACCATTGACAGACATGCATTGCTTCCTGTTGCTGAAGAAGGCTTCTGTCCATATGAGTACTTCCCTATGACACCGTAACCTTTAAGCTTGTTGAGCAGTCTCCGATGTGGGACAGTGTCAAATGGCGGAGCATAATCGAGGCAAGACGTCTACAGAACTGGAGTTCGAGAAAGGCGGTCTTCCTTTATCTAATGTTTCTTATCTTCAAAGCACAACTAAACACTCTTGTAAATTTAATATACAACATAACTTTATTAATGTGTAATAAATCAGAGCCGTATTGCAGGCTATATTAATTTTAACAATACTTGTAATAATTTCGACTATCAAATCTAATTTTCCTAGCAAAGATTCTAACTTAGACTAATTGAATATGAATTGCTGATGTTAACTGCTAACAGAAATGTGTTACTGCTCTGAAACAGTGCAATCGGAAGATTAAAGTTTCTACCATCATGCACGTCCATATATACAGTAAAGGTGGCTCTGTGCATGACGTAGATCATAATGACGTTTCAGAGGGCTTCCCTGGTGATTCCCAAAATCAAACTACTTTGATTGGTTAACACTCTCTTGCCCACACTCAAAAGATGGTAGGACTCAGCCGGTCAGAACCAGTATGCAATTGATGCTTCGTGACAGAATACATATACAAATCTGCTTTGACAAGCCTTGTCAAGCATCCATTCCCTGCATCCCTTCATTCCTCTTACTCATTGTTCTGCTGTGACAAGAGCGTTAACCATTCACGTATTAACCTAACAGGATTACTTTATCATTGATACATTATATTTGGGTTCGACAATACAGGTCATGACATGTCATGACGTATGCCTAGGTGATCTCTGACCTGTCATATACGTTCTGGGTAATTACCAGAAATACTCATACATCACGGGATTTCCATGTGGTGCTGAATCATATAACTGGATCTATATACACCATTTCTGCTATCTGATTTGCTTCTTCGAATCATGTAAATATCCGTCTTAATAAACAATCTTGTAAGACCTTGTATTAAGTACCCAGAAATCATCTTAAGATGCATCTTGAACTTAATCCAACAGCGTCTTATCATCTCGGTATCCATAACTTGAATTAAAGTAACAGAACCAGTTTCTAACCTTCCAAGGGGTAACGATTCAGTTCGATTCCTATAAACGATTATGACTATGACTATGACTGCGTGGGTTGAATATGGTCTAAATTATCCCATCTAAATCCTGATTATGAAAATGACAAAGCTAGATTGGTTATAGCAACCAATCTTACTCAAATATAAATCAAATATCGCTAAACTAATGTATTCATCACCGGGGATCATAATCATCAATTTAGAAATCCTCTAAATTTTCCCATACAATGCATAATTTATACCTTCAGTAAGCAATATGGATAACTAATAATAACAGTGGCGTAATCGGATATCCCTATACAGATATAAATAAATTACTACATAAATGCTACACCACTCATCTAATGTCATAACGATCTACTAGGAATATACCTTCTTGCTTATTGTTAATAGCGACCTAATAATTGGGCCTATTACCAATGACGTATTTACAAATATCCCCTGTCTATAGCGACTGCAATAGTTGGTCCTATATCCAGTGATGTATTGTGATGACGATGTTATGAATATACACGACTGAGGATGTGACACAAAACATACTTGACCAGCACAGTGTCAAAAGGTTGTCTGAAAATATTTACCCGGGTACCAAAATGTAGCCATGGGGTTAGCGGGTAGCTAGTCCACCAATCCCATATTTACAATGTGTTTGACGAGTCTGTCTCTTGAGGTAATATTTCACTCATAGAGCATGTCCATATGCAGACCATGAGAAAAATATTTAAAAAAATTTACCAGTTAGAGTTGAACTTTGTATAGCTTTATGATCTTTCGAGGTAGAAAACTGCAGATAGGTGGGTGGCCGGGTGGGTGGGTGGTGGGTGTTTATTGTAAACAAAGAAAGAAAAATAGCTTCTGTCACTTAACTTACTTTATGTTCAACGAAAATTATTTAAGCTTTTAGAGACAATAAATGGGGCTTTAATGCATAGTGCTGTTGGATATTTTGAAAAGATTCTACTCTGACCTTCGCAGCACTAGATGATGATTCTGATATGGTGGGCGAGTGCCGTATCAGAATCATCATATCTGGCTGAAAGAGTCAGAGAATTCGGACTATGAGATAGACTACCATTAGACATTCATACGGATTGCGTGTACACGGTATAATTCACTGATCCCTGGAATTTTGTGCTGATCAGTAATGCCAATTTGCAGGCCAAGAGAATAATATTTCTGAAAACGGAGCACTGGAGCTATTGGATCGATAAACGAGCCAGTCATTCCAGTGGTCTATCTTCAAAATAGTATTCTCTTGGCCTGCTAAGGACTACTGTATATGACATTTTGGCAGACTTGAGCTATAAATGATTAACCATGTTCTGCTGAAACACAGTGATCCAGCCGGTTCACATACTGGCATATAGCAGCAACCCATTACCGATCCATACGCGAAACTACATATATATATATATATATATATATATATATATATATATATATATATATATATATATATATATATATATATATATATATATATATATATATATACACCTGTGCAAAAGTTAAGCACCAGCAAAAACAATAGAACGTAGAAACATGATGGTACAACTAGGCTGCCATACTTTTTGTCCCAGCGTTAGCTGACATAATTCCAAGTACGAAATGCACATGCATGCATGACTTCACGCCGCTTGATGTCCGTGCGTGGCGGGAAACAGCACACATGTTCAGTTATGTAAAAGTCCAGTTTGAGGTGTAGAACATTACATACAGATTTAGGCGACAAGATTAGGAATTTTGTGTTCATGACCGTGGTTTATTTGTACAGAGAGAATTAGCTCTTGATTGTGAACCGCTATGGCAAGACGAAGGTTAAGTGATCGTGTGAAATGGCAAATCATAGGCATGCATACCATAGGTATGTCATGCAGAGAGATTGGCAGACAGCTGAACATTAACCATACTGTAATCAGTCGTTTGATTGCAAAACATGGGCAAACTAACGAGGTGAACGACAGGCCTAGATCTGGAAGACCGAAGAAGACTACTGCCCGTGATGATCGAGCCCTAGTACGCCTTGTTAGGAGATCTCCATTCACCAACAGCAGAGTGCTCAGCCAGCAATGGGAAACGCGCAATAGAGTGTCAATGTCTACCGTCAAAAGGAGACTGTATGCTGCTGGCATGAAAGCTAGGAGACCTGTCAGACGTCCTCTCCTCACTGCACACCACAAAGAGGAGCGTCTGAGGTGGTGCAACGAAAGAAGACACTGGAACATAAGATCCTGGAGACGGGTACACTGGTCTGATGAAAGTCGGTTCCTGCTTCATGCCACAGATGGTCGAACTCGTGTATGGAGGTCCAGACGCACGGCGTACGACCAACGTAACATCATGGAAGAAGTTCCATTTGGTGGAGGTTCCGTTATGATATGGGGGTGCATCTCATTTGATTGTAAGCTGGATCTGTTGACTGTACCTGGAACACTAAATGGACAAAGATATCAAGATTCCATACTGGATAGAGTTGTGGTCCCTCATTTTGTAAATCATGCACCTGGAACCCACCCTATATTCATGGATGACAACGCCCGACCACATCGTGCTAGAGCTGTGCATGAATACCTCCGCCAGAATGCCATCGAAACCCTACCATGGCCAGCAAGGAGCCCTGACATGAACCCTATTGAGCATATCTGGGACATTCTGGGAAACATGGTGAGAAGGAGGGATCCTCCTGTGCAGAACCTACAGGAATTAACAGATGCACTCCATCTTGAATGGCAACGAATACCACAATGGCGTATCAGTCGGTTGGTGACCAGCATGAGATGTCGTGTCCAGGCCGTCATCCAGGCACAAGGTGGATATACCCGGTATTAATAATGACAGTCTCAAACTCGTGCACAGATGTTAAACTTCGTTTTCAGACACCATTAATGACAATCTAGCCACGTGTGTCAACTGTAGGGCAATAGTTGTCAGTTGTGTCAACGTAACCATATTCAGGCCTCGTTTTCAAGTTCAAACAAAAACATACAGTGTTTCCCCACCATCATAATCAGCATTCCTCTAGTTGCATTATTACCTCTTGCACTAAGATGGATGGGTACATAAATGTTTATGCTATTGCTTTCTTCATAGCACATGAATATACCCTCGCATGTGCGTAAAAATAGGGTGGTGTTAACTTTTGCACAGGTGTATATATATATATATATATATATATATATATATATATATATATATATATATATATATATATATATATATATATATATATATATATATATATGCTGAATAATGAATTCCCAGACTTCCAGTTTCAAGGTAACTATACAGGTAAGCTGATGACTATTTTGAAACTAATTTGACTGGGTGTTTTTAAAGGTTTGCTGCCTCTGGCCGCAACAACGCCAGGTCAAATTAGTTTCAAAATATTCAACACGATGTTGATTAAACAGTAAAGGCATACAATTCATACACTTGCCGGACTATTCAATGTTCATGACTGAGCTCGATACGCCATTAATTTACACATTTTGGATTGTGACGTCAGCCTGTATATGAAGTAATTGGTTATGACGCCATATCCTTTAGTCACAGATCGAACCCAGCCATTATCATAGAAAATGACTGTTGAATAAATAGCAAAGACATACAATTCGAACAGCGTCTAGTCAAATTAGTTTCAATATATTCAACCGCATGTTGATTAAATAGTAAAGACGTGCAATTCGCGTACTTGACTGGCTATTCAATGTTCCTGGTGGAGCCAGATACGTCATTCATTACACATTTTGATTGTGACGTCCAGCTACATCTGACCTAAATAATTATGACGTCATATACAGAAAAATCCATTATCATAGAAAATGTCTATGTCTAATTGCCGTCCAAGAGACCATTTGGGTTTTTCTTTTGTAATTTACTACTGAAATTATAGGATCGGTTATCCAACCAGTCATTCCAGTGATAAACTTTCAAAACAAGTTCTCCGGTGAGTAGCTAATGCAAATGGACATTTCTCACGATCACCGCAAGAAGCCATTTGTGGTCAGTTTGATAGAGTGCTAAAGTGGACGTATAAGTTCCGTTGGCTGTTATTAAAATAATTAAGCGGTCATCGCCGCGGAAACTCTATTACAGTCGGACCAGAACAAATAAGAGAACTCGCCATGAATCACGTGTATGAAGATAATAATTATGAGATATCCAGCAATCTAAAAATAGAGCCGTGTCTTCGCGCCGAAAATTATTAGATCTCGTATCGATGGAGATCTCGCGAGACACAGCCCCACAATCCCCTGCGGGAAATGTCCACGCCTATAGGCAATTCTAGCCAGCAATAAATAGAAGCGTGCCCGCAGGCGCAATGAGTCTTACCGGAGTGCGGGGCTAGATTATCGCACTGCCGGAAGAGAAGAGTATATTACACAGTATGTAATGAAGAAAGTGTCTCTAATCATTTTGAACCTATCCTATCGAGCTGAATAGAAAAGGTTTAGTCGGTAGCATGCCGGGCTAAACAGAGTTATAGCATGGACAGCGACCTCAGTGAAAAATTGTTGGTGGCGGGAGAAAATGCTGCATATATAAATGGTGCTGTATAGTGTTTCCTACGTGCACTGCAGTCCTATATTTTCTATAGCTTAAGCAAAACAAGTTAACGGATGGCCACTGGCCATATACATACATAATCTAACCAGAACAAACAATACGGTGTCAAACGATTAAGATATATATATATATTAATACAGGTCAACGAACCTACTATTGTGTGGGTAGCAACACATTGAAGAAAATGATAATAACTATTAACAAATACAGAAATTATAACTATTGGTCCTAAGACCGTTACGGTTCCTTTTAGTCTTCAGAACCATTAGTACGGATACGAGATAATTAGCAAAATCTATATAGAGAAATTATTAAACTCTGGAGTATAGTTACTTGAATACTTGGTAGTCATTCCCAAGTGAGGCTACCGTGTTACTGAAATTGATATGTCAATCCGTAGTTGATGTGAGATGATGCGCTCTCCGGAAGCTGGAAAGTTCCCGCAGGCTGGTTCCCACAGGTTGGTCCCCGCGAGCTGTCGTCCGCAAACAAGATTCCCGCAAGAACGTTCATGGCGGGGGAACATCGCTCAGCACTGTAAGTCTATTAGAATGTCTAACGAGCAGTCAGCAAAAGATACGATAGTACTATGTGGTGAAGAAGGTTCCCGTACACCGATGGCACGGATGGAAGGTGTAAGCAACCCGTCACAAGCAGGGGTTGTCAGAGGCAAACGAAGATACAAAACAAAGCTTCACGGTGCTGGGTACGTCAGCCAGTTCTGAAGACGCACCGGGCAGAGTTTACTTGCTGCGGTCGAAAATTGAAAGAACCCACACGACTAGTGCGGCGGCAATTGAAATACCACTTTTAGGCGTGGCCGGCAGATCTGGCGAGTCATCCATCAAATAACATCCTGCCTCTACATCTGTAGACTCACATATTCAGGCCGCAAAGGCCTCACCGCAAGTTTGTGTCCGAATGTAGATGTTGTATTCGTGAACGATTATCAAAAGTTCCAAATTACTCCCGCAAATGGGAGTTTTAGTGCAGTGGGTTGGAGAACTGCATGATACGGGATTAAAACTTGACACATAGCGAAAGAAGACGTGTATTCCGCTTGATAGTAGTTGGTACAGTTCCAACCTGTTCGGCCCCTGGCCGAGTATGCTCTCGTCATAGGCGCAGGCTTCATCCAATCATCTTTCGAGCAACAGCCAATCTGCGCATCGCTAATAATAGCATTCTAGAAGCTTTACGTCCACATGGTTATGACGTCACGGCAATATTTTGAAGATAATCAAGACGAGTTTTCCCTGGATAACTCAGCCATTTCTCAACCGATTTTGAAATGGTTTACAGATTTGGAAAGCCCGTCGAATTCTGGTCTTGATTAATGCCAGATTTAACGGGAACAGACAATCAATAAGGATTACAGAGTACCAGCTCGGTACACTAAAAGCACCATCCTATCTAGGTCACAACTACACGCTCCATAGAAACAGCGTCCCAGCGCGCGCATGCGCATAATGCGTTTTAAAAAACTTAGTCATTCTTCGACACGCGCTCTCTCCCATAAGCCTATATACGCTTATAGCTCTACCCAGAGGGGCGTGTTCAGGAAACGAATCCTAGACGGGCGGCACATACCCAGCTTAGCTGGTACGGCCGGTACCCGACCGGTCGATCCGAACTACATTTTGTTGCTCTGCGTTGAACTCTTTCTAATAGCTGTGATTGCCTTTTCAATCTTGGTGACCATGCCGAGTTGTTGTATTCGAGAATAGGTCTCACTAGAAATTTGTACAATAGTGTGAAAGTAGATGGGTCAATGTTGGTAAATGTTCTCTTGATTAGTCCTAATGTGCTATTCGCCGTGGATACAATATTCCCTATATGTATATCAAATGAAAGGTTTCTGTCACTCCCAAGTCTTTAATATATGTTAGGGGTCCATCACCACATAGGCTTTGCCATTGGTGGACTACCTGACCTTTGTAATATAAATGTGAAATGCTACCATAAAATAAAAAATCTTTGAATTGAAATTGAATCTTCATTGCACGTTGTCGTAGAAGATTCTGTGCTCGTGTCATTCTGGGGCGGCAATTATAAGTTCCTCAGTAGATTTATTCATCATCATCATCATCTGTTGCGACGTTAGAGGCACTAGTAAGGCCTATTGCCGATCTCAACATAATTACGTATTGTTGCGCATACGTGGATAGTGGATGTACAATTTTCATATGTTCCTAGGTTGGTAATTGGTAAAAACAGGTTGGTAGGACATGCCCACCTATTCAGGTTGGATGTACAGAGGTATATACAAGATTTATAAATGCTGGTGGGACATGTTCCTCTACCGGGTGCGCTTTGACTATATACAAGTGTGCTAAACGTTCGTGAGTCTGGTAGGACACGCCCACCTGGCCTGGTTGCATGTAGTTATATACAAATGTAGTTGACGCTGAATAGGTTGGTCGGACAAGCCCACCTGGCCTGGTGCCAAGTACTGGTGCATAGCTGATGACGAGGGTGGTAGGATATGCCCACCTGCCTGGTTGTGTGTACATACGCTGTGTATGTAAGTATTAACTGCTGTGAGGTTGGTAGGATATACCCAGCTGCCCTGTTTGGATGTACAATATATACAATATGTACAGTGCAATGCGATGCGATAGCTGCTGATTGGAATGGTAGGCCATACCCGCCTGCCCTGGTTGCATGTGCATAAGCTTTATCTATATGATAGTAGGATGGCTGTTGAAATGATCGAGGTTGGTAGGACACACCCACCTGGCCTATGCACATTTTGCTGTGGGCTAGTGGTAAAGGGGTGGCTAGTATGTGGACTGAGGTGGTGCAGTGATTGTATCTTCCTCTTGCTAACACTCTAGTTGGGGCTGGCTTCTAGGTACAGCTGGGAGGTCAACTGTGTACACATAGTGAGACCAGAACTTGTCGAGTCTGTTCTGGAAACAATTTAGTGAGGGTGCTGTCACAACATTTTCGCTTAGAGAATTCCAGTTATTGACAACCATGTTACTAAATGTGTGTGCACGTAGTGACTGGTTTGAATTGTGTTTCTTTAGCTTGTAGCTGTGGCCACGTGTTTTGGTTGACGTTTCTAGTGCCAGACCCTGTAGGTCCATGGTATATTTATTGTGAAGGAACTTGTACGTTTCAATCATGTCACCATGGATACGTCTATATGTGAGTGTCGGGAGTTTTAGAATGCGAAGCCTTTCCTCATATGCCTTATCATACAATCCTGGTAGTAACTTGGTGGCCCATCTCTGGACGTTTTCTATATGGGTTATGTCCGTCTTGAGCCATGAACTCCATATTGTGTTGGCATAGTCGAGCAACGGTCTCCCTCTTGACTTAAAAAGTAGTCTGAAGATTTCACCATCAAGGTTGTGGAAGGAGCGTCTGATTAGCCCGACTAGTTGGTTAACTTTGTTGACTGCCATCTGGACATGCTTATGGAATGTTAAATTGTCATCGAAGTGGACTCCTAGGTCTTTTTCGCATGTTGTGATTTCCAGTTCGGTCACTTTCCCCCCTGCTTCTGACATTGTGTAGGTGTAATCAGGGTGGCCAGTTCCAATCTACATTACTTTGCATTTCTGGGAGTGGAATTTTAAGAGCCAGCATTCTGACCATAATTGTAGACTGTCTATATCGTTTTGGAGCATACTGCAGTCCTCTGCTGATACAATTCCGCGGTAGAGTTTCGTATCGTCGGCAAATAGCTTTATGAAGCTATGGACTACATCTGGTAGATCATTGATATAGATCAAGAACAGAATAGGGCCTAAGACACTGCCTTGGGGGACTCCACTAATGACATCAGCCCATGCGGAATATGCTCGATTTATGCAGACTCGCTGGTGTCTATGTGAGAGGAAGGCTAAGATCCAGTTGGAGACCGTCCCTGAGATTCCGTAACTATAGAGCTTGGTAAGGAGTCTTTTGTGTGGAACGGTGTCGAATGCCTTTTGGAAATCGAAGTAGATAGCATCCACGCAGGATTGTTTGTCTAGCAGTCCACGTTTCTATTACAGTTAGTAGTTGTGTGGTGCATGAGCGTCCGGACTGGAATCCATGTTGTTGATCTGAGAATAGATTATTTGTGGCCATGTGATCAACTATACTGTCTCTAACTATGGATTTCATCACTTTGCAGCAAATTGAAGTTAGTCTGATGGCTCTGTAATTACTGACTGATCGCTTACTCCCTTTTTTTAAATATAGGGGTTACATTGCTTAGCCCCCAGATATTTGGTATGTTTCGCTCTGCCAGGCTCTTCGAGAAGATGATGTACAGTGGAAGTGACAGTGTGTCGCTGAGCTCCTTGAGTACCCGTGGGTTTATGTTATCAGGGCCGGCTGATTTATTCGTGTTAAGCTTACGTAATTTTTCACCAATTGTGTCTACTGTTGGATTCAGCCCATGTAATTGTGATTCCACAGGGTGCTGGGTACTTTCAATGTTTACATTATCTTCCTTATCTTCCTGTTAAGTACTGCAGCCTTATCACTGTCTGTGGTCGCCGTGCCTCCATCGTGATCGAGGTCTGAGATGCCAGCTCATGTTTTTAGTTTGCCTTTTACGTATTTGTGGAAGGCTTTTGGATTAAGCTTGGCTTCTTTAGCTATATTTTTCTCAAAATCTTTCATTCTCATCCTGCAGTAGTGGACATAATCTCCTTGGTCGTGACTCCGATAGAAGGTCTTCCATGCCCGGTTCGTGTCTTGGACCTTGGACAAGGCTTTGGTGTTCATCCATTGTGGTTTCGCCTGTCTGTTTGTACCATGGCTGCGCAATAGAATAAGCTTTTCTTGGCCTGACATAACTTCTCTTGTTAGGAGGTCCCAACTTTCGTTGACATCCTTCCCATTGAGCTCTGTCTGCCAGTCCAGATCTGATATTTGTTGGTTGAATGTGACATAGTCTCCGCTGTCCCATTTGTAAACTATTCTAGGTTTAGGGTTGTCAGGGTAGCTACAGCGGATTGTAAAGCAGATAGTGAAATGATGCGATGCCCCAAATGGTGGATGAGTAGTTAGGTCTTCAATCATGTTCTCCTCGTTTGATAGCAAGAGCTCAAACGTAGTTGGTGTGTTGTCACCATGAAAGCGTGTAGGGAATGTAATATGCTGAGTTAGGTATGAATCCTGTATACGTTCATGGAATTTGGTGGAGGCGTGGTTGTCACTGCTCATGGAGGTACGATCTTTCCAGTTGATGCCTGGATGGTTAAAGTCTCCCATAATAATTATATGTGAGTCGGGTGATGCTGAGGCTTCCTTTATAAGATTATCTAGGTAGTTGGTGTTGTCTACACTGCTATTGGGAGATCAATAGATGCAACTGACCAGGACATTACCGTTGTCCTTCAGCTTGATACTACACCAGGTTGAATCTTGGTAAAGATTAGCCAATGGAAATCAGCGTTCCGAGACTTTCAGATAGTGTTAGGTGGTGAGATGGATTTTTGTGCTTGAGTTCCATGAGCCAATGCTGTCAGGGGAATTTTGCTCTATGTAGATTAACAGTTCTTCTCTCTTGTTGTGGAATGTGTCTAGATTTGAATACATGCATTTTAGACCATAAATGCTGGTTGTGCAAGATTTATGTACATTATTTACATGATTGTGTGTTACATTTATTGGTCCATCCTGCTCTCTCGCCTTTGCTTTACTTTGGTCAGTCGATGTGACCTGATTGTCCAGAGGTAGTCTGTTATTCCTTCTTGCTGCAGCGCACTGTTCTGTTGTTCGTCCCTTTCTTGTCTGAGGTTCTGTTCTTCCTGTCGCTGTAGTGGGGTCATGTCTGGAGCAATATAAATATGTTGTTTTGCATCTTTTTCCTCCTGCCAGAGGAGTTTGCCATTTTTTAATAATGATGTATGCTCTTTTTTGCTTGGTATTTGTACTCTTAGTGGTCGGGCCTTTGTGTTGTCAGATTTGTATACCCCGATCCTACAGTTATCTGTTCTGCTGTTTCTGTCTTCCATCTTACAAAAAATACAATTATCGGTGTCATTTACGGTTCTCCAGACTGCGATAAAGATAAGTTCATAGAATTATTAGAAAAAAGTTTTAAAACCATACAAAAATAGAATAAGCCCGTTTATCCACTGGGGGATTTTAACATCGATCTACTGAAACAAGAAAAAACAATTACTCAAGACTTTGTGAACTTACTAAGAACATTTGGACACTATCCATTCATAACAAAACCTACAAGAATAACTGAAACAACAGCTACTATTATTGACAATATTCTCTCAAATAACACTTTAAATTAAAAAACACAATCAGGTATTTTTGTGGAAGACATGGACTCGGACCATTTACCCATTTTCTACGTAGAAAGAGAGAAAGTTAAGCAAAAATCATTTGAAAAAGAGGAAACAACCTGTAGAGACTTTAGTAGCGAGAGTATTGAAAAATTTAGAAACATCGTGTCAAATATAAATTGGAACCAGGTGATTAATTGCGAACTTTGTGAAGATGCCTACAACACATTCCACACTATATGTACTAATGCCTATGAATCTGTTTTCCCACTAATAAAAATTAAGAAAATTCAAGCAAAATCCTACTAAACCCTGGCTAACACGAGGACTTGTAGCTGCTTGTCACAAGAAGAATAAGCTATATCTAGCATCTAGTAAAAACCTGACAACATACAATAATACTCAGTTTAAGAAATATAGAAATAAACTGAACCAAATTATTAGGATAGCTAAAATAAATTATTACCATTATAAATTTGATGAACAAAAAAATAAAATAAAGGAAATATAGAAATAAATTAAGTCACTATTAAATAAACAAAACAGTAAATCAGAAACAACACAGTTTATCTGCAATAATACTATCATAACAGACAAAAATGATATAGCACATAAATTCAATGAGTATTTCATTAACATTGGACCCAAATTGTCAGAAAAACTCCAAGCTAGTTCAGAAATTCATATACAGGACTATCTGCCAGGGAGCTACCAAAACTCAATGTTCCTATCCCCAACAGACAGAGAAGAAATCCATAGAATTCTAATGCAAATTAACCCAACTACAAGTGCAGGTATTGATAATTTTAAATGGAAAATCTTTAAAGAGTGTATCACAGAAATACTAACCCCACTAAATCACACCTGCAATCTCTCACTCTCCCAGGGTATATTCCCATCTCGTTTAAAAATAACACGTGTATCACCTATTTATAAAGCTAAAGATCCATCTGACTTTACTAACTATAGACCCGTCTCAGTACTCCCGCTTTTCTCAAAACTTCTGGAAAGGCTATACTATAATAGAATCTTTAACTTCTTTAACAAAAATTCAATCATCTCCCAATCTCAGTATGATTTCAGTGAAAAACACTCCACCATGCTTGCCATTGTGGACATGATAGAGAAAATCTCTAAGTCGCTAGAAAAAAAGAACATACACTAGGTATATTCTTGGATCTTTCCAAAGGATTTGACACCATTGACTATGCAATACTATTTTTTTTAAACTATTACATTATGTCATAAGAGGCATCGCTTTGGATTGGATTCAGAATTACTTGAATGATACGACGCAATATGTGCAATTTAATGGATCTATCTCAGGAAATAAAAAACTAGTCTGCGGTGTCCCTCAAGGTTCAATTCTTGGACCCCTGCTGTTCTTATTATACATGAATGATCTACCTAATGCCAGTAACCTACTATCACTAATTTTATTCGCGGATGATACCAATCTTTTTGGCCACCATAAAGATATAGACACCCTATGCAAAATTACAAACAGTGAAATGGAAAAAATTATAAATTGGTTTAAAGCTAATAAATTATCCCTGAATGCCCGCAAAACCAATTTTCTATTATTTACAAGATATAATCAAGTAAACGAAGAGCTTGCTCTCCCAAAACTCTACATAGATAATCAAGAAATATAGGAAACTGAAAATGTTAAATTCCTAGTGGTCAATTTGGATAAACAACTAAGCTGGGAGAAGCATATAGAGACGATCATATCCAAGGTGGCGCAGACTCAAATCATATATCCCACCTGATATTCTAAAAACTCTATATAGCACATTAATACTTCCACACATAACATATTGCAATGCTATCTGGAGAAACACACATCAAACTAAATTTAAAAAATTAAAATCACTACAAAAGCAATCTGTTAAACTATTCTCACAAGTAGTAAAGGGCCAAGATACCTTTAAAACAAACAGAATTCTAAAACTTGAAGACACTGGAAAGGTTCAATTATTTAATATTTTAAGAGATTACCACAATGGCAGCTTACCCACATCATTATCCAATATTTTTACACCCAATACAGACATACATACTCACAACACACGAACAAGTTCTAACCTACATGTCGCATATCACCGAACAGAGGCAGCTACACGCACACCATCCCATCAAGCAATACAATTATGGAATAACACAGATGCAGACACACGTGCGCAAATTATTACAACAAAGTCATTCAAAAAGTACATAAACAACAAAATTATTGAGAGCTACTAGAAGCCAGATTACTAAAACACACACCAGAAACCCTCAATGACAAAAAAGGAGTAATTTCCTATAATGTAATGAATATTCTGTTCCATATTTTGGGACAAATTTGAACTGCCACTGTTGCTGCCTGTGACAGCAACACTACAATTCAATCGGTTGCAAAATACTCAACGATTTCACTGTTCACTGTGCACCTGACTGAAATCAAGATATTGAAATCCTAAGGGTTAAAGGTTTAACCACCACCATGGCAGCCATGTTCCAAAACAGCGGAACCTGTCTATAGCGGCCACTCGATTTCTGGATCCAGGAGGTGATGGTCCTTTAAAGCACATAGACATAAGAACCCAGGTCCTGAAAAGTCGCTGCCCTGCTGTATTACAAGCCACTACCTATATTCCTAAATGTATGAAATAACCAATTTTTTGTGACATATTATTTATTTTTCAATGTTGTATAAATGTGGTCTCTGTAGACAGGTTATTCCGCTGTAGCGCACCCGGCCTTCAAGACAACAAATATGTAGAAATATGTGCATGTACGTGTAATAATACATGATAGTAATAATGATAATAATAATAATAATAATAATAATAATAATAATAATAATAATAATAATACTACATGTAAATAATAGTAATGGTAATGTCGTTAGTTGTTACTGTTATTATTAAATATAATGATAATAGTAATGCGACAATAATAATAATAATAATAATAATAATAATAATAATAATAATAATAATAATAATAATAATAATAATAATAATAATAATAATGGTGGTGACAGCAATAATTACACATGATAATAACACTCATTATAATGATAAAACTGATGATGATGATGATGATGATGATGATGATGATGATAATAATAACAATAATAATAATAATAAAAATAATAATAATAATAATAATAATAATAATAATAATAATACATGTAAATAATAGTAATGGTGTTAATAATATTTTTGTTGTTATTGTTGTTAATAATAATCGTAATTTCACTGAATAGTAATAATACTCCGCAAGATGGTCACTCCACTCCCTCCACTCTCATCTCTTGGAGCAGACTGTTGGGTGGTATAGCATTTTCCGTGTTTTTGCTACTTTGTGAATTTCTCCGGTTACTGACAGACCTCTAAGAAGCCCATACACAGCTGGAATACCAGGAAGGCCAGGATCGGACCACCCACTCCATATGGAATGCAGACTTCTATGCAAACAACTACATTCTCAACAGAGGACTGAAGTCGCGGTTGAGCAAAAATCATTCTATGACAGGATAATGGCTGAACAGGATTTGCCAAATTTTTATAAACTCATCAACAGAGTCTGAGCGAAGCGCAATGAAGTAGACTCCCTCACCATTGACAACAAATGTACAAGAACAGTGCCGCGGCTTTGCAGCATTTTGCGAGGACCTTGGAGTACCTTCTCAGAATGAAAAATTCGACCAAGACTATCAAGAGCAAACAAGTCAAGATCTGAAGCTTCTTCAGCAAAGCTACAGCCAGAATTATCAGGAATGCCCTATCGTCAAAACTAGTGAGAACTCCGCCGCAATTGCGCAACTTCACGCCGGAAAATCCCCAGATGAGTTTACTCTCTCAGCAGAACATTTTCGCAATGCCGGTAACATAATTGTTCCTCACCTAACATGACTGTTCAACACTATAATAGCCATGAAACAGATCCCTGCCATATTCAAAAGTGGAATAATAACACCTGTCCATACACGTGGAAAGGACCAATCCGATCCAAACAATTACCGAGGTATAACAGTAACCTCAATAATTGGGAAGATCTTTGAACATGTCATCTTAGGAAAGATCACATCTCAGCTACCAACATCCCAATCAAGCTTACAATTTGGCTTCACTAAAGGATTATCCCCCATTATGGCCGGGCTGGTACTCTTAGAAACCATGCACGAATGCAAGGATCAAGGTAGTTCTCAATATATTGCATTACTCGACACCCAAAATACATTTGACGTCGTAGTTCATTCATGACTAAAGTGCAAGCTGTACGAACAGGGTATCAATCTTCATCTGCTACAGACTATTGATAACCTGTATTCCGGATTAACAGCAACAGTAAAATGGAAAAGGTGCCTAAGTCAGCCATTACCAATTCAGCAAGGAGTTCGTCAAGGAGGAATTATCTCCACTGGTTTATACAAAGTATATATTAATGGCTTACTGAACCAACTCAAGTCAGCACAGCTTGGGATGTTCATAGGTACCCAATACATGGGATGCCCAACAGTTGCAGACGATGTAACCCTTATTAGCACCTCAAGTGAAGAACCACAATGTATGCTCGACATAGCCTATCAATACTCAGTTCGAGAACGATATAGCATTCACCCAGAGAAATCAACAATTATCCTCAAACTTAAACCAAATAGACCTGCAACACATCTCTCAACAATGCAATGGCACCTCAGTCACATAGATGTACCAGTATCACCAACAGCTACACACCTAGGATTAATCCGTACCTTCTCACAAGAACAGACTGTTAACGTTCAGGACCGCATATCATGTGCAAGAAGAATACTGTATAGCCTCACCAGTATGGGCCTTCATGGCACAAACGGAATATCACCCAAGACATGCTACCGCATATTGTCGCTATACGTTATCCCATGCTTAATGTATGGTCTGGAGGTGTTTGTTCTGCAGAGAAAACAACTCGACCTGCTAGAGAATTTCTTTGTTGATATCCTGAGAAAAATCCAAGCACTTCCAACGCGTACTGCCAAGTGTGGCATATATTTACTATTTGGTGCACGACCGATTACAGCCGAACTGCATCTAAGACAATTAACAACATTAGGAAACATACTTAGAAGCCATAATGAGGCCATTGTGAACATCCTTGTACGGCAACAGGCACTGAAAGCAGAAAACGTGGGAAGTTGGTTCACATACATAAACACGCTACTCATTGAGTATGACCTACCACCAATAGTAGAACTTATCCAGAGCACACCGACCAAGACTACCTGGAAATCATCTGTATACCGTGCCGTTGACAACTACTGTAATGGGATACTGCAAGACGAATGTAATCTGAAAAGCACATTAGCAAATCTTAATGTTAGCATTCTGTCAATTGGAAAGCTCCACCCATCAGTACAATCGGTCGAGGATGATACAAAGGATGTTAAAAGAAGCATGATCAAAGCACGTCTTATCACCGGAACATACCTGGTTCAAGCTACACTTAGCAAATTCAGTTGGAATGGTGTCACCTCCACATGTCGCCTTTGCCAATCAGCAGAAGAGCACTACTCACATTTTCTGATGCACTGTGGCGCCTTACATTCACATAGACGACAGTATCTGTCAGAACTGAAGGCACTGCTTATAGATGCATTGGGTCCTGCGGTATGGATACACCTCTGTGGAGACGACAACCTCCTATTACAACTCATCATCGACTGTACTGCTCTGACCACTACAGACACCCTGCCAAATTGCCCTGACCTGCTTCTCAACATTGAACACCTCACTAGAAGACTCGGCTATAATCTACACTGTGGTAGGTGCTTCCTTATCAACCTACTAGCATAACAGCGTTGTGCGAAATACTTCACATACCAGCTATATAGGACTTGTACATCGGACCTTTATGCTCGGACTTGCATGTAGGTAACATAGACGAATGGAACACTATTAATCTTCCGTGTGCCTTAACTAACTACTAAATTAGACTTTTGTGTCAATAGACGTATACGGACCACTGTACGTGGGTGCGCCTATCAAGAGCAGGATGATCCAAACAACAACAACAACAACAACAACAACAACAACAACAACAACAACAACCTTTACCTGGAGCAAGACTCCGTAGCTGTCGCAGGATAGACCTGGCAAATGTTTCATATTTTCTTTTAAATATTCCGCCACCCGCATTTTCAATTTAGAATCCGTAAATCTACCATATCACGAAAATGTAGGAAATAAGCTACAAAGTACAATCGTGAATAGTGCACGTAAATCCGCTTTGGGGATTTGTGAAAGAATTTGCGTTAAGTTGTATGTGTCAGTCCATATATTTTGTACGTATATCTAGTGAATATACCATTTGAAATAACGTTTTATTTTTGTGACACCAATTTTCATAACATGACGGCTGCAGTTGTCATGCGGAATGACCATTTGCAGGCCAGGATAACCCTATTTTAGAAAGTTTACAAGTGGAATGACTTGCTCGATGAAGCAGCCAGTCATTCCAGTGCTAAATTTTCAAAAATAGTGTTCTCTTGGCCTGTAAATTGGCATTCAATGAGTAAATATTTTGATTTTCTTAACCAAATTTAGCCATTAAAGGGTAAAGTAATGCAGAAGAAGCTACAGAAAAACTTCATGTTTTCAATGCAAACAATTTAAAATGAATTGATAATTTTCTACCTCACCAACTATCTATATGAGACAGATGTGACTTGTGTCAATTTTGTGATTTATTGAAAATCTTTAGGAAGTTTAGCAGAGTATGAGTGTAACTCTGTCAGACGCCAGCTTTGCCATCAGTTCTTCTGTTCCCCACTCAGTAACTGCAGCATTGGCTTCGATTTCTAAACCAATCAATCTAAGAGACAAAATCAGACTGGTCGAAGAACAGATTACACTCTATGGCACTGGTCCATTTACAGCAAAGCAACAGGATGACCTTGATAAATACAAGCTAGTGTTGCAGAGAGCAAGATCAGAACTTGAGAAGACGAATATAATAATGAATAACCAAACTAAGCCTGCTTTAATAAGTGAATCGGGTCATGTGATTCCGAGTGTTGGTGCAATCAGTGGTCTTATTGGTAGCCCCATGCCACAAACAATGACCGTTCGCACGTCAGATGTGTCACAAAGTTCGTCAGCGGGAAGTACTACTCAGAATGTGGACACTACTAAGATATTAGATAAGAAGCGAATCCAAGACCTGGTAAAAGAGGTCGACCCTCTAGAACAGCTTGATGACGATGTGGAAGAACTGCTTCTCCAAGTTGCCGATGATTTCCTCGAGACTGTTGTTACATATGCCTGTCAATTAGCTAGACACCGAAAGTCAAATGTGTTAGAAGCTAAAGATGTACAGCTTCATTTAGAGCGCAACTGGAACATGGTGATCCCTGGATTTGGCTATGAAGAGTTACATCCATATAAGCGGTCTATGACAACGGAAGCACATAAGCAAAGGATGGCTTTGATTAAAAAGACTTTGAAAAAATATTAATTTATATAATCTAATATTTAAGTTTTATTCTACGTTGCTACATATGGTAGTACTATTACAATTCTGATTGAGATGCCACCTGACTCTTATCGACGAAAGTTAGTGATACATAGTGATAGGGGAACTGTCTAGAGCTGTTGTAAAGGAATGACATGCTTTTGGCCAGTAATGTTGTTCCGATTAATCGATTTGATCAATGAGTGATTGGTTTGCATGTTCAACCAACCGATCGATCATGATTTCAGAAATCGATTTTGGTCCTTTATAAATTGACTTTATTAATATATTTTTTAACTGGTCAAGCTAAAAAGCTAATCAAAAACTATTTGAAATAATGTATGCCTTGGTATATATATGTAAATACATTGCATTCAGGCAAAAATGAGAATTGTATGTATTAATGAATAATATACCAAAAGTGTGTGAATTATCACCTATCACACCCAGCTAAGTTTGCGTCATCATAGATTACTATATTATAACATAATTTAATAACTTGATCTGATACTCCTAACAGCGAAATTTCTGAAGACGAGGAAAACAACATGAGGAAATGATAGAAATCTAAGCGCAATACATCAGTAGAACTTTTAAAGTATCCGCTTGTGGTTCTCCTAGAAAAGGTAGACGGGGTCTACACTAAAAGTAACGCGTAAGAAGAGAATTGGAAATCTGGTAGCATGGCAGATATTTTAATAACTGCTGTGCAAATGAACGGTCATAAAGTATAGATTTACACCTAAGATAACACTAAATAAGCATGCCAGTTTAAAAATAGGATGTATGGAAGAATAAACGAAAAGTGAGCGATTTAGATTCTGAGGTGACGAGCAATGTGCACGCTCATTAAATCAGTACGAAACGCTGCGGAAAAGAGTGCAGGTTATAACACCTAACATTATATATTTCCCACCGTCAGAATTGGCTAGATTTTTTTTTGGGTCATACGCCATTGTTTCTTCGCCATAAATCTACCAACAGAGATTCTGTTGCAATTTTGCCGAGGTCATTTCTTAGATTGACTGGACTAAATGGGTAAAAAATGTGAATCTGTTATGATCAATCATTAATTGATCATTGGTTAGTATATAAAACCAATCATCGATCACAAAAATAGTACCCAATTCCCAACGCTATTGGCCACACATGCCTGTCTACAGTACAGCTCATAAATAAGTTAATATGTTTCCAAAACAGAAACATGTTAGATAGTAAGAAGTGTTCTGGTGAATATCTTGAACAAAATTGGATCGGGAGACATTGCTGTCCTCCAATCCAATTATGTGCAAAATATTCAACAGTAGATTGTAGTTTGTTTGGAAATTGGTAATGTTATTTCTGACTTCTGAGAGGTACTGTATTTGGATGCTAACCTGTGTTATATGACCACCTGTCATTATAGATGGATGCATTTCCAGCTATGCCCCACATATTTCCTTCTAAGCTCCACCCTCTCTTTGCACGTGTTGGGATCGATCGAACACTCAATTCCCAGAATCCCATTATCAAGGTAGCTATATGGATAAGCTGTTGAATATTTTGAAAATAATTTAACTGTGTGCTGTTGCTGCCTATTGGTTTCAAAATTTTTAACAGAATATTTATTAAATAATAAATCTATCAAAGACAAGACATACAATTTGTACACTACACTTGACAGACTATTCCAGGTTCATGACTGACTCCGACTGAGTATCTCTGTTAATTATGATTGTCACGTGAGGTAATTGATTATGATGTCATATACTTGAGAGACAGATTTGATTCATCCATTGATATCTTGTTGCTGCTCCTGAACAGTTTTTCTTTTAGCCCTTTAAGTGTTAAATTTCTCAAAGAAAATATCAATTTGCAGAGCACAGGGTTGGGTTTTGGACTGTCCAAAACTAATTTTGAACAGACTGTCCAAAACCTGTCTTAAAGGGTTTAAACTGTCCAAAACTAATTTCAGCATATTTGTACTATGCTTATTCATGCTTACTTACTAGTCTTAGTAATAATGCAATAAAAGAAACAAAACACCATAGTAACATACAAATTGTATTACATTGTATATTAAGATATATAAAGTTATTACAAATATTATGCATGTTAACAGATTAAGATTACAGGCATGAAAATTCAGTTTTATGAAATGTGTAAGAGGTATGACATGTTGCTTATGCTCATTTAACCTTCAGTAATCTAAATCAGACAGTCCTCTCAGCATCCTATAACAAAAGACAAGCTTTGATGCTTTCTCTACTCCTAGTCTCTTCCGGATATTTGTATGTATGTAACTGAAATTTCTAAAGATTCTTTCAATGGATGCTGATGAGGCTGGCGCATCCATCAATTGAAGGGCCATGTCTATAAAATCTGCAGACACACCTAGAGGTTTCAGACCTTTCCACCATGTCAGTGGAGGTACCTGGACAGCAGCATCAGAGAAATAATATACAGGAAATGGCATGCTCTTGGCTTGGTAAGAGATTAATGTCGCTATGAAATTTGGATCTTTACTTATAACTTATAACCCATTTGTTTACGATTTCAAGCTGATCTGGTGTGAGCAGCTCTCCTTGGTACTTTGAGTGTAGTGTGTATGCCACATGGTGCTCTGGCAAGACTGCCTTGTGAAAACGAGCAGATACATGCTTTTTATGTGGTTCAAGCAAAGTGTTGTTCTTAAGGTTAATCCAAACATTACATGCATCAGCCAGTGTTGCCGAGTCACCCTGACAAATATCAATCGCATGGGAAATAGGTCTTAGTTGCTCTGCTAAGTCTCTGGCATTCTTAAATAGGTTATAATCCATAATCTTTCTAATAATAGCACTCTCTAACTCTTCCTCGTGGTCCTGGACAATTTTCATGAAGTGTGGTCTGTTATGAATGAAAGAGTCTATACACATTAGTTGACTCTTCCACCTTGTGTCACAAGGAAGCTGCGGCTTCATACTGCCAGGGCAATCGGAGAGCCAGGATAATGGTTTGTGGTGATTCCTAAAATATTTCTGAATGTCAACTATTTTGTTTAATTAGTGAAACTGGTGTTATATCTTGTCCTAACAAGTTCAACCAGTGTACTGAACAGCCATATACAACTAAATCATTATCCTCTGCCTTTAAATTGTCACGCATCTTTTCCATGTTTTTCGCATTATCTGTAACTATCATCCTGACTGTGCAGTTATATTTCTGCTTAGCATGCTAAATTGTCTCCTGGCATTTAACCTTACAGTTTTCAGCACTTAGTCATCGAACCAGTGTCATAACTATGTAGAAAGAAACTCTTTCCTTCAACTTGCAAACACGATGCTATAATTAGCTCATTGTGCACATTGCTCCAACCATCCTCTACTAAGGTTGCAGTCTTGCCATTCAAAATCGCCTTCATATCTTCTGTCACCTGATCATGGACTGTATCCAACAGTGTGCCACCGATTTGCTTATGGGAAGGTGGTTTATATCCAGGGCGTAGTAATTGAACAACCGTTATAAACTGAGGATGCTCAACAAGTGAAAATGGGAGGTTGCATGCATAAAACAGCCTTGCAATTTCTACGTCGATTGCCAATTTCATTGAAGAGCTGGTGGAGATGCAGTGACGACTAATGTCTGGTTGAACTGAAACTGCTTGACGCTTCATTGGTGGCGACAATGGTGAATCTTCTCTGGCACGCTTTGTGGGTGCTGCCGCAACTCGTTTCTGAAATATATTGTAAAGCAAAGTCAAATTCACTGCACATGTGTGTTTATTTTTATATCCTATAATTACTGTATTTATCCTATAAAAGTGTGAATAAGAAATATTCTGTTGAATATTTTGAAATTAATTTGAGTGGAAGCTGTTGTTGCCAAAGGCAGCAAGAGCTTACAGTCAAATTATTTTCCAAATATTCAACGTATTTCTTGCATGTTTGATTTGAAAGGAAAATAATGGGATTAATGGATGAAAGGGTTAAACTACCCTTCCCTCTGTTTAAACAGTGACTATAACTACTATATTTGTCCAAAAAAGTACACAGATATTCTGTTGAATATTTAGAAAATAATTTGACTGGAAGCTGTTGCTGCCGCAGCAACACCTTCAGGTTAACTTATTTTCAAAACATTCAACATATTTATGGTTCAGTCCATTTACATGTAGCTGTACTTGGATTAGTTAACTATAATAGCAATTAAAGGCTCATTCACTTGTAGGTGTTACAACATAACATCTACTGAAGTGACTGCTGGTCATGCAGGTTATCTGAACTTAGATCTGATTCCCCACACAGAACCTATTGTTAATACCTCCAGCCATCTTCCACACTCAAAGGCATAGACATCATAGTTGAATAATTACAGCCTGTAGTTAACTCTTTCAATAATAATGAATGACCAGAAATGGCAAATTCCGTACAAGTTAACAGATTTTCTGTTGAATATTTAGACAGTAATTTGCCTGGAAGCCGTTGCTGCCTGAGGCAGCAACAGCTTCTAGTCAAGTTATTTTCTAAATATTCAACAGTTTTCCTATTATACAATCTGACTGAAAGTAGTTGCTATCTTATTAAAGGATTTTACTGCAGTTGCATGCTCTAAGATAGCAATTACTTTCAGTCAAATTGTTTTCAAACAAATCTTGTATATATGTTAAGTGATATAGAAGTTACCTCTTCACTGATGATGGGTTCTGGAGTCGGTGTCTCATGCTTCTGATAGTGGGCTTTCATTCGTGCTACTTTATTTACAAGTTTGTAATCACATGCTCTACACTTAGCAAATGATTTTCCATTACTCTGAACTTCTAAGAAATGCTTGCAAATTGGATCCTTAGGCCTACCACCCTTAAAATACATCTTTGATCAAATATTTCAAATAACATCAAAAGTTAATATTATACTGAGAGAACATCCAGACAGGAACTAAACAGATGAACTTAATTAAGAAGATTTACTTGATAACTGATTTCTAATAGAAAGTGGAGTAGAATTATATAGTGATGAAATAAGCTGATAATTGTATTAATTGTCAGACTAGAGGTTAGTCACTGTATGCTAGTTGTTTAAACATGTATCAGAGGAATATTGTAGTATTAAACATAGCCATGATAGCTATCAAAAAGCAATGAGAAAACCTAACTAACAGGGCTAAGTCAGCTAATAGTAGTAAAAACAGGTTAACAGACTTACTGTCACTTACATGTATGAGCTGTGATCTTATGATCAGTGTATATATGTGTTGGCAATTTTAAAGCAGGTAGACAGGCACTTAATGTTTAGACAAATACATGCACTATCAGTAGATTCAGTTGTATGTCTTCCAGGTTTTAATCCCTGAATCACAGTCTAGTCTCAATTATAAGGAAAACACCCTGCTGAATATTTTTGAAACTAATTTGACTGGTAGTAACAGGTTTTAATCAACTTAAAATATGATTTAAGCTTATGGAAAAATATTTTTGACCAGGATTTTGGGTTTTGGACAGTTTTGGACGCTTCAGGTGTCCAAAACCGATTTTGAGCGGACTGTTTAAACCACTAGTGTCCAAAACTTATCAACCCTGGCAGAGCAAGAGAAGACTATTTTTGAAAATGTACCACCGGAATGAGACTCATGGCTCATTCCGGTTGTAAATTTTCAAAAATTGTCTTCGCTTGGTCTATTAAATGGGCATTTCTCAAGACCGCTGCAGGGGCGTTTTTGGCTGATATGAGTGTTAAAAGGGTTAATAGAAAATGTCCATTTACAGACTAAGAGATTATTCTTTAAAATTTATTGATCACTGGAATGACTGGCTAGGTTATCCAGGCAGTCATTCCAGTGATTAATGTTCAAAAATAGTTTTCTCTTGCTATACAAATGGACAATTCACAAAGCACTGCAGAAGCATTTTTGGGGCCAGCTTGAGTGTAAGACTGTAGATTTAACTTTTCATTTATATTCATAATTTATAGGTGTTTTGTAGATGCAATCATGCCACGGACATCCTTTTATATATTCATGTATGCAAAACATTTTGATGTAAATAAGCTTTTTGAATAACAAAATATAAGGCATTAGCAACTTGTTTGTTTGTTTACATTCTTTGCTACCATTTGCTATTGTGTGTTGATGTCGTTAATTTTGGAAATCATAATTATACCCGGTGAATGTATCCTATTCGCCCCTGGACTCTGGTGCAATAGCACATAGCTTTGATGCTTAAGCCAGCCAAAATGGTCAGCCTTTTAGTGGTCGTGAGAAATGTCCGTTTGCAGACCAAAGGAAGAAATGTTATCCTTGCCTTGGAATGACTGGTTTCATATCTGAACCAGTTGTTTTTCCCACGTTTTAAAAAAACGTGATGGGATATTGTAATCGCCTCTGTCCGTCATGCTATCCTCCTAAACCGTTGGTGGAATTCAACCAAATTTGGTGTGTAGATTGCCCATATGATTCCGCTTTAGCTAATTGTTTAGAAAAAGTCTTGGAAAATCTTAATATTGCCAAATGTCAATTGTGGCTCTCACTCTTGCACAAAATGTAGATCTATCTAGAAATACTGTCAATCTCTGATACTAATTCTGAAAAAGTTACCTGCAAAGTTATTAAATTTTGAAAAAGTAAATGTTGGGTTTCCTCCAGAGGAAAGCTATTTCTCCTTCGATCAATACTCACCATTCTGTTACTTCTGATATACAGCTGGCCTTGACAGCGGCTCTAGGATTATAGACTTAGAAAGCTTTACCGACTCCTGGGAACCGGGTACTCGGCTCCCAACTGCCGAGTACCCGTTTACCATAGAGCTCATTCTTGTTTGCATAGTGACAAGAGCAATACATGCTTTTTGCATTAAGGATTTTAGTGTTTTAAAATAATCTAAGTCTTTAATCAGTGATAGTTTGTGTGTTCTGAAAGGATTAACTAAGGACTATGGAGAATACCGCCCAAGACAACCAGGTTGTATTGTTCTTTATTATCCATAGTTAAAAGACTTAGGTCTCTAAATTTCGTTGTGTCGCATGTTCCAATTTCTGACCCCATAGAATCTGGGACGTGTGCTAACAACGATATATGCCAGACGATCGCCTTCTTTAAACCCCAACAGGCGATCGGCAGATATGAAAATAGGTGTTTGCTACAGTATTTCTAACACGAATATCGGCTGACGTCGTTCTCCGTAGAATCCGAGCGGGTGACGTCACACCCGGTCGCTCGGATGTTTATGTGAAGAAAAATTTTTCATTAATTCGCGCATCTTATTCTGGGTGCTGCGTACTAGAAATGGTACCGGAAACTTTAGAATGATCAAGTTTACGTGCGATCACGATCGGTTTGCAATGATCGGTGGTTTCAAAATTCTTGAGTAGATGTGTGGTCTGCGGTTTTACCGTGTGAGACAGCAGTTTTGTTATACATTTTGTTGTTTTCTTCACATATCGTGCTGCGTTCGTTAGGAGTATAATTTATATTGATTAGTAAATATACCCTGAATGCTATGCGATATGATTCCTGGAGCCGTTACACATCCTGGAGGATCTATTATGGGTGTGTTGTGCCCGCCGCATACTTGTCGTCATAATCAATGCGATCGTTGTTGTGGCGGGGTGGGGTGCGGGGAGGTTACGGTTAATTTATGAGTCAGATTATTTGAAAATTAATTGTCTGCCTTCCATCCGGGTCTCGTTCCGCTTGTTTATTGTAGGTTTGTGCTTATTTTATAGGCCAAGCCAGCCCCGCCATCATGTGACGACTGCCATAAGTTTGTCCGTGTAATGTTCAAGGACCATGTCTGTTTTAAGTGTGCCCTGTGTAATATAGATCATAGGTGTAATGTTTGTGCAGTGTGGTCCGTCGAAACGATGGTTAAGTTCCTTGCCCAGAAGGACTTGGCTGGGTCTGACACGGGGTCAGGCGGTCCGAGAGTAAATCGTGGAGCGCCCGGTTCGGCCGGTGCGGGTGCTCCACGTCCCCAGCTGGAGGTGGCGGAGATGGCACCGCCGGCGTGGTTTGGTCCGGCTCTGCAGGGTTTTTCTGCAAAGCGTTCTGACCACGCTGGTGTCGTCCCTGCTACCAAAGGTTGGGGGGCAGTTTCTCCCCATGCCTGGGTGCCGGCGTGGTTTGGTCCGGCTCTGCAGGGTTTTTCTGCAAAGCGTTCTGACCACGCTGGTGTCGTCCCTGCTACCAAAGGTTGGGGGGCAGTTTCTCCCCATGCCTGGTACGGATCCTGTCCTCGGACAGGATTCTGGACTGGTTACCGAGGGGGCCGTCTCGTACGGCCCCCTGGCAGTCCCGTCTGGCTTCGGCCAGACGGGTTTCTGTTTCTCTGCGGCCACCTCCGGGTGGTCCAGTAGCGGTGGCCGGTCCGTCAGGTGTGGGAGCCGTCCGCCAGGACGGTTCCACGGTTGACTCGTCTAGTGACGACTCTTCGGAGTCTGAAGACGAGGAGGAGGAGAGGTTGCTGCGGCCCGTGAAGCCGCAGGTGGAGAATATGGAGGTTGATTCCGTCCTAGACGGAACCGGCCTCCATTTGTCTGGTTTGGCGCAAGCCAGGTCAGCGGCTCCGCCTGTGGCTGAGGCAAATCCGTTACCGTGCACCGGTTCCGTGCGGCTTGGTTTGGCACCAGCCGTCACGGGAACGGGTGTGCCGGGCCGGGCGTGGTACTCACCTATCTCGCCTGGTCCGGCAGTCGGACGTGGGGTGCCGTGGGCGCCCGTGTCCGGCTATGGTTTCGCGACTGCTACGGGTCCGTACGGTTTTCCGTGCGGACCTACCCCATGGACCGGAGTGTTTCATGGGGTGGCGGCGGAACCGTGTGGTACCGGAGTGCCTGGCGTGTCAGCTGTGGCTCCTTGCTGGGAGGCCGTGGCTGGCAGACCCGCGAGCACGTCAACGGGTGACGTGTTTGCGGGGGTGTCTTCATCGGAGGTAGATTGGTCAGATTCTCTGGCGTGGCTAGCCAGGGTTGACCCGTCTGTGGTTTCGGCCACGGCCGATGAAGATGCGCCCCGTCCGTCGGTTGCGTCGATCAGGACGGGGATTTTGCCACGGTTCATAGAATGGTTGGATGCTATTTATAGCAAACAACTGATGACCAAGGGTCAGCTCCCTGCGGCCTCCAGGGAGGTGCGGGCAAGATGTCGTATTCTGCAGGGGGAATACGACAGGTATGGTGTAGTCCCGTCGGTCACGGAGGATGACCGATGGGTACTGGGCGTCCAGAGTGCCGTGGCCGGTCACCCCGGTCCGGCACTTGTGGACAAGTCTCGGGTACACCAGGAATAAGTCCTGTCCCTATGCGATGAGGGTGTGAGGGCAGCGATGAGCGCTGTCAACCACTCTTATCGTCTCCTTCAGTCGGTGTGGGCTGAAGCGGGGCAGGCCACCCTGTGCCACCTGTGGCGCTTTCATGTGTCAATGACGGCCTGGTGCTGTCGATGGACGCATTGGCAAGGGTGTAAGCGCGTGTGACGAAATCCAGGAGGCAAATGGTCATTGACCATATGCGTCCGGCTACGGCAGTCAGGGAGCGTCTCCTTGGGACACCCCTTACAGGGCCTAGCATCTTTGGTGGCCAAGCGTGGGCCATCTTAGAGGATACCGCCAGTATCGCGCAGAATCGGTTAGCGGTAAACCTACAGCTAGAGCTAGTGCGGCAAGAGCACGCACTAGGGCCTGTGGGGAAACCGCTAACGGGACAACTTTCAAAGGAGCAGAAGAAGCATAAGGGCAAGGCGAAAGCTAGGCCTGTTGCGACTTCTGCTTCAGCTGGGGTTTCAGAGCCGCCACCGGCGAAGAAGCCCAGGAAGGTTGTAGAGGCGCCTACCCTCCCCAATGTTGCTCCTGACCACCCTAGAGGCGGGAAGGGGAAGGGTAAGGGTAAGGCCTCAAAGGGCGGACAGAAGGGGCCGAAGCGTACCTGAGGGTACGAAAGCTCCCTTCATATCCGCCTGGACCGCGCCTGTGCGACAGGAACAGCGGTGCCAGTTATACCCGTCGTGCCTAGAACGAAATGGTTCTCTCTCTCTCTCGTTAAGAAAGAGGGGGGGGGGGTGCAGACTGCGAGCCGGACAACCCCGTTAGACGTCGAGGCGTCTATGGTGGGTGGAAGGCTCATGCGTTTCGTCGAGGCCTGGCAAGGTGTGACGTCAGACAGTCTGGTCCTGGGATGGTTATCCCAGGGTTACATGCCGGAGTGGTGGGACTTTCCACCACAAAATCTGTCTTTGGCACCTGTCTGGACACCCGTACTAAGGGAGCCATACAAGTTAGAAGCCGTTCAAATGGAAGTGTCGGGTTTGCTTCTGAAGGGAGCAATAAAACCAGCAAATCGAAACACTCCAGGCTTCTATTCAAACATGTTCCTTGTCCCCAAAGAGCACAGGGGGATGGAGACCCATACTCAATCTCAGGCCATTAAATTGGTTTATCCATACCCCTCGGTTCCAGATGGACGCCGAGGTCGGTAATGCGGGATTGAGGAAAGGAATGTGGTGTGTATCGATCGATCTGAAAAATGCATATTTCCACATTCCTATGAATCGGAGTTGGCACAGGTTTCTGAGATTTGTGTTTCAGAATCAAGGATGGGAGTTTACAGTCTCCCGTTTGGCCTGTCGACAGCTCCGAGGGTTTTCACAAGAGTGGTCCTTGCGGTGACAGCGTTTCTCAGAAAGAGAACGTGGCGCTACACACCTACATAGACGACTGGCTGCTTAAGGCAGACTCGGCAGCCAGGTTGAACGTGGATACTGCTCTGACTCTGAAGTTACTTTCAGATCTACGCTGCATAGTCAATGAGGAGAAATCCGAGTTGACGCCCACTCAACGTTTCGTTTATTTGGGGATGCTATTCGACCTCGAGGAGGGCAGGGTTTACCCGTCAGAGCCCAGAGTGGTGTCTCTGTTAGCCATCCTCAAGAGTTTTCGAGTGGGAAACCACATTCAAGGCGAGGCGGTTCCTTCAGATGCTGGGCATGATGGTCTCCATGGAGCAGGTTATCCCGTACGATGCTCTAATGCGAAGGCCTATCCAGTTGTATCTGATGTCTCTGTGGAAACAGAGAACAGAACCCCTGTCAAAACTGTTGCCAGTTTTGGAGCCGATAATATCGCATCTTCTATGGTGGAAACAGCGTCAGAATCTCCTAGTAGGGGTTTCGCTGCACCTACCCCACCCCCGGCTGTCCGTGTACACGGATGCATACCTGGAGGGGTGGGGGGCCTGCCTGGGAGAACACCAGGTCTCGGGCACATGGACTCTCCTGGAGAGTCAGCTGCATATCAATCTGTTGGAAATGATGGCAGTGGAACTGGCGTTGGAAGAGTTCCTTCCGAAGATCAGGGGCAGGGTGATATTGATACGGTCGGTCAATTCGACAGTAGTATCATATATAAATTGCCAAGGCGGGACCAGGTCGCCCACTCTGTGTATCAGGGTGTGGCACTTGATTCAATGGTGCAGGAATTACTCGGTTGTTTTGAAAGCAGCTCGTATTCCTGGCCGATTGAACATTCTGGCGGATGCTTTGTCTCGCAGACAGAGAATCCTGCCAACAGAATGGTCCCTCAACCCTCCAGTTCTGCGACGGATCTTCGAGCATTGGGGCAAACCCAACGTGGACTTGTTCGCCACAAAGGAAAATGCTCAAATCATGACATATGTCTCGCCGATTACAGATCCAAATGCCGTCGATACAGACGCTCTGGCGATAAGCTGGAGAGGGATGCACGCTTACGCGTACCCACCCACCATTCTTCTACCGAAGGTATTGGTGAAGGTCAGGGAGGAACCGTGTCTGGTCCTGCTAATAGCGCCGTATTGGCCGAGCAGGGCGTGGTTCACGGATCTTCTAGATCTGCTGGTGGAAAATCCTGTGCAGTTGCCCGAGATTCCGAACATAATCTCCCAGGCCAAGGGACGCTTCCTACACGAGCGTCCCGAAATGTTCAATGACTGCGTGGATGTTATCAAACAACGTTCCACGTCGGAAGGCTTTTCTCGACAGGCTGCTGATTTCATCGCGGCTGCGAGAAGGAGGTCAACCTTCAAGTCATATAACAACAAGGTTAACAGATTTGCAGACTGGTGTGAAGAAAAGGGTATTGATACCTTTCAATCCACTATCAGCAAATAGCAGAGGACTAGCTCCCGTCACAGTTGCTGGATACAAGTCAGCTTTGGCATCAGTTATCCCTTGTCTAGCCAACAGGGATAGTCCAGAGGTGGCCCAGTTAAATGTGATGTTGACGGGAATGAGCAATCTCCGACCGAGACAACCGGTAGTCACTCCAGCCTGGAGTCTATCTTTAGTGCTTAATGTACTGGCCAAGCACCCTTTCGAACCGTTGCGTTCGGCTAGTCTAAAGCATTTGACTCTAAAGGCGGTCTTTCTATTGGCAGCTTCCTCACCTAGAAGGCGCAGTGAGATCCATGCGCTTTCGGCAGAGAGGAACCGATTTATTGTTTCTGGAGAAGGTCTGCGTCTTCTGCCAAGAGCAGGGGTTATGTCAAAGAACCAATCTTTGAGATATCCCGGCAAACCGATCATTATACCGAAGTTAACTAGGTTTGATCGTGATGCCAGTGTCTGGTGCCGGTCCGTGCTTTGACTAAGTACAAGAAACGGACTGACTCGTTACGGTCGAACGATAGACATCTGTGGATCTGCCATAAAAAGTCTTATGGCGCCGCATCCATGGATACTATCTCTCGTTGGGTGGTCGAATGCATTCAGACTACTCACGAGATGGCGACTGGGCACCAGGTGCAAGGCGTAAGGGCAGACAATGTCAGAGGAATAGCCGCCTCGACCGCCCTTTACAATGTTGTTCCGTTATAGGACATCATGGCCGTTGCACAATGGCACTGTGAGTCCTCATTCACGGATTACTATATGAGGGATGTGTCAGACTCAGCCAATCCACTCGCTTTAGCTGTTTTGAAACGATAGTTAGTGACCACACTGCTTTTCACCATTTTCTCACTTCGGTAAGAAAAGAACCTAAAGCAGGCATGGTCAGGCGAGAGGATGTCAACCAGATTGTGTCACTGATGGCCGAACCGGTGAATGGTTGGAGGCGGTACGTCTGAAGTCCAATTATCATAAGGTAATTCAATAGTGAGAGTTTTTTTATTTTTTATTATGGATATGTATCATGTTCATTCATCTTATATATTCATGCTCATTCCCAGGCTAATACATGGAATATGCAGGGAGCAGTTAACCCTCTTGGCATATTTGTGTTTTCAGGCGAGATACATGTTCGTTAGTTCTCTCCCTTTTCTTAGGAGGAAAAAGGGGGGGGGGGCTGTGACGCGAATGTGATTCGGTTCCGTGAACTTGACGGTCCTTTTAGGTCTCCGTTAGTCACGTTTGAAGTCTAAAATCTTTCTCCAAGGGGCAAAATTAGCATGTATGGCTTGCCCCTTCCCACCAGGTTACTGATCAAATCTGATGTATATCAGAAGTAACAGAATGGTGAGTATTGATCGAAGGAGAATGCAGGAAATGTCAATTTCCCTTTCTCCGAGATCTAACAATACTCACCATTCTGTTACGGACCCAGCCTCCCAGCCCCACGGAGGCAAGCCATAGTTTTCTCTTGTTTGGTGTGTATGCAAACAATATGAGCTCTATGGTAAACGGGTACTCGGCAGTTGGTAAAGCTTTCTAAGTCTATAATCCTAGAGCCGCTGTCAAGGCCAGCTGTATATCAGAAGTAACAGAATGGTGAGTATTGTTAGATCTCGGAGAAAGGGAAATTGACATTTCCTGCATTCTTCGGGGACGGCCAGAAAACTGGAGATTCTTCCTGAAGAACATCTAGATATTTACAATTTTACGTTGCTAATTAAAGAGTAAAATTTTAAATGGACATAGCGGTAGTACTGTACAAAAAATAACAGGGTATTGATTGCTTCGTTATTTTTAGTAGTACATGTGGGCGATTTCAAAGTAAGTGCACCATGCTAGTCTCACATGATAAAAATCCAAACTTGTCCAATTCATGAAAACTACATAGAAATGAGATCTTCAGTATTAACAACGAAAATTTGGAAGCGTGACATTATCAGTAGCTTAAATAAAATCATCACCGAAAAAGTGAGCTGTAATTGGTTGTCTGGAGAGGACATTTTGTTTAACAATAAGCAATCTAACTTTAAGATAATCATGTGGATCAGTAAGGTTCTCCATGTTTCTTAATTACGACCGCTTAATTGATGACGAATTAAGAGTTGTACGAATTAAATGTTTTTACTATTTAATAAACATAATGGTGAATATTTTTAAACTAATTTAACTAAGTGCTATTGCTGCTTATAGCAGCAACAGCACCCAGTCAAATTAGTTTCAAACTATTCAACAGCTTACCTGTATAGTTTTTTGGAAATTGATAGTCTGAGAGTTCGGGGATCAATCAATCCCAACACGGTCAAAGCGTGGTTGGAGCTTAGCTAGAGATGGGCGGGGCACATCTAAAACTGGACTCCTCCATTGCAACTAAAGCAATCAGAGAGTGCAGACCACCCTCCCATATTTGTCACATAGTACATATTTTTTAGATCGTGCATAAAGTTGTAAAATCCTACTTTATAGTCACACCATTTTGTGTTACAATTTGAGCTAAATTGGACCAGTAGTTTCATAGATATCCAGAATCTGGTCTGATCCAGATCCTGATTTTTATCCAGATTATCGCCGAATTCTGGAAATATTGTGTTACTGTCAGATCCGTTGGTGTGTTATAATTTGAGCCAAATCAGATCAGTAGATTTTAAGATGCAGACATCAGTGCAAATCGTAATGCTCTCCTTAACGGGTGTGGGTAACCACTACTGTTAAGTAGTAACAGTATGGCAGTTGAGATTATTGTGCTGAAACTTTTGAAAATTAGCTTCATAAATTTCTACAGTCAATCTATCAATTAAAAGTATTACGTGTCTTATGCAGCTGGTATTAATTTTAAAACTGTGTTGTATTAAGCTGTTGCTATTATCTAACTGTTTAGCAACACCTTTAAAATTTACACCAGCAGCAAGACATATGTGTAATACTTTTAATTGATAGATTGAATGTAGAAATTTATTAATCTAATTTTCATAAATTTCAGCACAATAATGTCAACTGCCATAACAGTACTGGACCCAGACCCAAATGCTAATCATAATACTCTCTTCTCCTTACAGGGTGAGGCTAACTGGTACTGCTCAGTAGTAAAGTATGTCTAAGTCATTAGAAATTCCTGTCTGCATTGAATATAATAAGTCAATGGTCAATTTTCCCACTGAAGTCAACAGTAATGTGTTAAGCATGTTAAAGCCAGTAAAGGATGTAGATTTTCTCACTGAGATCATTATTAAACTATTAACCCTTTCACCAATGAATTCCCAAGGCAACCAACCATACAGGAAAACTGTTGAACATTTTGAAATTAATTTGACTGGAAGACGTTGCTGCCTTAAACACTTAATAGTCCATCAGGTTGTATGAACTGCATGTCTACTATTTAATAAACATGTTGTTGGGCAACAACAACACCCAGTCAAATTAATCTTAAAATACTCAACAGAATAGGTTTTATGTCATAAAAAATTTACTCTTTTTTCTCTGGCATTTGTCGGTGAAAGGGTTGTGTCAGCTTGTTTGTAATATATTGTCAAGCCCTGCACATGCAGGCAGAGGATGGCATGACATTGCAATCCAATTGGTGTGATTTGACATGCTTGAGATCGATGACCTCCCATTGTCAAATTACATTGCAAATTATAAACTACAACTAGCAACTAGAATGCAAGGTTGATGTCATGCAATCGTAAATCCTCACATTCTTCTCATTCGATCAATACTCACCATTCTGTTACTTCTGATATACAGCTGGCCCTGACAGCTGGCTCTAGGACTATAGACTTAGAAAGCTTTACCGACTCCTTGGAACCGGGTACTCAGCTCCCAACTGCCGAGTACCCGTCTACCATAGAGCTCATTCTTGTTTGCATAGCAACAAGAGGAATACATGCTTTTGCAGTTGGAAAGATCTTGAGAAATTAAATCTAAGTCTTTTTGTCTGTGGTTTATTGTGATAGCTAGTGCGTTTCTACAAGGATATTTGGATTAATATGGATACCGCCGAGGATAACCAGGTTGTATATTTCCTTATTATTCCATAGTTAAAAGACTTGGGTCTCTAAAATTTTGTCTGTGTCGCATGTTCCAATTTCTAACCCCTAAGAAGATGGGACGTGTGTTAACAACGAAATATGCCGGATGATCGCCTTCTTTAAATCCCAACAGGCAATCGGCAGATATGAAAATAGGTGTTTGCTACGGTATTTTTAACACGAATATCGGCTGACGTCGTTCTCCGTAAGATCCGAGCGGGGGACGTCACAGATGTGTGGTCTGCGGTTTTACCGTGTGATACAGCAGTTTGTTTCGTTTTGTTGTTTCTACACATATCGTTTTGGCTTTCGTTAGGAGTATAATTTATATTTATTGGTAAATATACCCCCAATGCTAGGCGATATGATTCCTGGTTCCGTGATACATCCTTGAGGATCAGTTTATGGATGTATTTAGGCCCACTTCGTTCTTGTTGTCATAATCAATGCGATCTTTGCTGTAACGTTGTGGGGTGGGGTGCGCGAGGGTTACAGTTAATTTATGGTCAAAATATTTGAGAATTAATTGTCTGCCTTCCATCTTTGTCTCGTTCCGCTTTCTTATTGTAGGTTTGTGCTTATTTATAGGCCAAGCCAGCCCCGCCATCATGTGACGGGTGCCACAAGTTCGTCCGGGTCCTGTTTAAGGACCATGTCTGCTTTCGGTGTATGTTATGTAACCGTGACAATAGGTGTAATATATGTGCAGTGTGGTCCGTTGATATGATGATGAAGTTCCTTGCCCAGAAGGACTTGGCTGGGTCTGACGCGGGGTCAGGCGGACCGAAATTAAATCGTGAAGCGTCCGTTTTGGCCCTTGGGGGCGCTCCACGTCTTCAGCTGGAGGTGGTGAAGATGGCACCGCCGGCGTGGTTTGGTCCAGCTATGCAGGGCTTTCTGCATAGCGTTCTACCCACGCTGGTGTCATCCCTGCTGCCGAAAGTTGTGGGGCAGTCTCTCCCCATGCTTGGTTCGGACCCTGTCCTTGGACGGGGTTTTGGACTGGTCGCCGAGGGAGCCGTCTCGTATGGCCCCCTGGCATTCCTGTCTCTGCGGCCACCTCCGGGTGGTCCAGTAGCGGTGGCCGGTCCGTCAGGTATGGGAGCCGTCCGCCACGGTTTCCTCGTCTAGTGACGACTTCGGGGTCTGAAGATGAGGAGGAGAGGTTGCTGCGGCCTGTGATGCCACGGGTGAAGAATATGGAGGTCGATTCCGTCCCGGACGGAACCGTCCTCCATCTGTCTGGCTGGGCGCAAGCCAGGGCAGCGGCTCCGCCCGTGATTGAGGCCAATCTGGTACCAGACACCGGTCCCGTGATGGTTGGTTTGACGCCAACCGACACAGTGACGGGTGTGCCGGGCCAGGCGTGGTACTCACCTATCTCGCCTGGTCTGGCGGTCAGACATGGGGTGCCGTTGGCGCCGTGGCTGGCCACGGTTCCGTGTCTGCTATGGGTCCGCACGGTTTTCCGTGCGGGCCTACTCCATGGACTGGTGTATTCCATGGGGTGGCGGCGGAACCGTATGGTACCGGAGTTCCTGGCATGTCAGCCGCGGCTCCTAGCCGGGAGGCCGTGGCTGGTAGGTCCGTGAACATGTCAACGGGTGATGTGTTTACGGGTGTGGTCTCCTCGGAAATAGACTGGTCTGAGGCTCTGGCCTGGCTAGCCAGGGTAGACCCGTCTGTGGTTTCGACCATGGCCGAAGAGGATGCGCCCTGTCCATCGGTGGCATCGATCAGGACGGGGATCTTGCCCGCAGCCTGGATCCAGTCTGTTGGACTGGATCCACGGTTTATTGAGTTGCTAGAGGCTATTTATAGTAAGCAACTCATGACCAAGGGCCAGCTCCCTGCGGCCTCCAGGGAGGTTGCGGCGAGGTGTCGTATTCCACGGGGGTATAGACAGGTATGGTGTTGTACCGTCGGTTACCGAGGATGACTGATGGGTTCTGGGTGTCCAGAGTGCTGGAGCGGGTGGCCCCGCCATGGCACTGGTGGACAAATCCCAGGGACACCACGAGGAAGTCCTGTCCCTTTGCGGTGAGGGCAGCCATGAGTGCTGTCAACCATTCATATCGCCTTCTTCAGTCGGTGTGGGCTGAAGCGGGGGCAGGCCACCCTGTGGCGCTTTTGTGCGTCAATGATGGCCTGGTGCTGTCTATGGACGCACTGGCAAGGGTGCAGGCGCGTGTTACGAAGTCCAGGAGGCAAATGGTTCTTGACCATATGCGTCCGGCTACGGCCGTCAGGGAGCGTCTTCTTGGGACGCCCCTGACAGGTCCTAGCATCTTCGGTGGCCAGGTGCGGGCCATCTTAGAGGACACGGCTAGCATTGCGCAGAATTGGTTGGCGGTGAACCTACAGCTGGAGCTGGTGCGGCAAGCGCACGCACTAGGGGCTGTAGGGAAGCCGCTGACCGTGCAACCTTCCAAGAAGCAGAAGAAGCATAAAGGCAAGGCGAAAGCTGAGCCTAGTGCGGCTGCTGCTTCGTCAGGTTTTTCTCAGCCGCCGCCGGCGAAGAAAGCCAGGAAGGTTGTGGAGGCCCCTACCCTCCCCAATGTTGCTCCTGATCGCCCTAGAGGCGGGAAGGGGAAGGGCAAGTCCTCAAAGGGCAGAAAGAAGGGAGCGGATCATACCTGAGGGTACGAGAGCTCCCTTCGTATCCGCCTGGACCGCACCTGTGCGACAGGAACAGCGGTGCCAGTTAGACCAGCCGAGCCAAGACCGAAATGGTGCTCTCTCTCTCTCTCGTTAAGAGAGGGGGGAGCGGACCGCGAGCCGGACAACCCCGTTAGGCGTCGAGGCGTCTATAGCGGGTGGAAGGCTCATGCGTTTCGTCGAGGCTTGGCGAGGTGTGACGTCAGACAATCTGGTCCTGTGATGGTTATCCCAGTGATATATGGCGAAGTGGTGGGACTTTCCACCACAGAATCTGTCTTTGGCACCTGTCTGGACACCCGTACCAAGGGAACCAGACAAGTTAGAAGCCATTCATCCATACGCCTCGGTTCCAGATGGAAACGCCGAGGTCGGTAATGGCAGGATTGAGGAAGGGAATGTGGTGCGTGTCGATCAATCTGAAAGATGCATATTTCCACATTCCAATGAACAGGAGTTGTCACACGTTTCTGAGATTTGCGTTTCAGAATCAAGTATGGGAGTTTATTGTCCTCCCATTTGGCCTGTCGACAGCTCCAAGGGTTTTCACAAGAGTGGTCCTTGCGGTGACAGCGTTTCTCAGAAAAGAGAACGTGGCGCTACACACCTACAGGGCAGGGTTTACCCTTCAGAGCCCAGAGTGGTGTCTCTGTTAGCCATCCTCAAGAGTTTTCGAGTGGGAAACCACATTCAGGCGAGGCGGTTTCTTCAGATGCTGGGCATGATGGTCTCCATGGAGCAGGTGATCCCGTACGCTGCTCTAATGCGAAGACCTATCCAGTTGTATCTGATGTCTCTGTGGAAACAGAGAACAGAGCCCCTGTCAAAACTGGTGCCAGTTTTGGAGCCGATAATATCGCATCTTGTATGGTGGAAACAGCGTCAGAATCTCCTAGTAGGGGTTTCGCTGCACCTACCCCACCCCCGGCTGTCCGTGTACACGGATGCATACCTGGAGGGGTGGGGGGCCTGCCTGGGAGAACACCAGGTCTCGGGCACATGGACTCTCCTGGAGAGTCAGCTGCATATCAATCTGTTGGAAATGATGGCAGTGGAACTGGCGTTGGAAGAGTTTCTTCCGATGATCAGGGGCAAGGTGATATTGATACGGTCGGACAATTCGACGGTAGTATCATACATAAATCGCCAAGAGGGACCAGGTCACCCACACTGTGTATCAAAGTGTGGCACTTGATTCAATGGTGCAGGAATTACTCGGTTGTTTTGAAAGCAGCTCACATTCCTGGCCGATTGAACATTCTGGCGGATGCTTTGTCTCGCAGACAGAGAATTCTGCCAACAGAATGGTCCCTCAACCCTCCAGTTCTACGAAGGATCTTCGAGCATTGGGGCAAACCCAACGTGGAATTGTTCGCCACAAGGGAAAATGCTCAAATCATGACTTATGTCTCGCCGATTCCAGATCCAAATGCCGTCGATACAGACGCTTACGCGTACCCACCCACCATTCTTCTACCGAAGGTATTGGTGAAGATCAGATAGGAACCGTGCCTGGTCCTGCTAATAGTGCCGTATTGGCCCAGAAGGAGCATCCCGAAATGTTCAAATTGACTGCGTGGATGTTATCAAACAACGTTCCACGTCGGAAGGCTTTTCTCGACAGGCTGCTGATTTCATCGCGGCTGCGAGAAGGAGGTCAACCTTCAAGTCATATAGCAACAAGGTTAACATATTTGCAGACTGGTGTGAAGAAAAGGGTATTGATACCTTTCAATCCACTATTCAGCAAATAGCAGACTTTCTCTGTGAGCTGTTCTTTTCAGGACTAGCTCCCGTCACAATTGCTGGATACAAGTCAGCTTTGGCATCAGTTATCCCTTGTCTAGCCAACAGGGATAGTCCAGAGGTGGCCCAGTTGAATGTGATGGTGAAGGGAATGAGCAATCTCCGACCGAGACAACCGGTAGTCATTCCAGCCTGGAGTCTATCTTTAGTGCTTAATGTACTGGCCAAGCACCCTTTCGAACCGTTGCGTTCGGCTAGTCTAAAGCATTTGACTCTAAAGGCGGTCTTTCTATTGGCAGCTTCCTCAGCTAGAAGGCGCAGTTAGCTCCATGCACTTTCAGCAGAGAGGGACCGATTTATTGTCTCCGGAGAGGGTCTGCGTCTTCTGCCAAGAGCAGAGTTTATGTCAAAGAATCAATCTTTGAGATATCCCGGCAAACCGATCATTATACCGAAACTAACAAGGTTTGATCGTGATGCCAGTGTCTGGTGCCCGGTCCGTGCTTTGACTAAGTACAGAAAACAGACAGACTCGTTACGGTCAAACGATAGACATTTATGGATCTGCCATAAGAAGCCTTATGGCGCCGCATCCATGGATACTATCTCTCCTTGGGTAGTCGAATGCATTCAGACTACTCATGAGATGGCGACTGGGCACCAGGTGCAATGCGCAAGGGCACACAATGTTAGAGGAATAGCCGCCTCAACCGCGCTTTACAGTGGTGTTCCGTTAGAGGACATCATGGCTGTTGCACAATGGCACTGTGAGTCCTCATTCACGGATTACTATATGAGGGATGTGTCAGACTCGGCCAATCCACTCGCTTTAGCTGGTTTGAAACGATAGTTAAGTGACCACACTGCTCCTCTTCATTTTTTGACTTTGGTAAGAAAGAATTAAGAAGCAGACATGGTCGAGCGAGAGGATGACAACCAGATTGTGTCACTGATGGCCGGACAAGTGAATGGTTGGAGGCGGTACGTCTGGAATCCATTTATCATGAGGTAATTCAAGATTGAGTTTTTTGTATTATGTCTATATATCATGTTCATTCATCTTATATAATCATGCTTATTCCCAGGCTAATACATGTGTATATGCAAGAGCAGTTAACCCTCTTGCCATATTTGTGTTTTCAGGCGAGATGCATGTTCGTGAGTTTTCTCCCTTTTCTTAGGAGAAAAAGGGGGGGGGAGGGATGCGAATGAGATTCGGTTCCGTTAACTTGACAGTCCTTTTAGGTCTCCTTTAGTCAAGTTTTAAGTCTAGCTCTTTCTCCAAGGGGCAAAAGTAGCAGTTATGACTTGCCCCTTCCCACCAGGTTACTGACTAAATCTGGTGTATATCAGAAGTAACGCAATGGTGAGTATTGATCGAAGGAGAATGAAGGAAATTTAAATTAACAATACTCACCATTCTGTTACGGACCCAGCCTCCCAGCCCCACGGAGGCAAGCCATGGGTTTCTCTTGTTTGGTGGCTATGCAAACAATATGAGCTCTATGGTAGACGGGTACTCGGCAGTTGGGAGCCGAGTACCCGGTTCCAAGGAGTCGGTAAAGCTTTCTAAGTCTATAGTCCTAGAGCCAGCTGTCAGGGCCAGCTGTATATCAGAGGTAACAGAATGGTGAGTATTGTTAGATCTCGGAGAAAGGGAAATTTCAATTTCCTTCAATCACCTTGACCGTTTGACATGTGTACGCATGCACACAGTTGAATTCTGTCCAAAGGTTTTCGGAGGAGTTGCGTTAAGATTAATTCCCGCACAGACAGACAATCGTAATGACATAATCCTGACTTCTTTGAAAACGTGGGAATAACTAAAATGTGCACTAAATGGCGCACTATCGCAAATCCCTTCTGTTGCCAGTTTTGCCTTTCTTTTCAAAATATTCACAGAGATAGTCTGAATGGATCATTGAACATACAGAATTTGTGCTAATTCACGTGATTTGCATCTGACTATCTAATTCTACCTGCTATCAAATGTCATATATGGTACTTGACATGCTTGACAATAGAGGAATCCAGTTTTAGCTATGCCCCGCCCATCTCTAGCAAAGCTCCATGATGCTTTGCCCAGATCCTTGCACTCGCTGAATCTCAATTTCTAGAAAACTGCTATAGGTAAGTTGTTGAATATTTTGAAACTAATTTGACTGGGTGCTGTTGTTGCCCAACAACATGTTTATTAAATAGTAAAGACATACAATTCTTACAACCTGATGGACTATTACACATTTAAGAGTGATTAATTTGAGTCATTCGTGACATAATTGATTATGGCATCAGCCTACACATCACATAGTTGATTATGATGTCATATGATTGACTGAATAACTTGATTCCTCAATTTCCAATTACATTTAATTCAATAAAATTTAGTTTTATTTTATGAACGAATTTTCAATTGCAATTGCATGAAAAAAATTTAATTAATTACAATCAATAAACATTGTGTGACGGTCAGTTGACAGTGACTCCCAAGTCTGAATGTGATACACCATCTTATCTCTGATATACTGAATTAGATAGGAGGGGGTTGCCAAGACTAATTTAAATGTCGTCTCGCAATCCGCAATCATATGAAATTATGTAACAAATTTGTTTGAATTCTGCCAAAAGGTTTCAGAGAAGAAAGGTGGACGGAGATGATTTCAATATTATCCCATCATTTTTAGCCCAGCTGAGCAAGAGCGCTCATCCAGTGTACATAGTCTGTCTGGATGTGCATCCATCATGCACAATGGTGGCACATTTAATTATTCATGGACAGATTTAGAACAAGCTGTTTCTGTGGAGTATCTGCATTGTGAAAATGAAGTTGATATGATGAAAAATACCATAGTTATTTCCATTTTGTCTGCAAGTATGGATCCCAGTGGTGACAGATATGACTTTGGTGACACATTTTGTCATATTTAGAACTATTCTAACATTGTGGGTGGGTACCTTTGGCCATACACTATAGCCATATAAAAACTGTCACTCGGCTCTATGTTCTTGATATTTGGTCAAAGATCAATTTTCCCATTTGAATCAATAGTAAATGGACCTTTACAGTTTTGGCTCTGCCACGCCCATCTCTAGCTAAGCTCCACCCATACCTTGATCGTGTTGGAATCGATCGTTCCCTGAACACACTGACTATCAATTTCTAGAAAACTATACACGTTCGTTGTGAAATATTTTGAGACTAATTTGACTGGGTGCTGTTGCTGCCTATGGCTTCAAAATATTCAACAATGTTTATTAAATGGTAAAGACATACAATTCATACAACGTGCCAGACTATTAAGCGTTAAAGACAGACTATATCGAATCACTCATGACGTCATGATTATGATGTCATCCTACATGTCACATAGTTTATTTTGTCATATTATGGATGGCTAAACTTGTAAAGATCCATTTTTCAAGCAGCACATGTGATCTTTCAAATGCAGTATCCAAGCTTGGTTTATGAGGTTTGAACAAATGATGAGATAATGGTATGTCCTGTATCAAAAATAGGTCAGTGTAACCTACTTTTCACGGTTAACAACATCATAGAAAATGCTTGACCAAGCTGAGGTTTCAAGAGTTTATTAGCTCACTTGGTCTGAAAGGCCTACTAAGCTTATGCCATGGGCTGGCGAATGTCTGTCATCCATCAATCAACCTTTCCTTTAAACAATGTCTTCTCAAGAACCACATGACCGATTTCAATTATATTTCGCAGGGAGTATCCTTAGGGCATAGAGATCCAAGTTTCCCTTGAACAAACCTTAAATTTCGGCCCGATCCATTCAGCTGTTCTGGAGAAGTCATTTTCATGAAAACTATGTCATCCAAGATGGCCGCTGAAGCATTTGGCCAAACAACTTCCCTTGAAAAACTTGGTTCAGCTTTTGTCCTAGATGATATTTTATGAGTTTTGAATCAATCCCCCAAGTCGTTTCGAAGAAGATTTTTAAAAGCGTTTCTCAGAAATGGCCAAGATAGCCGCCAACCAAATGGATAAACCTTCTTCGTTTGAACAAACCTGTATCTCTATGCCCTAAGGATGCTTTCTACCAAATATACTTGAAATTGGCCCAGCAGTCCTCAGGAAGATATTAAATTTCCTAGTGCTTTAATAATGGAGCTTTTGATGGGAAAAAAGATCCAAGATACCCAGCAAACAGTTTATCCGACAATTTCGAACATAGCAAATTTGATTTCGGCTTCAGAATCTACCAAATAAAAATATTCAATTATGACCGGCAAACACGCTACATTTTGATTGGTCCACAATGGCCATGTTTTTTACGTATAAACTTCCCTTGAACAAACTTTAATCAGACTTAGTCCCTAATCATATCTCCCAAATGTCGGCCCAATCTGTTCTGGAGGTTATTTTCGCAATAACAACGTCTGCCATGATGGTTGCTGTTTGGGCCAATCAAGTTCCTTTGAACAAACCTGTTTCAGCCCTTGGCCTATATGATCTTTCATGAGTTTTGAATCAATTCGCCAAGCAGTTTAGATTTTTAAAGATGTTCTAAAATTGGCCAAAATCCAAGCTGACTATTGGCCGATTGGCTTCCTTTGCACAAATTTGAATCTACTTGTACGAAGGACGCTTCCTGCCAAATATAATTGAAATCGGCCCAACTGTTCTAAAGAAGAAGTCGTTTAAAGGAAAGGTTAACGAACAGACAGACAGGTGAAGGACAGTCACGATGGCATAAGCTCACTTGGCCATTCTGAAGCGGGTTTGTTCAAGAGAACTTGATTGATCGATTTTCGTGGGATGACCTAATTTTCCCTAAAATAACTTCCAGAATTACTGACTGGATTGGTCCGAAATTTTTGTACATATTATTATGCACTAAATCTAAGGGGAATTCAATTTGTTCTAGTGAAGTTGGTACGTTAGAAAACATGGCTGTCATTGACTAATCAAAATATAGCGATTGGCTGCCATATTGGATTTTTTATTTTGATGGGTAAAATTGCTTTATGGATGGTTATGGTGATGTCAAATTGGGTACTTTCGCAATTGTCTGATTAACTGTTTGGCAGGTTTTTCTTCCTGCCATAGGGCCTGTAGGAAGACAATGGGAAATTTTTAATGACTTCAAGGACCACCAAAAGATAATTAGGTAGAAATAATTGTTATTGGGACATAGAAATACAAAATTGTGAAAGAAGAAACCTATCAGCCAATTTGACCAGTGGCCATCAAATTGTTTTCACAATGTTCAACAGGTCCAGTTATGTGCTCTGAAAATATTGTCTGAAAAAATCCAGCACTCGGGCGGTTAATTAGAAAGTCTACTCATTAAGAATTAGGCCGATTTCAACTAAATTTGGCTAGAAAGGTGATACATAGGCTTTTAAACTTATTTACAGTAATCTGCTTTATAATTTTGTGATGCCCATCTAGGAATGTTCTGAAAATTGCATTTCAAAAAGACTGCTACTCATTAACCACTGGGCCAATTTCAACCAAACTTGGCTGGAAGAACCCTTGGGTGATAAGCTTCTAACAATTTTTACGGAAATCTGATAGATTAATTATTTCGACGGTCAAATTTTGTACAAAAAATCCTTTAAAGGTCTAATTCCCATTGAACAAGTGTGCCAATTTCGAACAAACTTAGCAAGGTCCATTGGCTGGTAACTTAAAAATTTATAAATAGATCTGAAATTCTCCAAAGATTCCTAGTGAAATTATTGACAACTTCACATTAAACTGTCACCTTATTCAAGCAAACTTGTCTGTAAGGACCCTAGAATTGTAGGCATGCGGGCTGGGCCCAACAATACTATGACGTGAGTGATACAGCTCGACGGTTTTGTCACTGCCAATTTGAAATTAAAACCAAAAATGTCATGTGTTCCACGAAGAAGTCAAATTCCTTCATCATTTTTTTTCTCCCCAGGGTGTCTTTACTCAACTCGCAAAAATAGCCTCTGTAGGCGGGTGGAAAACACTGAGTACCCTCACGGAAATTCACAGTTTCCTAGGACTTTCCCAATACAACCGCGCTTATGTGCCTGAATTTAGCAAAATTGCTGCACCGCTCTTCTAGCTCACTGAAAAAGGACCACAGATTGTGAGACTGCTTTTGGACTCCTCACAGAGAAGTTGGTTACTGCTCTGATACCGGCACATCCCGAAATTTCTTGTCCATTCATCCTTGATACTGATGTATCCGACACTGACATCAGCACCGTACTATCCCAAATTGGCCACGACGGATACAGGCAAATAATCTGTTATGGGTCCTGCCGCCTGTCCCGCACTGTATGCCGCCACCAAGTGCAAACCTTTGGCCGCTGTCCATTTCTTTAAGCATTTTCTGTATGCCAAGCCTTTCACATTTGAACTGACCACAGAAGCTACGAAACCCTGAAGGATAGATTGGCCGCTGCCAGGAGACCCTACAGAGTTTCCAATTTGATGTGATACATAGCTCTGGAAAGCTACGTGGGAATGCCGACGCCTTGTCCCAAAAGCAATTTGCACCGCTCCGGACAACTTTAAAGATCCGCCCATGCCTACGTCTCTGAGTCCCTCTGGCATCATCGAAGTGGTAGAATACAAAGCACCCTCTTTTCCGCTCTTCTCCGCTGAGCAGTGGGACATCGACCACTTACGCACTGCCCAGGACCCCCATCTTGGCCCCGTAATGGGATGGCTACACCAAGACAAATATCCCTCCCGCAAACAGATATAAGCAGCCTCTGGCACCAATAAGTATTATAACCAACGACTAGAGGACTGCCGCTTACGATGTACTGCTCTTTTATCGCAGCCACCTTGTGGTGCCCCAAAATTACCATGAAGTAATCTTGAATAAATACATGATTACGGCAGACATTTCGCCTATGACCGAGCTCGACCAGGTTTCCACTGGATAGGCATAGATGCTTCTGTAAAGATATGGACCACTAAATATGTCCTGTGTCAATGATGCGCCACTAGGACCTGCACCGCTGCACAACAAACATATATAGTAGATGCGCCAGTCAAACCTGTTGCCATCAACTTAATAGGACTGTTTACTACCTCGGACCATGCGAATCGCTATATCCTCTTTCAAGACAATTTGACCAAATGGACAGAAGCTTTTGCCCTCCCAAACCAGGAAGCTACTTCCATTGCAGACACGCTTGTGAGCCAAGTGTTCTCCGTTTTGGGATTCCCAGACAATTATATTCCAACTAAGGCAACAATTTTGAAAGTATTCAAAACAACAGTGCTGTCTGTAACACATCATAAAGACGCGAACTACACCTTTTCACCCACTCAGCGAAGGGATGGTGGAAAGATTTAATTGGACCATTGCCATCATACTGACTAAAGAAATGCAACTACATTGCCGCAACTGGAATTTACGCCTCCCTTTAATGATGATGGCATACCTTACCGCTGTCCACTCCAGCACCAGATTTACGCTGGTGTATATGATGATGGGCCACAAACCATCACTACCTTTGAACATTGTAATGCCATGAGCTCCCAACGAGCGGAACTCTCCATCCCTGTATGTAGAGTTGTTACACCAGTGCATGGAAGATGTGCATTAGAGTGTGGGGGCACACTTTCCAGTTGTCTATGAAAGAACCTTACGCCATTGGTGATCATGTTGAGTAAGCGACCAGGCTCCAATCAGTGGGGCCAGGCCCAAATTGAGCTATGAGTGGAAGGGGCCATACCCTGTCCTCCAGCAAAAATCGTATGTAACATATCGCCCCCGTGTGCCGGGCGGTGTGGTCGGGTAACAGGAAGGACTAGCCAACCTGGAACCAGTAACCCACCTTGCTGGGGTATGCTATGGATGGCTATACTCAATGCGCGCACGAAGGCAAGAATGACTCGGACAGTTCCCCGGGCCACTGTGAGTACCCCCGTAATAGATAGTTTTTCTTTCATAAAATGGGAGAAAGGCCCATTCACGCGATGACTGAATGGACACTTATGTTGCATATATTATCTTTGCATAACTTCCTCGTAATAATGACCATGATCACCAAAGTTCCGGGAATGTTTGGTACCATTGGAAAGCCTGAAGATTCCGCTTCCTCGTGCTGATAACGGCAGGTCAAGACGAAGAAAGCGACTCAGTATCCTGAATCCTTGCGTGTAACCAGACAAGTATAATATAGAATATGACCCTGCGATTGAACGCGCTGCTGTAAAGACGATCACCGATTCGCTGGAGATATCGTAAGAAAGCCAGCCATTCATCAAATGATAATGAGATGCAGAGCTGAGAGTATAAAAGCTGGTCGCTCTGCAACTTCAGGGGCTACTCAGGTTGCTCGCGGAATGCTTCACCAATGACCCTGGTCGAAAGTTTTTGTTTCACTCCCCTGCTCAAATATCTGACAGGGAATGCACAGTGGAACTTCTGAGCATAACCACTCTGGCAGGTCATCATCTACATAGTTGACAGTGCAGCAGGCTCCTTTTTGTAAAAGGCTGCTATGAACCAAACAAGTAAAATCTTCCGCCTTCAGAAACTTCCACCATTCCTGCACTGCCCTAGAAACTCTGTGAACAGAACATTCGCATCGTCTCATGGCTTTGAAGAGAAGTAGATTTCGACTGCACCATGGCAGAATCTGTTAGTTTTACCCACGCTCGTCGCCTACTATGAAGGAACTCGGAAAACCTCTTCGGTACTAGTCTCTGACCGAGTTCGGCTTGCGCCACTTCTTATTGTCTTGTTCTGAAGGGCATTTCCCCCACGACAAAAGACCATTCTATCGAAAGCTGATTCCACCACTTCACCTTTTTGTGCCGCTTTCGTGACCTGACTTCCTCGTGGAATAAAGAGACTTCCTCCACATCGCCTTTCTTGTGACTGCATCTGTGTGAGGAACTAGCTCTAGTTTCATCTGCCCTAAGAAGTGTAGCTCGCGGGGTAGTGTCAGGCCGTTCCGGTGTATCATGTCGACTCGACGGGCCGCAAGTGCACGACAAATGATGACGCTGGTTAGCATCCGGTCTCGGGGTGACGGATCCTGTACGAGACTGCCCTGCGGGGAACAAAAACTGGCTCCTAAGGCCGGTGGAACTCAATCGTTCCGGTGGGACCGTGCGACCATTGTCGCGAACATTAAATACAACTGTCTCATCCCAAGAATTTGTGTCACAAGTATGCCTGTTCATAGCAATTTCGTGATCTATGGACTTAAAAGATTTGATTTAATGGCCTAAAAATTTAAGTCTATACAATGATTTTACCTAAACAACTATGAGTATGCTAGATAAAACTAAATAAGAGCATACGAAAATATGAGACACAGAGACAGCCAGATGAACTTTTAAACATGGGGCTCCCGGAGGTACCACACAGATGCGTAGGTCCGCAGAGGTATCCCCGCAAGGGAGGCCCCTGTACACGAGACTTAACTAATTAACTTAATATGAGTTATTATACCTCTAAGCTGAAAGGAAGAAGATTATCTCGGACGAAAAGTCGTGTGCCTCACGTGGGCACTACTAGTGCTAATTTGGGTGAGGAGTATTATCCTCGCGTGGACCGTCGTCGATGAATCCTTGCGAGAGGCGACTTCCTCGCGCGGGCCTCCGTCTCGGGAAGGTGTCGCCACTACTTAAAGCGGGAGAAGAGTAGTAGGCGAAAATGGGCCCACTAATATTTCAACCAAAAAATGCTTGAAAAAGAAAAGACCATACCTAGTGAGATTATGACTATAGGGTTGCGGTTTTACGTGAAGATGGGACAAACAATTCCCGAAGGAATCCCACGTCACCATCTTATTCTTGATTCTATGATTCTTAGTATGCTGAATTAGTAGTTGCTGCTTTATTTATGCGGGCCTTCTGCTTTGCTTAATTAGCTTTTAGTTTTGAGAAACAGGAATTATTTTAGGCCGCAAATGGCTGGTATCTATCTAGCTATTAGACATGGCTGTCATTGAGAACAGATGCCCTAAGACATCAATGCTGAAGACAGCGCTCATACATGTTATAGTAAGATCTCCGAACTGGATAAGAATCCGAACATCTCGCTTCGTAACCACATAAAACGTTACAGGACATAGGTTACTTTTCACGAAAGCATTCTTAGGCAATTGTCCTATCATTATGGTGGGGGTAAGGGAGACGAATACCCACCATAAATGTCCTTCCCGTGAGGGCGTGGCAGATCTAAATATCATGCCCAGACATTCTTATGGAATTCAGTGGGGATACGCATCTCGCCCGTCGTCGGGTCCTATGGAACTAACCGTTTAACCTGTCATTAGGTTTATATACAAGTTGCCCAGTTTTACACTGCGGTGCGGGAGGATGGCTCAGCAAATAAAATAATAATTAAGATATATGTTCGCAGTGCTTTTCCTACATTGACAAAAGTGCTAACTACTAAGTATCCGAAGATACAGAAAGAATATATGTGATACCACACTCTGGCCATCACCGCTCGGAAACCCCAATAGTTTCCCAGAGTCAGATCAGCCCATGGTGCGGATCGGGACATCCAAACAATTAAGAAGCCACAAGGCTGAGTGGAGCATGAAGCGAGACAAAATCTTGGAGTTATGAGTCTTACCGGAGTGCGGGGCCAGATTATCGCACCGCCGGAAGAGAAGAATATACTACAGATTTCTTAATGAAGAAAGTTTCTCTAATCATTTTAAACCTATCCTATCGAGCTGAATAGAAACGGTTTAGTCGGTAGCATGCCGGGCTAAACAGAGTTATAGCATGGACAGCGACCTCAGTGAAAAATTGTTTGTGGCGGGAGAAAGTGCTGTATATATAAGTGTTGCTGTATAGTGTTTCCTTCGTGCACTGCAGTCCTATATTTTCTATGAATAAACAAAACATATGATCAGAATTATATATCTTAGTATGGGTTAACGAACCCACTACAGTGCGGTTAGTGAAAACACCTTACAGAAAATGAAAATAACTATAAACATATACAGAAATTATAACTAGCGGTCCTAAGACCGGTACGGTACCTTTTAGTCCTAGGTACCGTTTATACGGATACAATATCATTAAAAGAGTACATTTAGCAGAATAATTAAAATGTGAAGTATAGTTACTTGAATACTCAGTAGCCATTCTTAAGTTAGGCTATCGTGTTACTGAAATTGATACGTCATTCCTTAGTTGACGCGAGTTGATGCATTCTCTGGAAACTGGAAAGTTCCCGCAGGTCGGTTCCCGCAAGTTGGTTCCGCAAACAGGATTCCCACAAGAACACTCATGGCGGGAGTACATCGCTCAGCACTGTAAGACTAATGGAATGTCTAATGAGTAGTCAGCAAGGGATACAATAGCATTACTGCTGTGAAGAAAGTTCCCGTACACCGATGGCACGGATGGAAGTTGACAAGAACCCGATCACAAGCGGGGTTGTCAGATGCAAATGAAGATACAAAACAAAGTGTAACGGTGCTGGGTACGTCAGCCAGCTCTGACGATGCACCGGGCAGAGTTTACTTGCTGCGGTCGAAAGTTAGAAGAACCTACACAACATTAGTGTGGTGACAGTTGAAATACCACTTTTAGGCATGGCCGGCAGATCCGGCGAGTCATCCATCAAAGACATCCTGCCTCTACATCTGTAGAATCACATATTCAGGCCGTAAAGGCCTCAACGCACATTCGTGTTCCGAAGTAGATATTGATATTCGTGAACGATAGTTAGAAAGTTCCAAATTGCTCCCACAAGTATGGAGTTACAAAATTGTTTTTAGTGCGGTGGGTTGGCACTGCTAGCTACGGGAGAGAACCCATCAGAAACTGAAGTTATATGCGTAATATCTGTCGCTCAATAGTAGCTAGTACAGGTCCAACCTGTTCGGCCCCTGGCCGAGGATGCTCTCGATCTCTGGATCGCATCTCCTTTTATACTCCTCGTGACGTCACAGGCACAGGCTCCAACCAATCATCGTTTGAGCAATAGCCAATCAGCGCATAGCTAATAATAGCGCAGTCGAATGTTCTAGAACATTCTAGAAGTTCTGTGTCCACGTGGTTATGACTTCACAGCAATATTTTGAAGATAATCAAGAATGGTTTTCCGTGGATAACTCAGCCATTTCTTAACCGATTTTGAAATGGTTTACATATTTAAAAAGCCCATCGAATTCTGGTCTTGATTAATGCCAGATTCAGCGGGAAAGGTAATCAAAAAGGATTACAGAGTATCATCTCGGTACACTAAAAGCGCCATCCTATCTTGGTCGTAAACTACGTGCTCCATCAAAAATAGCATCCAAGCGTGCGCATGTGCACTATACGCTTTAACGAACTTAGTCGTTTTTACAATGCGATCTCTCCCATAGGCCCATATATGCTTATGGCTCTACCCAGGGGAGCGTGTTCAGGGAACGAATCCAGGATGGGCGGCGCATACCAAGCTTAGCTGGTACGGCCGGTACCCGACCAGTCGATCCGAACTACAGAAGTTTGACTTGTCCAGTTTTTGTGATCTCTGGCCATAGAGGATTAAGTCAATGCATGACGTGCCTTCGAACTATACATAGCAAGGTCAGTTAAAAGCCAGCAACACCCACAATAGCAAAGCCTAGACACTGTGTCTTTTTCGACTGTGGCTGTGTACTTTCTACCATGCTTTCGGACATGAACTGTGCATGACAAAACCCCTAAATGTACTCACTAATCTAGTTCTCTATTTTGTACAGATTCCTAGCTATAGTCCTAGCCTTAAGCGCTGTTTTATTATTCCTTTTACTGCTTTCTAGCGGTCGTTCCATTTTCGTCTCAAGGAACGCTCTAAAGGAGATCACCCACCTTGGGCGTAACTTGCGGGTGACGATCTTGCGCACCGCTCAACAAATATTAGTGTTTTAGCGATGTCGCCTTTTCAAATGTTCACAAATACAAATAAGGATGCTCACCCTTTCTGCCACCTTTCTAAGTGGCTCACACCCTCAGCGCACCTCCCCACCAAAAAGGCTACTTCTGCTTGTTCAGTAGGCCTCTCGTATTTCACTTGGACCGGACTTGTCTGTCACTCCCCCACCCCCCACCTGGTTAGCTTCCGTTGAAGCTCCCGCAGTTGGCACATGCATTCTGACACCTTGATCTGCGCTGCTTCAGCTTGGCAAAGAGCCATCTTTGAGTAAGAAATATCATTAAGACTAGGAAAGTCCCTCAGTTTGCTGTGTCTCTCACCTCGCCTTACGTGCACCAAAAAATTGTGTTGCCAACTAATCATGCTGTAGCGAAAGGAAAGCCTGCTGTCCCTTTTTCAGTTCAGGACCCTTCCGCTGAGAGACAGCAGTTTCTGCCATCACCTCACAGGCCCATCCACCTCCGGATCGACCATAGTTCGGATATGGTCATCTGATGATCAGGACGTGAATTGCTCCTATCTGGATTGCTCAGCTGATGGCAAAAATATTGCGCATGGAGCTTTGGAAAACCTAAACGTTAAGTAAAAGACTGCCACTGTGCCTTCCCTCTTGATCCCCTCCCCCCACACACTAGCACCCGATAGAGATGCTTAGATAGAGCTTGGCTAGAGCGCATGCAGGAAAGATCAAAAGCCACCTGCGTTAAAGAGAGACACGTGCGACGCTTTCCTCCCATCTCGCACGCACTGCAATTGCATGCACCTCTGGTTCCAGGCAGGATTAACCTGAACAGATTGCTCATCTCGGAAGGACTCACTCATCAGCCTAGGGAAATTTTTTCGACTGCGAGTGTGCCTGGGAGATTTGCCTCCTTCGCCGCGTACAGAGCCATCGCCAATGCCCCTGAAGTTCCCGCCACCAGAACCACCGCCAATGCCACCTCCACAGGAGCCTCCATTACAGAAACCACCGCCACAGGAACCACTACTGCCTTCTATACAACCGCGACCTCAGTAACTGTCACATCTCTAACTGCTTCTGTCGTGCAGACCACTGAATGCAGATGAAACTTTATGCTACCCGGATACAGGCGTTATCAGTCATAAAAAATGGACACCCTGTACTTTTAACTACTGCCTGTAACCTCGTGCACCCCTGGCACCTGACCTATATTCTTCCAGAATTTGTCTTGTCTTTCCCTGACAAATAGGATTCCACGAAATTAACACTACCACATCACTGCTGGGAAATATTAATCCCACATCCAGCGGAATATAGTATCTTCTTAGAAAAGGAAAGCAATATTAAGGAAACTAAAAACTACTAAGGAAGATTCTATTAAATATACCATTCATGTCTCCTGCCCATATCAGTTTACAGGTTCCTAAATATTTGGATGTTATCCCTCTGATCCCGCGAAGTTAGCTTGTGGTTTTATCAAGTGTTCCATCTGAAGGCATACATGTGTTGATGTGTATGATTGGCTCAGGAGTAGTATCGCTGCAAACAGCATTGAGGCCGTCGCTTCCATCTGGAAGTGGGTCTATGAGGTGATTTAGTGGCTGGTGCCACACTATAGCCATGCCAGCACTACCTTTAGGTTTATAGCATGGAAGAACTGGGTTGTTGTCATCAATGCACTTTGTTTCATACATGTGATTTGGAAAGATACCCAATATGAAACCAAGCTCGTACTTGAAGAGCCTGTGCTCTTGTATGCAGATGACTGCATTGTCTTTTGTTAATGATAGGTTCAGATATACGCTGTTTGATCTAATGGATTCAGTGTTAAGGGTAGTGATGGTTATAGTGTCTTCACTTAGTGGATTGTTGTTTGCTTTGTTCTACATTTGCCTTGTGCCTCTCAGTGGGTTGTTTACTCTCTCCCTCTCTCTCTCTCTCTCTCTCTCTCTCTCTCTCTCTCTCTCTCTCTCTCTCTCTCTCTCTCTCTCTCTCTCTCTGGTCTGTTCTAAAAATATTGTGGACACATCATGATTTGCTGATCATATTTTGGATTTGTTGCAGCCACCTGGACTGCTGCATCATAGCATGGGCAGGTTTTTGCATTAATTTTTAGCATCTCCCTCTTGCAAGCAGGCTGCTTAGTCTCTTTACCATCTGATACAAACACTTTCTCTTCTCTACAGTTTGGATACCGCTGATTGGCGTGGCCTTTGCAGTGGTTTCTTCGCGATCCTGTATACCTGGAGTCTCCTCAACCTCTCAGTCGGGTGTCACTTGTTCTTCTCCTTCATCTCCGGATGCACGGGCAATCTCCTTGCTCAATAGGAGACGTGACTGGTTGCATATCTCCTTGGCAGCGTCATGGGTAGGTTCAGCCAGATGTGCTCTATTATTGTCATTTAACTTGGAAGGATTTGGTGACCTGTGTGGTAGACCGTGATTATACTCAATAGGCGTCTTTTTGTTAATTCCATCCATTGTACATAGCACAGTACTCTTGTCTATGGTGAATTCTCTGCTCTTGGGTTAGTTTGCGGGCGTCCTCATCATTCAACAGGTGGTCTGACTGGTTGCATGGATAGCTACAGTCGGATATGCTGTGTTATTATCATTTGACTTGGGAGGATTTGGTGACCTGTGTCACCCACACATGATGCTACGCATAACCTGTGACCATAATTATATACTCAATGGTTGTCTTATGTTGATTCCATCAATTGTATGCGGAATGATACTCTTTTCTATGGTAAGCTCAAGGGATAATGCTGCCGCCTGTAGTGTGGTGCATGTGACATTTGAATTGTGGTATCTGTTAGATACGGTTTGCTCATGTGTCTCGACAAAGTTGTGGTGTGATACATGATCAGATCTATAAGAGTTTATAGCCTGCTTACTGCTGTGATGCTAGGCCTGATATTGCTGCCTGTGGGGGACAGTATGCTCATGGTGTGGCCTGGCCTGATTATGATGAGAGTCATGATCATCTCTCTGATGGTCTGTATTGCTACGCAGGGTCATACGCTGCGAATCATGTTCAGATCTGTGGTAAGCCGCATTACTGCACCACGACATATATTGGGGTTTGTGCACACTCTACAGTTAAGTAGGCATAACTGGTGTTCCTATCAAGAGGAGGATTTTCCAGATATCAATCAATATGTGACTGGTTTGAGTGCCTGACTGTAGCGTCTGTGCTTATGTGCTGTCTATTACTGGAATATTCTGTTGCGCATGCTGGCTCATAGTGACTGGGATGGTAAAGCCGACAGCCTTTGGTGCAATTCCAGACCGTCGTTATTGTTTCGTTGTGGAAGCCACAGCAACTTTGGCAGGAGCTGTCATTGTATTTGGCTGTGTGAGCTGGTTTGCAGACAAACATGCTGGTATGTTTTGTTGCAGTTCCAGAAACAATATAAGGTACCATACGGTTAATATACCCCTTATTTTGCGGTACTCACAAAGTTGGAAATCCGAGAGGCGGAATTTATACAACGTGAACACGAATAAGAAGAAGTTACACATGCAAATGAAACACTTTTTTAACGTCAAATATTGTTAGAAATGGGTAAAAATAAATCCGGATCTTCTACCAAACTAGGCCGGGCCATAATTAAAGACCGATTTGCGAAACATGATCGGAGAACTGATAAAACTTATGTAAGTTACATGTGTTACGTGTTTTCGTGTATTAGAAGTGTGTGTGGAGGGGGGGGGGGGGGGGGGTGGGGAGTGGGGTGGTGGCGCTGGGAACCATAATTCAAGTTTCTTTATTTCCATATAGGTAAATAATTTAACAATTCAATACAGGCATCCACAAAAGGGTAGACCTATGATGCGGTGAACCCTTGACATATAACTGTAACATAAATTTATAATATGTTTATACATATAGCATTTATATACATGTACATGGATGATGGATATTTTATAGTACAAATGACATAGCGTATGATACAGTACATGTATGAATTATGTTTACAGTTAAACAAATTATGTGTTGAGACATGACTTATGACAGAACATTTTACATAATTGGGGGGGGGGGGGTTTGGGAGGGGAGAGGGGCGGTGGACGGAGTGGAGTGACCATCTTGCGGAGTATTGTTACTATTCAGTGAAATTGCGATTATTATACTCATTATCCTCCTTACGTTTCTCATCATTATTACATCTATACTCATGCTGAATAATAATGACAACAACAACAACATTATTATTATTATTATTATTATTATTATTATTGTTGCCATTAATATGAAAATAGGCGTTGCCTATAAGCGAATGCAGACACCATTTATTTCTTAAATAAATAGGATGAATTTGTATATGGTCGAAATATCCTAAATATGTATGCACATCTATAGTATTTTGAAGCTAATTTTTCGTCATGTGTGGGTGGGGAGCAATCCGGTAAATCCAGTCCACGATATTCACAACAATGCGTCTGCCCATTGTCATTGATATCCGCCAGTATTGTTGCATCTTTTACTGGGACCTACACCATTAAAATAGTTGCACCAGTCCAATGACGTTATGAAATTTGTACCGACATATCGCGGTGCTCCGCTATTTTGGGGGAAATGCAAACACGTTCATAGTAACTATGATGTCATAATGAAATATCGTCTGCTAGAATTTTTAAATCGTGTTTATCCAGACGTAAGCTACAAAAACGGAAATTATGTCTGCGAGAATATACATGAATGTACATTCCATCCGAGTGAGAACGGCGCGGTACCTGGCCTTAAATTTCTTGCTATCTGCGCTAAATACATACGACATTGACAACGACTTTCCGTGGCCATGAGTGTTAAAAATAATACGAAACATTCAACCAAACCTCCTATTGCATTTACAGATGCATAAATAGGAATAAATAAAGCTTTTATCTGGTCTGCGTCAGACCATTTAATCGCTTTACAGTCTAAATTAAATGTACCTATTTCGTGATAACAGTATCACACAAATTTTAGACATTGAAAATGTGCAGTAGGTTCCCATAAAAAAACGAGAGGAACATATGTATAATGAAGAACCTTATCCCATAATGCAACGGGGGCCCATGAAGAAACCACAAAAGCTATATCATAAGCTGAAACCAGAACCAAAAAAAGCTCGCGACTGGAAACAAAGTTTTCTCAGTCCCATGGTATATGTATTTTAGTCTGGTTCCCTGTCTCATTTTCTGTTGATTTTTCCTCACATATGTACATGTTATCTATATATGCTTACTTCGTTCGCGATGGCTTCGCACTACTTTCTCTTTTATTATTATTATTATTATTGTTATTATTATTGTCTCATTGTTATTATCATTATGCTCAAAAATAATAATATCAAAATTAACACCATTAATATTATTTACATGTACTATTATTATTATTATTATTATTATTATTATCATCACTATTATCATTATTATTATTATCATTATTGTCGCATTGTTATTACCATTATGCTCATTAGAATTCCATATCTCAATTTTAGGACAGCAGTACAGGAAAGCTGATGCACATTCTAAACAAACTGAACTGGGACCTGTTGCCATGGCAGCAGGCTCTCCCAGTCAAGCATAGCATTCCTTGCCTTTTTGAGTTTATGGTTTTGAGTATTTACAGTAAGGGTTACATGGTTAAAGTCTCGATTGAGTTAGCTAGAGAAATAGTTATATAATATGCTATTTTCTTAACAGATTTGACAGATCACTTATTGTACAAAACCACTACAGTTTCTTATGGCCAGATTTTGATATGCAGGTTATGCGACCATCAATTGTCCAGGCAGTGTCTACATTGTCATTTTTCTGGGCATCTTTCAATAGCTTTAGACTACTGGATGTCAAGCTTTTGGTCACAACTAGTCCTCTATTCTTGAGGAATTTTTTGTTTTTGAAAATTGTGTCTCTTATTGTATGTCACGCGTCCAGACTGGCTCCTTGCTTGCTCTAGACGCTTCTGTCCAATACGATGGCTCCTACATATATCATTGGCATTTACTTTAACACCATGGTGACCAAGTTTGGAATTGATGGTTTGAACAACTATATTGCCTGTATTTTCTCCATTGGTCTCGGGGAGGCCATGAATAAGTAGGCAAGTTCGGTGGGAGTATTGTTCTTGGGCATCTAGTTCAGATTCTAGCTTTTCCTTCTCCTGCTGGAGGCCTACAATTTGATCTTTCATGAGTGAAATTTCATTTTTCATTTGTTCTAGGTCACTAGATAGGCGTTCGTAGACCTCTTGCTTGATTTCACCTACTATTGATTCGAACAGTGGCTTCAATAATTGTGGATTTGACCTTAAGCTTTCTGCCACACTAGAAGCAATAACATTAGATAACTTTTTGATGAAGTCCTTGTCATTTGTAATTATATCAAACACACTGTCCTTAACTTCATCCAATTTTACCGTTTTTTTATACCGATAGTTAGGGTTGCACGATTTTTTGATTATTCGATTAATCGCGATTATATAATTAAAAATGATCGTGGGCGATTATAAAATGAAATAATCGTATAATCGCCATGTTGAGATTTTTGTCAAGACACCTTTACGCTTGTGAAACTCTGCTCGCATTATCAAGCATGGAAACAAACATCCGGCTATCAGCCGAATGTGTGAATGATTAAATAAACTAAATAAATAAATAACTGATTTGTTTGTATTGACTCATGATTAGTTTTAGATGAATAAAGAGTGTTCACTTGGTCGCACTTTGTCATTGTTGTTGTAATCACACACGCTTATCCCGCGTTCCCCATTCTCTGAATAGCTATGCGTTAACGGTTTTCCAAAAAAAGTCCTAGAACTGATATCACGGAAATTCAATGCATTTTCTCACTTAAAAATCCTCACTGCCTATGCCTATGTTTAATGTATACCTCAAAACATCACCGGGGAAGTGAAATTATTTGATTTGAGCGCCTAAATATTGCGTATCCTTTAATAAAGGTCGTTTATACATCAAAATTAATCCACAATTTAATATAAAATGGCGTCGCGAAAAAAAAATACAAATCATGTGATTCGCCTCCAATTGAAGAGTTTATTTTAGAGCGAGTACTCGGATATAAATATTCTGGAATCGGGGACTCGGAACTCGGGAATTTCTATATATTATCATTGCGTCGATAGGAACTGAGTATTACACTGATCTGAATAACGGGTACCCGTTTGATAAACTCCTGTTAGCGTATAATATCTCGCGAGAACACGCCGCCTCCCATCTCAAAAGAGCCGCTGGCTCGCCAACTTAATAAGCCGGCTATATTGGCGCTCGTAATAATTCAATTTGGGTCATTTAATGTTGATCGGTGTTACAAAATTGATGCACATTTTCTCCCGTACTTGTTTGGTACATAAATTTGGGTTTAAAATATATTTATAAAGAAGCTATTTAATCACGCCAAGACTGTTTTAAGCGCATTTTAACTACAAAAGTGTGGAATAAACTTTATTATATCTTGAACATACGTGGCCTACTATTAGTATTAATCTAATAGGTGGTCGAGATTTACAAATCCGAGGCCTGTATTGACTTCTAGAGGGGCCGGAAATGTATCAGGGCAGAGATCGGTCTGAAGTAGACACACCCTGTGACATGATTGTTATTATTATACACGCTATTCTTACCAATTATCTGCTGAGTTAGGGGGTGGGCTTCTAATACAGAGTTTTGCCGTTTTGGAACTGCTAAGAAATCATTGGAGCTCATATGTCAAAGTTATAGGGTGGACTTCTATTAGAGCATAGGCTACAATTAAACGAAATACGGTACCTTCCGTTTTCCGTCTAGAAAAATCTTGATACATTCCTTTGTTTCCAATTAGCAACTGGCATATTCTGTCCATGTATGTATACCCATGTGCCTAACACATAATCTTACAATCTGCAGTAGCATAATAATGTTCTCGAAGCAGCATTGCCGTAGTTAATATAGTTCATGATTAATCGTATGATCGCGATTATTTTTCTTAAATGATCGCGATTATGAAAAGTGAATAATCATGCAACCCTACCGATAGTGGTGATTTAGATTTACCAGTTTTCGCAACAGTTTGACCTCTTCTATCACATATATAGAAATGTTTAACTTGCAGATTTCATTTTTCACGTACTGGCTACTTAGTATACACATATCCATAAATAAGATTGCCAAAAGAAGAGGAAAAAAACTGAGACAGCCATTCTTCTTGTTGTATCTTAGGTCCGTGGACCTAATGAAAACTGGTAACTTTATGATAGAATTTTCGGGCAGTCTCGCATGCATATGTTAGTTCAATACATGAATACTTACCTTTGATAATTTCTGTTGTTTATCTGTAGAAATCTGTATGTCTTCTGATTTACATGTGCATATTTGTAGCTTTTACAATGTTCTATGCGCTAAATGTTTTTGTGAAAAGTAACGAATTGTAGAGAACTTCAAAACTGTTGATTGATTGGCTGGTTGCAAACACATAAATATAGTAGTGCATATCGGCTGTCTAGCAACTGTAACAAGAAAAATAACTAAAAAATGTAACTATTGTGGTGCTTTCGGGTATAATATCTAGTATATAATATAACAATGTAACAATAGAATAGAGCAATATGCGATGATTAACCTTAAAGGCCAGGACGTCGCGGATCGTACGTCCTTTTCAGTGGCCAGCAGGAATCAGTCTGGTTCTATAGACATTTCTTGCCTGGTAACCGACAACACTCAGGCATTTCCAACTGTTCCCGCCAATGCTCGGATTCTGCTCAGATTATGGTGGTGCATCGGCACCACACTCTTCCCTGTTATGTTATTTTTGTGAGACCCAAGCCGTTACTTTTTTAAACTGGCGGAGGCTACTTATGAAAACTGGAGTTTGCGGTTTTGCGGAAAATAGAGTAGACTAAATCAATGAACAGTTGGTACTTTCCTTGTATAAAAGACACATCTAGAGTTAACCAGGAGTTTAGACAATTGAGAGGTTAGTTTAGCAATGCAACATCTCTCAAGAGCAAGCATGACCAAGCTTCAGGAGGTAGATGCGAGTAGGCATATGAATCAAACCAATGAAGGCAGCACTTAATTAATACAATCTGAAGCATACAGGATATACAGCCTCCACACCATGGGTTTCTAGGCACCAGACATATGGTTCGGGAACCTGTAGGCTATCACTGTCTCCTCCCCACCGACCCCCCACCCCACCCCACCCCGACATTTTAAAAACCCAACTCTGCTGGTGTATACTTTCAGTTGCACACTAGTGAGTTACCGGATGGTTATGACTGGGCTCGACTCAATCTTCAATCAGTGACTGAACAGAGTAACTTAGATGACTTCCTCACCACAGCTGAACTAGCGGGAACAGAATTCACAGCAGGTATGTAATCGTGTTACTGGGCACGTATGATCTTGCCTAGATAGAATCGGAAATGAGCTCACAGATTTTATTGTATGGTCTGACCAATTGAATGTTTTGTTTTACCAAATTTCCCACCCAAAGCACAAGATCAGAGATGGGGGAAAGAACTTAAAAAATAATGCACAATTTCAAGCTTGGAAGCTTTAAGCTATTACCGTATCAATCCTTTCCTCATGTTAATTGTCAAGATTGATCAAGAAATTCCAAAATGTTATCTCAATAAGTGTCCATTTGCTGGCCAAGAAAAGACAATTTACCACTGGAATGGCTGGCTGAATGACAGTAGGCGCCAGGACTTCCTATTCACAATTTTGGTTGTTTCATTTTTATGGCGGACATCTTGGATTTCCCCCCAAAAATTTCTGCAGTCATTTAATGATTCCTCATTAGTCAATGGTCCGATCTAAGCCCATCTTGGATTTTCTGCAAAATCTCTGGAAATCTTTTGACTTGTAGGCCTATCTCCTGCTAAACAGCTTGGTGGATTTTAACCCAATTTGGCTGGATGTATCCTATTATAGTAGGGGTCAAAACTTCTATTCAGAGTTTTGATGGGTATATTTCTCCATTGATGACTTTTGATTTTCTTAAGTATTTTCTGGAAATTCTTTAAACGCTATCTATTCCTTCTTAATCAATGGCCCAATTTCAACCAAACTTGAGTGGACTTATCCTAGTGTGGTAGACTTCAACACATCTAACTAAGAGCATATTCGCTTCCAAGGCCGAGTGTTCCATATTGCATCATATTGTATACTCGAAGACCCTGAGCCCCAAATGAACTTGCTGTGTAGGTTTAAGTGTTATGCATGGACGGCTACAAATGCACCTGATTATTGTAAAATAAAATTTAAACTAGAGAATATAAGTCAAGGTCCATATTAGAAAGTGACAGTTACGTGCAAAAGTTGTCTTTTGATGTTCTTTTCTGCGACATGACTTAAAATGGATTCGTGCAAAACAGAAATGACACACATTCATTCAGGTGGGGCTGGGGGATAACGCAATAGACCTTTCCATTTTTAGCTATGCCCCGCCCATCATTATCTAAGCTCCACCTAAACCTCGCTGTGTTGGGATTGATCGATCCCCCGAATGACCTAGCTATCAATTTCCTGAAAACTACAGGGAAGCTGTAGTATATTTTCTAACTAATTTGACTGGGCGCTGTTGCTGCCTATGGCAGTCAAATTAGTTTCAAAATATTCAACAGAATATTTATTAAATAGTAAAAGCAAACAATTTGTACAACAACGCATAGACCGTCTTCAAATATGCGTTTTTGACGTACTTGTCAACGTCATTCATGACATCATTCATTATGATGTCATTCTACACATCACGCAGTTCATTATAACATCATACGTATGATGGGTGGGTACTCTGGAAAGGTGAATTGTCTTTGAGATCAGTGACAAAAAATTTTTCTTCCCCTGGCCTTCGCACAAGTGAACTGTGCGAAGGTCGGGATCCATGCCTGCCTGAAATGTATTTCATTAGTGAATTACAATTTAATAAACATTCTGTTGAATATTTTTGAAAGTAATTCAACTGGAAGCTAATGCTTGTTTGTTGTTTGAATGTGCATGCGATACATTCGGGTGAGGTGTGGTATTGAGGTCTACATTAGTGTTTGCTAGGCTTGCACGATTACGTGATTGGATCGAAAATCGTGATTATGTTTTGAATTTATATGATTAAAAATTAAATAATCAAATAATCGGGAATGTTTTCTGTTGCGTAAAATATTTCAAAACCTAACTTTCTCCTTCGATCAATACTCACCATTCTGTTACTTCTGATATACAGCTGGCCTTGACAGCGGCTCTAGGATTATAGACTTAGAAAGCTTTACCGACTCCTGGGAACCGGGTACTCGGCTCCCCACTGCCGAGTACCCGTTTACCATAGAGCTCATTCTTGTTTGCATAGCAACAAGAGCAATACATGCTTTTTGCATTAAGGATTTTAGTGTTTTAAAATAATCTAAGTCTTTAATCAGTGATAGTTTGTGTGTTCTGAAAGGATAACTAAGGACTATGGAGAATACCGCCCAAGACAACCAGGTTGTATTGTTCTTTATTATCCATAGTTAAAAGACTTAGGTCTCTAAATTTCGTTGTGTCGCATGTTCCAATTTCTGACCCCATAGAATCTGGGACGTGTGCTAACAACGATATATGCCAGACGATCGCCTTCTTTAAACCCCAACAGGCGATCGGCAGATATGAAAATAGGTGTTTGCTACGGTATTTCTAGCACGAATATCGGCTGACGTCGTTCTCCGTAGAATCCGAGCGGGTGACGTCACACCCGGTCGCTCGGATGTTTATGTGAAGAAAAATTTTTTCATTAATTCGCGCATCTTGTTCTGGGTGCTGCGTACTAAAAATGGTACCGGAAACTTTAGAATGATCAAGTTTACGTGCGATCACGATCGGTTTGCAATGATCGGTGGTTTCAAAATTCTTGAGTAGATGTGTGGTCTGCGGTTTTACCGTGTGAGACAGCAGTTGTTATACATTTTGTTGTTTTCTTCACATATCGTGCTGCGTTCGTTAGGAGTATAATTTATATTGATTAGTAAATATACCCTGAATGCTATGCGATATGATTCCTGGAGCCGTTACACATCCTGTAGGATCTATTATGGGTGTGTTGTGCCCGCCGCGTACTTGTCGTCATAATCAATGCGATCGTTGTTGTAACGTGGCGGGGTGGGGTGCGGGGAGGTTACGGTTAATTTATGAGTCAAAATATTTGAAAATTAATTGTCTGCCTTCCATCCGTGTCTCGTTCCGCTTGTTTATTGTAGGTTTGTGCTTATTTTATAGGCCAAGCCAGCCCCGCCATCATGTGACGACTGCCATAAGTTTGTCCGTGTAATGTTCAAGGACCATGTCTGTTTTAGGTGTGCCCTGTGTAATATAGATCATAGGTGTAATGTTTGTGCAGTGTGGTCCGTCGAAACGATGGTTAAGTTCCTTGCCCAGAAGGACTTGGCTGGGTCTGACGCGGGGTCAGGCGGTCCGAGAGGAAATCGTGGAGCGGCCGGTGGGGGTGCTCCACGTCCCCAGCTGGAGGTGGCGGAGATGGCACCGCCGGCGTGGTTTGGTCCGGCTATGCAGGGTTTTCTGCATAGCGTTCTGCCCACGCTGGTGTCGTCCCTGCTACCAAAGGTTGGGGGGCAGTTTCTCCCCATGCCTGGTACGGATCCTGTCCTCGGACAGGATTCTGGACTGGTTACCGAGGGGGCCGTCTCGTACGGCCCCCTGGCGGTCCCGTCTGGCTTCGGCCAGACGGGTTCTGTCTCTCTGCGGCCACCTCCGGGTGGTCCAGTAGCGGTGGCCGGTCCGTCAGGTGTGGGAGCCGTCCACCAGGACGGCTCCACGGTTTATTCGTCTAGTGACGGCTCTTCGGAGTCTGAAGACGATGAGGCCGAGGAGGAGAGGTTGCTGCGGCCCGTGAAGCCGCAGGTGGAGAATATGGAGGTTGATTCCGTCCTGGACGGAACCGGCCTCCATTTGTCTGGTTTGGCGCAAGCCAGGTCAGCGGCTCCACCTGCGGCTGAGGCCAATCCGTTACCGTGCACCGGTTCCGCGCGGCTTGGTTTGTCACCAGCCGTCAGGGGAACGGGTGTGCCGGGCCAGGCGTGGTACTCACCTATCTCGCCTGGTCCGGCAGCCGGACAGGGGGTGCCGTTGGCGCCCGTGTCCGGCTATGGTTCCGCGACGGTTACGGGTCCGTACGGTTTTCCGTGCGGACCTACCCCATGGACCGGACTGTTTCATGGGGTGGCGGCGGAACCGTGTGGTAGCGGAGTGCCTGGCGTGTCAGCCGTGGCTCCTTGCCGGGAGGCCATGGCTGGCAGACCCGTGAGCACGTCAACGGGTGACGTGTTTGCGGGGGTATCTTCTTCGGAGGTAGATTGGTCTGATGCTCTGGCGTGGCTAGCCAGAGTGGACCCGTCTGTGGTTTCAGCCACGGCCGATGAAGATGCGCCCCGTGCGTCGATTAGGACGGGGATTTTGCCCGCGGCCCGGATCCAGTCAGTGGGACTGGATCCACGGTTCATTGATTTGTTGGATGCTATGTATAGTAAACAACTAATGACCAAGGGTCAGCTCCCTGCGGCCTCCAGGGAGGTGCGGGCAAGATGTCGTATTCCGCGGGGTGAATACGACAGGTATGGTGTAGTCCCGTCGGTCACGGAGGATGACCGATGGGTACTGGGTGTCCAGAGTGCCGGGTCGGGTGGCACTAGTGGATAAGGCCCAGGTACACCAGGAAGAAGTCCTGGCCCTATGCGATGAGGGTGTGAGGGCAGCGATGAGCGCTGTCAATCACTCCTATCGTCTACTTCAGTCGGTGTGGGCTGAAGCGGGGGCAGGCCACCCTGTGCCACCTGTGGCGCTATCGTGCGTTAATGACGGCTTGGTGCTGTCAATGGACGCATTGGCAAGGGTGCAAGCGTGTGTGACGAAGTCCAGGAGGCAAATGGTCATTGACCATATGCGTCCGGCTACGGCAGTCAGGGAACGTCTTCTTGGGACGCCCCTGACAGGGCCTAGCATCTTTGGTGGCCAAGCGCGGGCCATCTTAGAGGACACCGCCAGTATTGCGCAGAATCGGTTAGAGGTAAATCTACAGCTAGAGCTAGTGCAGCAAGCGCACGCACTAGGGGCTGTGGGCAAGCCGCTAACGGGACAGCCTTCAAAGAAACAGAAAAAGCATAAGAGCAAGGCGAAAGCCAGGCCTATTGCGACGTCTGTTTCGGCTGGGTTCTCGGAGCCGCCGCCGGCGAAGAAACCCAGGAAGGTTGTAGATGCGCCTACCCTCCCCAATGTTGCTCCTGACCGCCCTAGAGGTGGGAAGGGTAAGGGTAAGGCCTCAAAGGGCGGACAGAAGGGGCCGAAGCGTACCTGAGGGTACGCAAGCTCCCTTCATATCCGCCTGGACCGCACCTGTGCGACAGGAACAGCGGTGCCAGTTATACCCGTCGTGCCTAGAACGAAATGGTTCTCACTCTCTCTCGTTAAGAAAGGGGGGGGTGGGGGCGGACTGCGAGCCGGACAACCCCGTTAGACGTCGAGGCGTCTATGGTGGGTGGAAGGCTCATGCGTTTCGTCGAGGCTTGGCGAGGTGTGACGTCAGACAGTCTGGTCCTGGGATGGTTATCCCAGGGTTACATGCCGGAGTGGTGGGACTTTCCGCCACAAAATCTGTCTTTGGCACCTGTCTGGACACCCGTACCAAAGGAGCCAGACAAGTTAGAAGCCGTTCAAAAGGAAGTGTCGGGTTTGCTTCTGAAGGGAGCAATAAAACCAGCAAACCGGAACACTCCAGGCTTCTATTCAAACATGTTCCTTGTCCCCAAGAGCACAGGGGGATGGAGACCCATACTCAATCTCAGGCCATTAAATTGGTTTATCCATACGCCTCGGTTCCAGATGGAAACGCCGAGGTCGGTAATGGCGGGATTGAGGAAAGGAATGTGGTGTGTATCGATCGATCTGAAAGATGCATATTTCCACATTCCGATGAATCGGAGTTGGCACAGGTTTCTGAGATTTGCGTTTCAGAATCAAGTATGGGAGTTTACAGTTCTCCCGTTTGGCCTGTCGACAGCTCCGAGGGTTTTCACAAGAGTGGTCCTTGCGGTGACAGCGTTTCTCAGAAAAGAGAACGTGGCGCTACACACCTACATAGACGACTGGCTGCTCAAGGCAGACTCGGCAGCCAGGTTGAACGTGGATACTGCTCTGACTCTGAAGTTACTTTCAGATCTAGGCTGGATAGTCAACGAGGAGAAATCCGAGTTGACGCCCACTCAACATTTCGTTTATTTGGGGATGCGATTCGACCTCGAGGAGGGCAGGGTTTACCCATCAGAGCCCAGAGTGGTGTCTCTGTTAGCCATCCTCAGGAGTTTTCGAGTGGGAAACCACATTCAGGCGAGGCGGTTCCTTCAGATGCTGGGCATGATGGTCTCCATGGAGCAGGTTATCCCGTACGCTGCTCTAATGCGAAGACCTATCCAGTTGTATCTGATGTCTCTGTGGAAACAGAGAACAGAACCCCTGTCAAAACTGGTGCCAGTTTTGGAGCCGATAATATCGCATCTTCTATGGTGGAAACAGTGTCAGAATCTCCTAATAGGGGTTTCGCTGCACCTACCCCACCCCCAGCTGTCCGTTTACACGGATGCATCGCTGGAAGGGTGGGGTGCCTGCCTGGGAGAACACCAGGTCTCGGGCACATGGACTCTCCCGGAGAGTCAGCTGCATATCAATCTGTTGGAAATGATGGCAGTGGAACTGGCGTTGGAAGAGTTCCTTCCGATGATCAGGGGCAAGGTGATATTGATACGGTCGGACAATTCGACAGTAGTATCATATATAAATCGCCAAGGAGGGACCAGGTCGCCCACCCTGTGCATCAGGGTGTGGCACTTGATTCAATGGTGCAGGAATTACTCGGTTGTTTTGAAAGCAGCTCATATTCCTGGCCGATTGAACATTCTGGCGGATGCTTTGTCTCGCAGACAGAGAATCTTGCCAACAGAATGGTCCCTCAACCCTCCAGTTCTACGACGGATCTTCGAGCATTGGGGCAAACCCAACGTGGACTTGTTCGCCACAAAGGAAAATGCTCAAATCATGACATATGTCTCGCCGATTCCAGATCCAAATGCCGTCGATACAGACGCTCTGGCGATAAGCTGGAGAGGGATGCACGCGTACGCGTACCCACCCACCATTCTTCTTCCGAAGGTATTGGTGAAGGTCAGGGAGGAGCCGTGTCTGGTCCTGCTAATAGCACCGTATTGGCCGAGCAGGGCGTGGTTCACGGATCTTCTGGATCTGCTGGTGGAAAATCCTGTGCAGTTGCCCGAGATTCCGAACATAATCTCCCAGGCCAAGGGACGCTTCCTACACGAGCGTCCCGAAATGTTCAAATTGACTGCGTGGATGTTGTCAAACAACGTTCCACGTCGGAAGGCTTTTCTCGACAGGCTGCTGATTTCATCGCGGCTGCGAGAAGGAGGTCAACCTTCAAGTCATATAACAACAAGGTTAACAGATTTGCAGACTGGTGTGAAGAAAAGGGTATTGATACCTTTCAATCCACTATTCAGCAAATAGCAGACTTTCTCTGTGAGCTGTTCTTTACAGGACTAGCTCCCGTCACAATTGCTGGATACAAGTCAGCTTTGGCATCAGTTATCCCTTGTCTAGCCAACAGGGATAGTCCAGAGGTGGCCCAGTTAAACGTGATGTTGAAGGGAATGAGCAATCTCCGCCCGAGACAACCGGTAGTCATTCCAGCCTGGAGTCTATCTTTAGTGCTTAATGTACTGGCCAAGCACCCATTCGAACCGTTGCGGTCGGCTAGTCTAAAGCATTTGACTCTAAAGGCAGTCTTTCTATTGGCAGCTTCCTCAGCTAGAAGGCGCAGTGAGATCCATGCGCTTTCGGCAGAGAGGAACCGATTTATTGTTTCTGGAGAAGGTCTGCGTCTTCTGCCAAGAGCAGAATTTATGTCAAAGAACCAATCTTTGAGATATCCCGGCAAACCGATCATTATACCGAAGTTAACCAGGTTTGATCGTGATGCCAGTGTCTGGTGCCCGGTCCGTGCTTTGACTAAGTACAAGAAACGGACTGACTCGTTACGGTCGAACGATAGACATCTGTGGATCTGCCATAAAAAGCCTTATGGCGCCGCATCCATGGATACTATCTCTCGTTGGGTGGTCGAATGCATTCAGACTACTCATGAGATGGCGACTGGGCACCAGGTGCAGGGCGTAAGGGCACACGATGTTAGAGGAATAGCCGCCTCGACCGCCCTTTACAATGGTGTTCCGTTAGAGGACATCATGGCCGTTGCACAATGGCACTGTGAGTCCTCATTTACGGATTACTATATGAGGGATGTGTCAGACTCAGCCAATCCACTCGCTTTAGCTGTTTTGAAACGATAGTTAGTGACCACACTGCTTTTCCCCTTTTTTCACTTTGGTAAGAAAAGAACCTAAAGCAGGCATGGTCAAGCGAGAGGATGTCAACCAGATTGTGTCACTGATGGCCGAACCGGTGAATGGTTGTAGGCTGTACGTCTGAAGTCCTGTTATCATAAGGTAATTCAACAAGTGAGAGTTTTTTGTATTATGTATATGTATCATGTTCATTCATCTTATATATTCATGCTCATTCCCAGGCTAATACAAGCGATATGCAGGGAGTAGTTAACCCTCTTGGCATATTGGTGTTTCAGGCGAGATACATGTTCGTTAGTTCTCTCCCTTTTCTTAGGAGGAAAAAGGGGGGGGCTGTGACGCGAATGTGATTCGGTTCCGTGAACTTGACGGTCCTTTTAGGTCTCCGTTAGTCAAGTTTGAAGTCTAAAATCTTTCTCCAAGGGGCAAAATTAGCATGTATGGCTTGCCCCTTCCCACCAGGTTACTGATCAAATCTGGTGTATATCAGAAGTAACAGAATGGTGAGTATTGATCGAAGGAGAATGCAGGAAATGTCAATTTCCCTTTCTCCGAGATCTAACAATACTCACCATTCTGTTACGGACCCAGCCTCCCAGCCCCACGGAGGCAAGCCATAGTTTTCTCTTGTTTGGTGGCTATGCAAACAATATGAGCTCTATGGTAAACGGGTACTCGGCAGTGGGGAGCCGAGTACCCGGTTCCCAGGAGTCGGTAAAGCTTTCTAAGTCTATAATCCTAGAGCCGCTGTCAAGGCCAGCTGTATATCAGAAGTAACAGAATGGTGAGTATTGTTAGATCTCGGAGAAAGGGAAATTGACATTTCCTGCATTCAATTACTTTTTAATGCGATCGGTCATGAAAGCTAACATTTTGCTTAGTGAATGTATGTCTATTTGCATTGCAAGAGAAGACTATTTTTGAAAACCTGGCTTGAGAATAGAGCTGGGCGGTCTGACGGTAGTACCGTGAGGACCGCGGTATACCGATACCGTGACCGTTGACATTTCCAAATACCGTGAATACCGTCCATAATGTTTGAGCAATATTTAAGAAATATATCCATAAAATCTGACTTGACCAAGGGTAAATGGGCGCTAATAGTGCCAAAAATACTGGCATCCTTAACTATTAGCCGAGTTGAGGTGAAAGGGTCGTTGTAAAAACAAACATCAAGACGTCAATTACAAAATAATGACAGGCAGAATTGTATGTCAAACGTACGTCTTGAAGTTCTCACGGTAAAATTGCTGTATTTAAAACATCTAAACTCATTCTCTGGCCGTCCGCCAGTAGTAATTACACTATAATATTTTCCCTATTCCCGTTTCTATTATTTGTAATTTATTACTCCAAGCATTTTGTCACCGAACTAACACGCTAAAATAACAAAATAACATACAAACTGCGTGCTATTCAAACACAACAGCGATCTCGCACCAGGCGTATCTGATTGGTTGTTCATGACCTAGACCGTGGGAAAATACATTACTATGCTGAATTTATCAATGAAAATTTACTAAAACGTAGTATTTGCTCGCGCCGTTTTGATCACGTGCTAATTTATTAACAACGAGCAGCGTTGAAGTCGTTATTTTTTATTTTGCTGGCTTGTTTTAAGAAATTTGTTTAAGGATTAAATCCAGTTTAAATAACGACACCTAAAAATTATAGTGTTTTAGTTTTTGTAATTCATTTTTCAACTGGCTACACGTCGGAAGTTCGCGGAAATAGCTTTTTACACACATTGTTCACGTGAAGCATGCCGAGTAACGAGTCTGCACATCGGGTACTTGGTAATTATCAGAAGCTTTGGAATCGACTATATTCAATGTCGTGTTATATGCTTGTGTATAGGCCCGTTTTCGCAAGTAACCGAATATACGACTCCAACAGAAATAAAAGAGTACAACACTGGCCTCGTTTAAATACTCACGGATTTTGTCTGGACTCTGTTTATCAACGCGCTCAACTGCCAAAATAAAATTTACCGTTTGCTGGTCGCACACATTAATAGCAAGTACAATCCAGATTGAAAGTAGCGAGCTCCAATGTCTCAAACAACGGGTTATAGTTAGCGAGTCGACCACACACTTTGACCGATATTCCTGTGAATGATATTATGTCAATAAAAATAGTGACCTAATAAAGTCGTGAAAATAAACAGTCGCAATAGCCATAATGTTTTTCTTCTCTAAATCAGAAAGCCGATTTATTTATTTTACCGATATAGTTGATGATTGGAGATGGAAATGAAAAAAATTGTTCTAATTTCGTGGCATGCCTCAACCTCAGATGACGGTATACCATGGTACCGCGGTATTTTTTCATGGTACCGATACCATCATGTAAATGTCAATACCGCCCAGCTCTACTCAAGAATCGAGCCAGGCATTCCAGTGATATAGGCTTGCGCGATTATTACGTTGCGTGATCGTGATCGAATATTTAAGAATAATCGTGATTACTCGATTAATCGACCTGGTTACAAATTACACTGATATAACAACAAAGGTTTATCAATGACGAAAGTTGCAATGGTGTTTAGAAATGTCAATTTGCAGGTCAAGAGAAGACTACTTTTGAAAATGGAACATCGAGCCAGCCATCCCAATGATATATTTTCAAAAATAGCCTCTTGGCCAGCAAATAGGCATGTATTCGCCTAGCAAAACGTAAATAAAAGGGTAGATTTTGAAATATTTTATGCAGTGGAAGTATTCATGATTATTCGATTATTTTGTTTTTAATCATATAAATTCAGGATTTAAAAAATAATCACGATTTTCGATTTAATCACACAATCGTGCAAGCCTACAGTGATAGATTTTCAAAAATAGTCTTCTCTTGCCCTGAAAATTGACTTTTCGAAACACCATTGCAATTTTCGTCATTGATATTCTTTTGTTGTTTTGTCTTGGTAATTTGTATCCAAGCTGATTAGTGGAGTAATCACGATTATTTTTTAATAATCGATCGTGATCATTCAGCGCAATATTTGCACACACCTAGTGTCTGCACCTGAATGCATTTGTTCAGTGAAATCTTTCCTTAACCCGTTCACCAATAAATTCCCCGATTCTCAATCTCGGGGCAATCAAACAGGAAAGATGTTGAATATTTTGAAATTATTATAACTGGAAGCCACTGCTGCCTTTGTGTTGCAAAAATACTTTTAGAAAGTTTGCCACTGAAGTGACTGGCTCCGTTATCGAGCCAGTCATTCCAGTGGTAAATTTTCAAAAATGGTATTCTTTGTCTGTAAACGCACATTCCTCAAGACCACTGCAGAGTCCTGCTTGGCCGGCTTCACCCTGAAATGGTTAATATGACCGGGGTTAATGATAACAAATTTTGTATTTCAGAGAAAGAAAACATTAAGTTTGTTGATGCAGTGACTACTACAGGACTTCCATCAGTGGATGAACTTATTGAGGTGAAGACTGCACAGGAGCAGCATAAAGAATGGATCTCCATTCCACGCAGGTATAGCTTGCGAGACAAATTCATGATTCCATTTCCTCACTCAATCATGTGATGTCATAATCAACTACGTGACATGTAGGCTGACGTCATAATCATGCCGTCATGAATTACTCAATATAGTCCGTCTTTAAGGGATAGTAACGACGTACTGGGTCTGGTCGTTTTTTGTGAGCGGGTTGGCACAGGGAAATGGGTGACCCTTACCCTTCTAGGTTGATACCTATGGGCTCCATTGTGTGGAGCTGGTGTATCCAGTGGCACTCCGTTTGTTTCCTCCGTTTAGTGGAGGTTTCGTCCTCAGGGTCTGAGGAGAGCACCTGTATTATTCTGAATTGCATGTTAATTCTGGAATGTCCAGGTCTGTTGAAGTGTCTATATACAGGAGTATCGTATCTCTCGTTCTTGCACAGGTTGGTGATGGAATGCAGGCGTTCCTTGTCCGTCTTTAACACTTAATAGTCTGACACATACAAATTGTATGTCTTTACCATTTAATAAACATTCTGTTAAATATTTTGAAACTAATTTGACTGGGCGCTCTTGCTGCCTTAGTCAGCAATAGCATCCAGTCAAATTAGTTTCAAAATATTCATCAGGTTTCCCTGTATAGCTCTGGAAATTGATAGTCAAGAAGGTCGGGGATTGATCGATTCCAATACGAGTGAAGTGTGGGTGGAGCTTAGCTAGAGGTGGGCTGGGCCTAGCTGAAACTGGAAAGGTCCATTTTCACATGTTTCTCTGAAATGGCTGTTTATATTAAAACCAATTTGACTACTGGTTGTTCCTGCTTTAATAGCTCTTTTATGGCCTGATTTTGTGAGGAAGAGCTAGTTATTGGCTTATTTAACCCTTTAACTCTTGAATTTGTTTTAAAAATTTTTTCATTGAAAATATCCATTTGCAGACTAAGAGAAGACTGTTTTTGAAAATTTACCGCTGGAATGACTGGCTTGGTTATCGAGCCAGTCATTCCAGTGATAAATTTTCAAAAATAGTCTTCTCTTGGTGTACAAATGGACATTTCTCAATACCACTGCGGGGTTAAAGGGTTAATGTTGAGTTACAGGCCAAGACAATACAAATTCTTTACGATGTATACCCTATTGTGATGAATATTTTGAAATTTCTATGACTGGATGCTATTGGTGCCTTATGCAGTAATGGTTTCCAGTCATATTATTTTCAAAATATTCTACTGCTTCCCTGTTTGTTTGCCTTGAGATTGAGATGCAGTGAAAGGGTTAACTCTTAAGATTTCAGTATCTCAATTTCAAGACATTTTAAGAACTAATTTGACTGGAAGCTTCAGTCAAATTAATTTTCAAAATATTCAACAGAATCTTACCTGATACTGAATTTTTGCTATCCAATAGATCTGCATGGGTTAACATTTTTAACAGTCAAGCTGCATCAAAACAGCAGTGGCCTTGAGAAATGTTCATTTGCAGACCAAGAGAAGACTATTTTAAAAACCGAGTCAGTCATTCCAGTGATACATTTTCAAAAAAGTTTTCCTTGTCTGCAAATGGACATTTTCTACGAGAAATAAATGTAGGACTAAATAGTTTAACACTTTAACACTCTGCAGTGGTCTTGACAAATGTTCATTTGCAGACTAAGTGAAGACTATTTGTGAAAATTTACTACTGGAATGACTGGCTCGATAACCGAGCCAGTCATTTCAGTGGTAAATTTTCAAAAATAATCTTGTTCTGCAAATGGATATTTTCTATGAGAAAATTTAAATTTTCTTGAACAAATTTGAAGGTTAAAGGGTTAAGCATTAATTATGATACTCACTACATCCCATATTGTAACAATACATTTATATGTCAGTGTGCATGTAGTCTAGTATTTTTTTTTAATATAGCTCAAATTCATCGCTGTCCGATCTGAAACTCTGCCAAGTTAAGCAGTGGCTCTCATAGTAAGTTTCCTGGACAGCAGTCTTCCAGAAATATTTTGCACACAGACTTTATTTTCTTTTGGTCAGTAAGTGTCCTTGTTGCTTTCAGGCCTTATTGGGATGACGACACAAGCGCAGAACAGTTGGGCCAAGCAGAACGAGATGAATTTCTGAATTGGAGGCGGAAACTTGCAGAGTATGTATAAATCAAATTTAAATTTAAATCTATATGTTTCTCTTTAGAACTATGTAGTTCTGGGCTGGGCTTGATATTAACTCGTAGCACTCTGATGTCAATATTCTATCTATTCCTGTGTCGATAACAAAGGAACTGGTGTACATTTTCCAACAATTTTGGTGGATGATGTTGCTGTCTATGACAGCAACATCTTCCACCAAATTTGTTGAAGAGTGAACGGCAGCTCATCTTTTATTTTAATTTGGAAATTTAATATTTTGACATCAGAGTGTTAAGGGTTACGGCAAACCAAGGTCTTGTAGAAATTATACTATGGCTAAAATTGTTTTTGAGTTGACCACTCTGATTGGCTAGTACAAAAAAAAGCAGCAATTTGTATTATCCTAAGCCTACATGACCATGTATATAATGGTTTGAATATTAACCCCGGTGAGTCACTGGCCTGTAAATTACTTCATACACCTTTAATGGTCAAATTTGGTCAAGGAAATTTGAATATCCTCTTATTGAATGCCCGTTTACACTCCAAGAAAATGCAATTTTTGAATATTTATCTCTGAAATGACTGGCTTAGGATCGGTTATCGAGCCAGTCATTCCCGTGATAATCTTTCTAAAATTGTGTTCTCTTGGCGTGTAAATGGACATTCCAGAAGACCATAACAGAGGTTGATTTTCGCTGACTTGACCATTACTTGACAGATATGGTGATTACTTTTAAGCATAATCCTACGGAATGTTTGTCTTATGTCATTGTGTTTATTCATTTCTGTTTTTGTATGAAAACTGATGTCATTAAACCCTATAATGGCCAGGTTTGGTTAAAAAAAACATTTCAATTTTCTCCCCGAAAAGGTCAATTTACAGACCAAGAGAAGAATATTTTGGAAAATCTACCACTGATATTATCAAACCAGTAATTCCAGTCCTAAGATTTCAAAAATTGCATTCTCATTGCTTGATTTTCAAAAATAATCGTGGTCTGCAAATGGAAAATTCTCAAAATTACTGTCATGCCTGTAGAGGCCGTTGTTGATTGGAGGGTGGGATAATAAATTGTTGCTAGTCCACTGGACTAGTCAGTCACAAATTGTACTAGCCCTGGTCAATTTCTGTCCTTGGACTAGCGTTAATTTCAACTAGGCTTGCATGATATTCTCCTAGGATGTATCATTATAAAAATCGCGATATTTTGATATATCGTACAACCTATTTTATGGTATATAAAAATGTCAGGGCGAATTGGTCTTGAGTCGGGTTGGACTGCACGGTTGAGTTTAAATATCGGTTTTAGCCAAATATTAGTTCTACGAGTGACTTCTAATTGATAAATTTCAACAAAAACTTACTCCGGTCGCCAAGATGCTTAAAAAACGATCCTTAATAACGCAAAAATAGGACACAATTTCCCGGGATAGATTCTTGCCATCTTACACATTGTCTTAATGTATACCATGTCCATAATTGCAGGAGTGAAATTATTATATTGTACAATCTTAATATTACGTATTCTGTTATAATCATCGTTTATTACATCAAAATGAATCCTAAAATTGGACATTTCATGTCGTCTTTGTGAAAATATACAAATCATGTGATATTAGGAATGTACTTAGGTTTAGATCCAATCCACATTTACTGAGTATCTGTTTACTACTAATAGTTAGTCTTCAGAAACATCTCGGATATTTCGCCTCATTTAACATGTAGCTATCACATTTCTGAACGCAGCATCTCTCGCCTCCAAAAACTGGAGAGTGAGCAATATTACGTGATTCATATATTTTCGCGATGCCATTTAATGTCAAATTTATGATTATTTAGTTTTTATAAACCCATGCTTATTAAAAAATATGCAATATCTCTATCATCCCAGGTAATAAATTCACTACCGCGATGGTGGTTTTGAGGTATACAGTAAGCCGGCAATTAATTGTTCCAGTAAATTGTGTTCAATTATTATTTTTCGTGTTATTGTCGATCTTTTTTAGAGAATGAACTTGGACTTTTTCTTGACTTATTCCTAGTAAAAGCCCACCCCTTTCTCAGAGATGGTGGTTTGGAAATAAATTGAACAATTTGCCTTAATAGAAGCATGTGCTACAAATAGGCATAATAGTAGAATTTTGGCGATATTTCGATTTTTTCAAAATCACATCGTAAAGAATTGTGGCTGAAAATAAGATCATGATTTTCGATAATATCGGCTAATCGTGCAAGCCTAATTTCAACCCCTCTATATACTAAGCAGGTGTCATAATATCCAGATACTAGATTTGATTCATCAGTATTCCTGTTAAAACCAGTTTCATTATCAACATTGTCACTGGTTATGTTTTCCAAGTAGCCTTTAGCTCTTGTAAACATCAACTTGATGCGAGAATTACGTCCAAATATTTCAGTAAATCAGCAACATGTTTGTGTCGTTAAATAAGAGCATTGTAATTTCAGGCTACAGGAGATTGAACATATCATTTTAACACCATATGAAAAGAATCTGGACTTCTGGAGACAACTATGGCGCGTTATTGAGAGAAGGTAAATATAGTGTGCGTGCGTGAGTGTGTAAGTGTGCACGCGTGCGCAACTTGTTTCCAAAACAAAAACACTTGAACACAATGTAAGAAACGGTCTGTTGAATATTTTGAACACCATTGGATTAGAAGACATTGCTGCCTTAGGCAGCAATGCCTTCCAATCCAATTATGTTCAAAATATTCGGCGGTACATTTTGTTTTGGAGATATGTTACATTATTTCTGAGCTTTACATGCATGTGTGTAACTAGTACTAGGATTTAGACTGAACAGATCTGGCCGAAAGTTGGGAATAATGATTAGGATATTGAAAGGGCCAGTAAAGTTTGTTCAAGAAATGTAGCGTTTGGTGTGGAGAGATTGCAACGGTCGTTTTGAAGGTTTATACCCCAAAATGCAACTTGGAACCCTGAAAAGTAGTGGCAGTGGTTCCCATGGAACCCCTGAAAATCTTGTATAGTTATTAAATGTTAATTAGTTTTATAGGGTTTTGCACAATAATACCCACAAAATCTGGAATGTGAAGATGGTACATAAGCTGGGGGTCCATTGTACCCTCCAATTTTAGCATGGATGAGAAAAACTGCAGAGGCACACCACATTTTCAGATTTCAACTTGGGATTCCAATATTTTAAGGTATGTGGTCCCTTCGATGAGAAACACTGACTTGGCCGCCGTATTGAATTTTTCTGTTTGCTGGATTTTGGAGCCGAAATTTGTTTTATATAGGTTTTTGGGTATGCTGATTTCAAATTTGCCATTTTCGAAACTGTTGTATAAACGGTTTGACACCCATCTTGGATTATTTTCCTGCCAAAAATTCCCATACTAAAGCAAAATGATATTTGAAATGTCTTCTCGAGAACCCCTGGGCACATTTCAAGTGTCTTTGGCAGGAAGCATCCTTAGGTCATAGAGATCCAAGTTTGTTCAAAAGAAGCCAAACGACCAATTTGGTCAGTGGCCATCTTGGATTTTGGCCGATATTTATACCCCGCCAAAAAATATTATGTATGGATATTATGTAATGGCACCATCCGTCAGGGCATGCGGGCGTGCGGGCAGCAGAGTGGTTTCCGGATGATAACTCTGTTACCGTTTGTCGGATCGCATTGAAACTTCATAGGGTGGTTGGACCATGTCTTGGGAAGAAACCTATCGAAATCGATGATGATCCGCAATCCAAGATGGCCACCAGCCACCGGCGGCCATCTTGAAAATTCGCTTCCGGATGATAACTCCGTTACCGTCTGTCGGATCGCATTGAAACTTCATAGGGTGGTGGGACTAGGCCTGGGGAAGAAATCTATCGAAATCGACAATGATCCGAAATCCAAGATGGCTGCGAGCCACTGGTAGCCATCTTGAAAATTGGTTTCCGGATGATATCTCCATTACCATTTATCGAATCGCTTTGAAACTTCATAGGGTGGTTGGACTACCTCTGGGGAAGAAACCTATCGCGTTTGACAATGATCCAAAATCCAATATGACCGCCAGCCACCGGTGGTCATCTTGAAAATTGGTTTCCAAATGATAACTCCGTTATCGTTTATCGGATCGTTATGAAATTTCATAGGGTGGTTCGACTACTTCTGGGGAAGAAATCTATCGAGATTGACAATGATACAAACTCCAAGATGGCTGCCAGCCACCAGTGGCCATCTTGAAAATTGGTTTCCAAATGATAACTCTGTTACCGTTTATCGGATCCCTTTGAAACTTCATAGCCTGGTTGGACTAGGTGTGGAGAAGAAACCTATCAAAATTGACGATGATCCGAGCTCCAAGATGGCTGCCAGCTATGGGCTGCCTTCTTGAAAGTTGGTTTCTGGATTTCATTTATTGGATCACTTCCTACGGTCGTTGGAATATGTCTAGTGAAGAAACTTATTGAAATTTACGATAATCCGAAATCTAATGTGGCCGACAGTCAGCGGCAGCCATCTTGAAAATTGGTTGCCGAACGATACCTTCATAAGGATGGCTGGTCTGATGGGGCTGAGGAAGAAACAAACATTTTCTGATAGCTCTCATTCATTGGTTTGTCATCATGGCGGGGTATTATGCGCCGTTTGCGGAGCTCTTGTTTAGAAAGGTCTTTAAAAATCTAAACTGCTTTAGGGATCGATTCAAAACTCATGAAACATTATCTGGATCAACAGCTGAAGTAATTTTGCTCTAGAGAACTTAATTGTCCAAATGCTAAGGCAGCCATCTTGGATGACCTAGTTTTCGTGGATTCAACTTCTGGTATCACTAAACAGATCAGGCTGAAATTTAGTTTAAACAAAGGGTTTTTTTAGTCTATGCGGGAGCACAATAAGACATGTCTTATGAGTGTGTCTCCCACTTATGTACAAATATAGTGCATTAAATAAATCAAGAGGCAGAATAATAATATTGCTAACTGTCATAGCAGTAATAATAATAATAATAATAATAAGAAGAAGAAGAAGGAGGAGGAGAGATGTGTAGGTAGCCTAATGATGTCAGAAGGAAATCTTCGGGAGAAGGAGAAAAGCATGGTTCGACGAATCACAAGACGGTATAAGGAGAAAGGAGGAGCTCGATGTGCTGTAGTCACCCGTGCTGGTACACACTGCATGGCCATCCAGAAACTTCTGCGGCTATGGATTTGTCGACAATCCATGAGTGGTATTAGAAATGATTGTAGGTCATTTAAACCGAAAGGTGTCAATAATATATTGACATAGAATGGTGGAAACCGTGATGTTTAACTCTACATCAACGTCAGCGCGGCCAAATATAAGTTGCTGAGTGGTTAGGGTTGTTGAGGGGATTTGGTTGGAAGTACATGTAAGCTCATTTTAAAAGGTGGTTCTTTGTTCGTTAAAAAGTGGACAGTAAAAAAGGTAATGTTCGACAGATTCATAAGGATGGCTGCAGGCGCAGCTGTCGGAGTCAGAGAGGAAGTTATCGAAAAGATGTCTATTTAATCCACTGCAGCCATTACGAGGCTTACTTAAGCATATATTAGTCACTTTTGAGCCGACGTAGTACCATGGATGGGGATGGGGTATATGGGACATTTCTCTTAGTTTGGTCTTGAATTCTGGTAGGGTATTAGACATAGTGACAGGTGCTTGAAGGGTGTTCCAGGCTGAAATTTAGGAGATACGCATACGGAAATGGCCATTAAAGTTTGTCCTTCGAATGTTAATACATCAAAAAACATGTCCACCATTGCTTAATCAAAATTAAGGGAGGGGGGAGGGGCATCATAGATTTTCTGAAAATTTCAGAAAATCATATAAAAGACTACTTATTAACGGTGCATATTCACGCCAGAATGTTTCAAAATAAAATTGTTAAAATTGTATACTTTTAGAGGATTAAATTGTGTGAGTAGATGTAAGGAAATGAAATGAATCTTAACATACGATGATTTCATCTCATATAAATTAGTATTGTGAAATTGAAATAGAGGCACGAGTCCCTAATTCACATTCACAACTTCAAATTTGTTATTAATTCGTACGTAAGGAAATCATCATATGTTAAGATTTATTTTGTTTCATTACGTCCAGTCCCACAGTTTAAGCCTCTAAAAGTATACAATTTAAACAATTTCATTTTCCGTCATTTTGCTGTGAATATTCAGCATTAACCATTAATAAAACTTAAAACTTATCTACTAAACAGAAATAAGATTAGTAAATTTGTCCAGTGGTTATCTTGTTTTGTTCAGTTGGAGAGCCACTTGGGCCGCTTGTTTATTTATATTTGCTACAGTAATTTGTTCAAATAAATCTGAGTTTGTATATGTTGAACTTCTAGAATATTGGTCTACTTGACATCATTGAATGACCCTGGGATTTAAGTTTTACATGTAATAACATTTTGCTAGAAGAACCCCAGAGTGTTAGGCTTGTGGACTTATTATATTATACAGATCTTTGGTCAGTTTTCATTGACCGTCTATGATATTGATGAGTTTTTGCGCCTAATATGTTTATCATTGCACATAATCATATTTCGAAAACATGTATTATGATTATGATTAACATGATTATTTAATCGTCTAGATCACAAAATTGTGCAGTTCTTGTCTTATAAATGTCCCTCGAATTTATTCAAGAAAATTTCAATTTCACATCAAGAGTATACTTACCTCCCTAATACTTTTGATATTGCTAAATATTGGCTTTCACTCAATAAACACTCAGATTAAAACAGTTAGGTGCCCCTACTGGGCAGGGAGTCAGAGCGTAGTCTGGCGGATGCCAGCCCCACCACCGCGCATGCGCAGACTAGCACTTCCTCTTTGCTAATTTATTGGCTGAGAGACAACACATGCTTTCATGATAGGATCTTTCTTTACGCTTTTCAAAGCTTTTTAAGACTATTTAATAGACGTTTTCACCTGACAAAGATGGCTGAGAGAGTGACTTCGCCACAGGAGGGCCTTGGACCTTTAAATCAGGTGACTTCTAGTAAAATTAGCGAGTTTTGTCCCGTTGTAATGTGTTTCCGGGACTCGCGCTAAACGTGATAAGCGCCTTAATTAGTTGGGTTTTTTCAACTAGGTGCTATATAAGACTAATCTCTCTTTGTGTTTATGTCCACAGGTCTGTGTGAAGGAGAAATAAGGACATGACATCAGCAGAGGGTTTGTGTCTCTCCACCATGGTTCCATTTCCTACTAATACTGTTAGGTTATCTAACCAAAAATTCTATGCCCAGTGAGTTGGAGGCCTAAAGGTCTTCTCACTTTGCCCTCTTGATCCAATTCCTTCCCCTTGAGGTGGAGAGAGTTAAGAGGCGTTCAGTGGTGGAGTGCTCCAGTTCATCAGGTTGGATGGTTTGTCTAGACAAGGTGTCAGGTATTAATTATTGATATGAGAAAGGGAGATAATTAACACTATTTGCCATTGTTATCAGTATTTATCTGATGCTTGTGTAGTCGAAATGTCCATTCTGCACATGTTCTGGTTAAAGATACAATTCGTCCTTGCACTGGGATGTTTGTTGGGGATCGATTTTGTCCTGTCATAGGATTAATGACGTCATAATCAGTCTTGCTCTTTATTTACAATTAAAGTTGTCCGAAGCTGGTTTCTGATAAAAATTATGATCTTTATGATCATTTTTTCTTCTCTTGAGTTGGTGAGTTTTCTAAGCTTAACTAGTTTGCTCATACTCCTCGTCCTTTGGCCTTTTTCAGAGACCTGGTTGTGCGTCCTGTGGACGATTTTTGAGGGACAAGTTTGGCCCTCATCTATGTTTTCAGTGTAGCCCCTGTGGTCCCTTGCTTAATTGCGAGATATGTAAGCACTGGGGGGGGCGAGCTAATGTCCGAATTCTTGTGCTTGCAGGCGAAGGACAAGTTGGAGGAGGAGAAAAAGAAGCTGAAAAAAGAGGTCGTAAGTAAGAAGGGTAAGAGGAAGGCCTCGTCCGCGGTGGACATGGAGGCCTTCCGGACCGAGATGTTGGGAGAGATGAGGAGGACAATCAAGGATTTGGTTCCAGAGTTGCTTCGTGGCATGCTTCCTGGACCAAATCCTTTATTGACCTCATCATCTGCTTCGGAGCAGGTAATCCCCACCTCTGAATCAACGTTCCTTAGTACGCTTCCGTTGTTTGAAGATTCAGAGGTGGCCCCATTAGAGGGGGTGTTCCACGGCCCTGGCAGCAGGCTTATTGCCGCGCCCAATAGGGACCGTGGACGGTCATCGCTGGAACCCGCGGGCTGCTCATCAGTCCAGGGGTACCCGCACACCGCGGCTGCCAGTACCTTGTATGGCACCTTCCCTGGCCAGTCCGGGTTAGCTCTCTTTGCTGACCCGGAGTCTAATCTTTCTGGCCAGGAGGATGATGATTACCTGTTGGGGTCGCCGTCTGAAGACGTGGCCATGGAATATGACGTTTGTGCGCCCCTCGCGGGGAATACAGGCGCCTTTTTCCACGGTTCTACTCTCCCAGGGGTAGAATCCACGGTTCAGACTGTGGCCCTGGGCGCTGAAGGCCAGCGGTACCGCATACCTCGGCTTGCCGAGAGTGTAGCTGGTGCTGGCCGGGGCCGTGGTGGGGCGGTATATGCCCCGCGCTCTACCACGGCGCCTGCTCCTGGTCAAGCCAGTGAGATTAGCATGCCGGTATTATCAGGCCCGCATGCTTTCCCTGGCTTGCCAGGGATATCAGCGTATCCGCCGTCAAGCTCTGTTGCTTGCGCTCAGGAGGAAGACGAAGGCCCCCGTCTTGTAGAGCGCTCGCAACTAGCCACGGAGGAGGATTGGTCTGACGCTTGCCAGTGGCTGGTGAGTGTTAGACCAGATCTGCCCGTGGAGCAGTCGGCTAGCCAGCGTGAACACAGGCCGTGGTTAGCTGGTAAGCCTACTGCTAACGCTATGCCTTCTCTGCCGCTGGCAGAGCATGTCGTTGACATGTTCGAGGCGGCGGAGACGTCCATTAAGTCGAGTGGACGTCTCGCTAAGGCCCCGCGCGAGGTGGCCAGGCGTTGCCGCATCGTGCCCCTGGACTACCAGCGGTACGGTGTGGTACCAAAGCCGAGCGTGGATGACCGCGCGGCTTTGGGTGAGGATGCGCGGCCAGGCTCCCGTTCTGACACGGGAGTCTTGTGCTCGAACGCGTTGCGTTCGGCAAATGCCGCGTTGCGTGATGCGGAGGAGAGTGGGAGGGCTTCGATTGCCGCTCTGTCCCACGTCTCCCAGCTGTTACAAGGGGTAGTAACAGCATCCGCATCGCGCCAGCCAAGTCCGGTCACAGTCCAGCGAGCCATCCAGGATGGTATCAACCTGGCTCTGGACTGTATGACGCGGGCGGTGACCAGGAGTGTCCGGGCAAGGCGCACTTTTGCCTTGGATAATCTGTGCCCGTCCCAGGACCTCTACAATAGGCTACTACGTACGCCTATGACAGGTCCTGGTCTCTTTGGAGGTGAGGGATGTAGACACCTCCAGGAGACGGTTACTCTGGTCAATAACCAGAGGGCGCTGCGCGAACAGTTTGAGGTGCTTCGTCGTGCCAACGTTCGCGCCGCACCCCCTGCGTATCGTCCCCTGCAGGCTCGAGGTGGTAGTGGCCAGGTCAGAGGCCAACCACCATCGCAGCGCCGGCCTCGGCCGCGTGCGATTCGGCCAGCAGCGAGGGGGGCGCAGGCTCCTCAGGCGCAGTCAGCCAGGCAGCCGCCCGCGCACCGTGGTGCGCGCGGTGCTGGTCGTGGCGCGCGAGGATCTGGGCGGGGTAATCGTTCCTGATGGGACGGTTACCGCGGTGAGAACCGCGCCGGTGTTTCTGGCAAAGGAGACAGTGCCGCTCTTGCACTCCTTATGTCCACCTCTATCCCTAGGTGGACCGATGGGAGGCCAATTAGCCGACCACATGCAAGAGTGGGAACGGTTAACTCAGGACCGTTTAGTCTTGCGATGGCTTTCAGATTGGATGACAGGCCCGCCATCGCGACTGTCTCTAGTGCCGATCTGGACTCCAAATCCGAGAGATCCAGATCAAAGGTTGTGTATCGAGGAGGAAATAAATTCCCTCATACAAAAAGGAGCTATTCAGCCGGCACAGAGGTGTCCGGGCTTCTATTCAACCCTGTTCTTAGTAACAAAGAACACCGGAGGGTGGAGACCAATTCTCAACCTCAAGCCATTGAACAAGTTCATAGAGACGCCCAGTTTCAAGATGGAGACTGTGCGCTCGGTGTTGGCCGGGTTAGAGAGGGGAATGTGGACAGCGTCGATAGATTTGAAGGACGCTTATTTCCACATCCCCATACACAGGAGTTTCCGTCGCTTCCTGAGATTTGCATTCCAGGGCAGACAGTGGGAATTCAGGGTGCTACCCTTCGGAATTTCCACGGCTCCTCGGGTTTTCACCCGTGTGGTTCTTGCGATCACCGCATACCTCCGCAGGAGAAGCATAGCAGTCCACACGTACATAGACGACTGGCTGTTGAAAGCGCACACCCGGGAAAGTTTGTCGGCCAGTCTGGAGATTGTTTTGAAAACTCTCACAGACTTAGGCTGGATGATCAATTTCCCAAAATCAGAGCTGATTCCATCCCAGAAGTTTGTTTACCTGGGGATGTTCTTCGATCTAGAGACAGGATATGTTTATCCTACTCAGGAGAGAGTTCAGAAACTCATCTCATTAATTCAGTCAGTGTGCGACAGTCGTCATGTCCTGGCACGGGTTTACTTGAGAATGCTGGGGTTGATGGTTTCATTGGAACCAGTCATTCCTCAGGCCGCCTTACGCAGGCGGCCGATCCAGTTATTTCTCATGACACAATGGACCCAGAGTACAGGTTCGCTGGACTCGAATGTGTCAGTGTTGGCGCCTCTGATTCATCACCTGCAATGGTGGTTGGACACAGAGAATCTCTTGGTGGGGGTTATGCTAACCCCTCCCCACCCTCAGGTGACTGTGTATACAGATGCATCGATGGAGGGCTGGGGAGCTTGCCTGGAAGAGTCCACGATATCAGGGCTTTGGAATCTGGAACAGTCAAAGGAACATATAAATCTACTGGAGCTAAGAGCAGTAGTCCTGGGCCTGGAACATTTCTTACAGAAAGTTCAGGGCAAGATTGTTCTTATTCGTTCAGACAACTCAACAGTTGTGACTTACATAAACCGCCAGGGCGGAACGAAGTCGCCCAGTCTCTGTATGATGACATGGAGACTGCTTTGTTGGTGTCTGGATCACCAGATTACCTTGAAAGCAGTTCATATTCCGGGAAGGTTAAACCTGCTAGCAGACTCATTGAGCCGAAGGATGAGTGTTTTACCCACGGAATGGCAACTAAATCAATGTGTGGCGGATCGTCTGTTCGACCATTGGGGGAAACCCAACATCGATTTGTTCGCAACGAAGAAGAATGCGAAGATGACGACGTACGTCTCTCCGATTCCGGATCCAAGCGCTTTCGCAACAGATGCGTTAGCTATCAGCTGGGGGAGAATGTATGCATACGCATTCCCTCCAGCAATCCTGATTCCAAAAATTCTTCAGAAAATCAGACAGGAGGAATGCCAAGTGCTTCTGATCGCCCCGGATTGGCCAAGCCGATCATGGTATACGGATCTGCTGGACCTTCTGGTCTGCAATCCGGTTCCTCTGCCTCTGATGGATGATATTATCTTCCAGGGCAAGGCCCTTCACAACAATCCGTCAATGTTCAGATTGACTGCGTGGATGTTGTCAAGGAATCTAGAATTAAGGAGGGCTTTTCTGAGCAAGCAGCCATGTTTATGGCCAAAGCCAGGAGGGGGTCAACCTCCAGAGCATATAATTATAAAATCAACAGATTTGCAGAATGGTGCTCAAAAAGATGTATTGATCCAATGGATGCATCTATTCAGGTAGTAGCTGATTTCCTCTGTCACCTCTATGATGCCTATAGCCTCAAGCCTAACTCTATTGCTGGTTATAAGTCAGCTTTAATGTCTGTTATTCCTTGCTTGGCTAAGAGGGGAAGTGATGAAGTGAATACATTAAATGTATTAATTAAAGGCATGGGCAATCTAAGACCAAGGAATCCACCGGTGATTCCGTCTTGGAGTTTATCGCTAGTGCTTCAAGTACTAGGTGATAAGCCGTTTGAACCACTTAGTTCCATTTCGATGAAACTATTAACACTGAAGACTGTGTTTTTAATTGCTGCGGCCTCGGCTAGGCGTAGGAGTGAGATTCATGCCTTATCAGCCGAGGATGACCGTTTTGTGGTTTCAGGGGAAGGCCTTAAGCTGCTACCTAGGATTAATTTCTTGGCTAAAAATCAGTCGTTGAAATATCCAGGTCAACCTATTATTTTGCCTGCTTTAACTAGATATGATCCTAATTCTAAAGCATGGTGTCCTGTCCGGGCGCTTCGCCGGTACAAACAACGTACGGCGGAGTGGCGCACCCACCAGTCAGCGTTATGGTTGTCATATATTGAACCCCATGGCAGGGCTTCTAAGGACACCATTTCCAGGTGGATTGTAGAATGCATTCAGTTTTGCCATAAATCCGCCACCGGGAAGCAGGTTGACGTGGCCAAGGCTCACAGTGTCCGCGGCGTAGTGACATCCACTGCCCTATTTAATGGGGTCCCTGTGGATGATATTATGTCGGTGGCTCAGTGGCACTGTGAGTCAAGTTTTACAGACCATTATCTCCGTTTTTGAAAAAATAACTAGGCATATATATTTTTGATGGGGTTTCCTCATTGCTTATATATTTCACAATTAATTTATGGAAACAACCACTAATTTGGGACTGCATCGATCTTCACCAATGGGAAGAGGATGTCAGCAGCCATTTCAACAAGGTCAGTCTTGTGTATGGGTTGTCCATTGTTGATTGTCTTGTCACGTTACCCGTTATTTATATGATGATGGTTTTGTGTATTTATGTGGTTCATTGTTGAGAGTATACGAAAATGGAGCTTTTCGTCTCTGTCCTGTAGTACATGGCACTTGTACGTAGAGAGCGTATAGGACATTGAGGTCATTCGACTCTTCCTCCCAGGAAGGAGGGGGGGAGCGCATATGACATTCGGTCATCTCTCATACATCGGGGGTGTTATCCGATGGTTAGTCAAATCCTGACTGTTTTTTCATACAGTTTCAGAAGTTTAAGTGCCTTAAACGCAGAAAAGCGTATAGGGATGAGCTGGTCTTTTGACCTCGCCTCCCTCCCGCCGAATTCACTGTCGAATTCTGGCAATATCAAAAGTATTAGGGAGGTAAGTATACTCTTGATGTGAAATAAACGAAATCAAGGATTTCTTTTTTCACGAGAGAGTTGATACTTACCTCCCTAGATACGGACCCGGCCTCTCCACCCCACAGAGGCTCGGTCTTCAGGCTCTTTATAGTTGCATGTGTATCAGCCAATAAATTAGTCAGAGGAAGTGCTAGTCTGCGCATGCGCGGTGGTGGGGCTGGCATCCGCCAGACTACGCTCTGACTCCCTGCCCAGTAGGGGCACCTAACTGTTTTAATCTGAGTGTTTATTGAGTGAAAGCCAATATTTAGCAATATCAAAAGTATTAGGGAGGTAAGTATCAACTCTCTCGTGAAAAAGGAAATCCTTGATTTCGTTTATTTTCTCATAGAAAATGTCCATTTGCAGACGAATAGAAGACTCTTTTTGAAAATTTACCGCTGGAATGACTGGCTCAGTTATCAAGCCGGTCATTCCAGTGGTAAATTGTCAAAAATAGTCTTCTTTTGGTCCGCAAATGGGCATATCTCAAGACCACTGCAGAAGCCATTTTTGGCTAATATGAGTGTTAGAAGGTTAGTTTAGCGAGTTGAAATGAGTACTAACACTGCATCTGATGTATATCTTGCTATGCGTTTCTGTTTCCATAGTGACGTAATCGTGCAGATCGTGGATGCTCGTAACCCACTGTTATTCCGCTGCAAGGATCTGGAGACATACGTGAAGGAGGTTGACACGGACAAGGTGAACATGGTTTTGATTAACAAAGCTGATTTCCTGACACAGAGACAAAGGTAGGACACCATCTTGGCCTCGCAGGGCAGCTAAGTACAAAAGTAGACTATAGTAGTGTAAATCACCGATTTGAAGCCACATTCTTAATAGAAGTTGCACGTCAATTTTGGAGGTTGAGCCATTTTAGCTCACCTGGACTGAAAGGCCAAGTGAGCTTATACCATGGCGGTCGTCAGTCCGTCAAATCGCTTCTTAACGTTTTGACCGATTTCCTCCTTAACTGCCTGCTTGGCATATTTCAACCCAATTTGACAAGATGCATTCTACAGTGGTAGGTTCTAAAACTTCTATTCAGAATTTTGATTGATCAATTTTTTGGGTGAGAATCTTCGATTTTACCGGAAATGGCCAAAATGCCATTACTCCTTAGCTGCTTGACATATTTCAACCAGATTTGACTAGATGGATTCTATGGTGGTAGCCTCTAGAACTTCTATCCAGAATTTTGATCAATTTTTTTGGTGAAAATCTTAGATTTTATGAAAAATATACTAGAAATTGTCAAAACGCTTATTATTATTATTATTATTATTATTATTATATATAAACGCCTTATTGACATAGTTCAACCAAATTTGGCTAGAGTGATCCCATCATGGTAGAATCCAGAACCTTTATTCAGAATTTTGGTTGATCAATTTTTAGGGGTGAAAATCTTAGATTTTATGAAAGTTCTACCGGATATTGTCAAAATTCTACTCCTCATGAACTGCTCGATGGATTTAAACTTGCTTTGGGTGGAAGGGCCCCCTATGTGGCAAGGCTTCTGAACTTGTGTACAGAATTTTGATTGGTCAATTTTTCGGGTGAAAATCTTAGATTTTATGAACATTTTAATGAATAGTGTTAAAACCATTCTCCTTAGCTGCTTGATAGATTTCAACAAAATTTGACTAGAATGACCCTATCCTGTTAGGTTCCAGAGCATCTGTTCAAAATTTTGCTTAGTCAAGGTTTGGGTGAAAATCATAGATTTTATGAAAAATTTACCAGAAATTGTTAAGCTGCATTTCCTTAACCATTGGCTGGATTTTATCGAAATTTGAGTGGAAGGATTCTATAGTCCTAGGCTCTAGAAAAATTTTCTTCAGAATTTTGTTTGGTAAATTTTTTTGCCCGCCATCTTAGATTTTGTGAAAATTTTCTGGCATGTCTAGAATAATTTAAAATGCTACTCCTTAATTAATGGCGCAATTTCAACGAAACTCAAATGGTGGAATCATCCTATGGTGGTAGGCTTCAACATGTCAAACGAGAATTTTGATTAGTCAATTTCTTTGGTAGCCAAGGTGGAGTCGAAAATTATCCATAACGTCTATTTATATGCAAATGGTTTAAATACTAATGGTCCAGGTGAACGTGACAGGCTTTTGGGTCTCTTGTTGAATTTACTTTGCAATAACCTTTCAATGAAATAGCATCAATTTACTGCACTTCCTTGTATGAATTGGCTCCTATCAAATACACAGTATGTGGATCAGATCGAATGTATAGTACTCGGTCACCATGCAGTGACAATATATATAGCAATTTCTGAGGTGCGAGTCCAGTAAATTAGGCACATAAATCACAGACAACTCTGCCGATTACTCGATCTAAATATTGATATTTTTTAATTTGGGTGAGTTTAGTCCATCACTCTCGTAGCTACTCGGGTAGGTACTCGAGGCTATTCTTATGTAGGTTTGTGAAAGTACCTACTTAGATCTGTCTAGTCAAGCCAAAGTTATTGAAGAATGTCTTGAGAACAAAAATATGAAGCAGTACTCCATGCTCGTGTTAACCCTTACGTCTAGCAATGCGGGTAAGAATTTGTAATTTCTGCTCTGTAAGTGTTAATGAATGAGTCTGATCTGTCACCTCACAATCATAATGGAGGATTACAGTTTAAGCTGTGCACCCCCCGCCCCCCCCTCCCATCTCTAGCTAAGCTCCACCCGTACATTGCCCGTGTTGGGATCAATCGATCCCTGAACACCCTGACTATCAATTTCAAGCAAACTATACAGGTAAGCTGTTGAATATTTCGCCTATGGCAGCGACGCTTCCCAGTCGAATGAGTTTCAAAATTTTCATCAGCATGTTTATTAAATAGTAAAGACAACAATGCGTACAATAACTCTCAGTCCATCATTAATTAAGCATTTGTGACGAACTTAGCTATGTCATTCATGACGTAATTGATTATGACATCATCCTACATGTCACCTCGTTGATTATGAGGTCATATGATTGATGGATAAACTGGAATCCTCCATTGACAGAAAGACTCCGCAATGAGGCAGGAATAGTCCGTCAAGTGTACGAAGTGTAGATCTTTGATGGATTTACAATTTAATAAACATTCTGTTGAATACTTTGAAACTAATTTGACTGGATGATGTTGCTGCCACAGTTTCGAAATAATCGACAGCTTACAATGTAATTGGCATTCTGGATATTCAGGGTTCGATCAATCCCAATGTGAGTAAAGCGTGGGCAGAGCTTAGCTAGAAATGGGCGGGACATATGTAGAAATGGGCAGGGCATAGCTAGAAATGGGTTCCTCTATTGATTAATGAATACGGATTTACCATATGTTGTATTTCTTTATCTCCAACAGAGAATTATGGGCCGCTTATTTTGAACAAGAAGGTGTGAAAGCTGCATTCTGGTCAGCAACAGATGAAGAAAAGCGGCTCAATCCTGTACGTTTTCTCACAGTTATTCTATAGACATTTTATTATACCCTAAGTAGTTTATTATTATCCCTTTAACCTTAAATTTGCTCAAGAAAATGTCAATTTAAAAAAAAGAAAATGTCCATTTGCAGACCAAAAGAAGACTATTTTTGAACATTTATTCTGGTCCAGTGGTAATTTTTCAAAAATGGCCTCTTGCTCTGCAAATGAATATTTTACATGAGCACTGCAGAAGGTTTTTTGGCTGGATTGAGTGTTAAAGGGTTAACCATTTAATTAACCCTCAAGTCGGCCAAAAATGTCTTCTGCAGTGGTCTTGAGAATTGTTTATTTGCAGACCAAGAGAATACTATTTTTGACAATTTATCACTGGAATGACTGGCTGGACTGGCTCGATAACCGAGCCAGTCATTCCAGTGATAAATTTTCAAAATTAATTTTTTTGGGCCGGCAAATGTGGACATTGTCTATGGCAAAATGAACATTTTCATGAACAAATCTTAGTACTAACACTCATATCATCTGAAAACGGCTTCTGCAGTGGTCTTGAGAGATGTCCATTTGCAGATCAAGAGAAGACTATTTTTGAAAATTTACCACTGGAATTACTGGCTCGATAACCGAGTCAGTCATTCCAGTGGTAAATTTTAAAAAATAGTCTTGATCTGCAAACAGACATTTTCTATGAGTTTTCTTGAACAAATTCGAAGGTTAACAGGTTTTTGCAGGTTTCATGCAGCGTGTGTGTGCATGTGAATGAACCAAGAATTATGTACATTTTAGTTTTCAATGCACATTTAATTCATGAAGGACTTATCTGATCTCATTAAAACTACATAATTTTATGCATCATTGTATCCAGTCTGGACCAGAATGAAAATGATTTGCAAAATTTGTCCATATTTTTATGTGGTTTGTAGTTTATTTTGCATCAAGAATTAGGTAAATGTTCAAGTTTTTAAAAAATGTCACAAAGACTCGACACATGCAAGCCACGGTGTCTAGTTTAATTTGTGTCTTCACTCATCCACTGTCATGTTCACTCACTCACCCCCATGACCCCCCCCCCCCCACCCCACCCCCTGCAAGCTCGCTAGCTCATTCACTCATCTATTGACTAAATTTATATATCCATTCAATCACACTCACTCGCCATACAGTAAGTGCTGTGAGATTCCTTCATGTGTCTTTGTCACTGTCTCCCTTCCCTCCCTCCCTCCCTCTCTCTTTCTATCCCTCCCTTCCTCTCTCCCTTCTTCCCCCATCTCTTTCTCCCTCCCTCGCTCTCTCGCTCTCTCTCTCTCTCTCTCTCTCTCTCTCTCTCTCTCTCTCTCTCTCTCTCTCTCTCTCTCTCTCTCTCTCTCTCTCTGTCTCTCTCATTCTCTCGGGTTATCTCTAATATTTAACTACTGTGTTTCAGAAAAAACTTGACGAGGAAGATCACGATGACTCGGGGATGATTGACGAGGAATACTGTGAAAAGAACGATGACGCATCTGACAGTGGCGGGTATGAAGATCATGAAACAAATGTGGCTAATAGTGATAGTGTTCCCACTGATAATGCACCTAATGTTAGTGTTAACAGTACAAACATTTCCACTGGCATTGACCATCTTGAGGATGCTGTAGAGAATGTTAATATCGAGAACAATGCAACTTCCCTTAATACACTAAAAGCTGGTGCCCAAGCTATTGACAGCCGCACTATAGGCAAATCAGATACACACATGCAATCACTTGACTCTCAGTCAGAAAATTCAAATAATGCTTCTACGAACAGTACTAAGTTATGCTCTAAATGTGGGATAAATTTCGTCACTGCCAAATCCAGACTGTTGTGCGACGACTGTGAGAAAATTGTTGATGAAACAGGCGATGGCAAAATGGCGTCGAAAACAGAAACTATACACAATTCAAGTTCTCTTTTAATGGGAGAAGAACTTCTCGATCTGTTCCGGAGTTTACATACCGGGAGAAAATATACAGCTGCAGTTACCACTGTTGGTATGGTGAGTAAAATAGTTTATCACTTATCTGCCATTTTCAAACATTTCATTCATATGAACTGAATTATCTAATATGTCAATTAAGCATCCTTTCATTATGAAACTCATGTCATTTCAACTGATGTCATAGCAACTGACATCATATCAATTAATGTCATAATATTTGTACCCATTTTCTAGCTATGCCCTTCCCATTTATGACTAAGCTCCACCCACTTTGTACACATATTTCAATCGATTTTAACACTCCGAGCACTGAAGTCCCAGAATCCTAATTTCAGTGTTACTATACAGGTAGGCTGTTGAATATTCGGAAACTACTATGACTTATTCTAGTTGCAAATCTACAAAAATAATCTTCTTGATCTGTAATTTGGGCAGTATTCAAAATCACTGCAGTCATCAGTTTTGGACGGCTCGACAGGTAATGTGTAAATGAGTTGATACGACTAGCAGAACAATGTGTACGCACGCATGTTTGGGGGTGGGGGGGTGGGGAGGGGGAGTTGATCTAACAAGCTGCTGTTCTACAGATACCAGAGATGAATGTTCTGTATATAAACTGGTTACATCCCGAGCTACGGCATTGAAACTATCTGAAATGTGTGATGGCTGAAGAAGTTTAACCATTTAATAATCAGATTTGGTCAAGAAAATGAAAATATTTACTTACGGAATGTCAATTTGCATGCTAAGAGAAGACAATTTTTGAAAATTTACCACTGGAATGACGGGCTCGGTTCTCTAGCCCGTCATTCCAGTGTTAAATTTTCAAAAATAGTCTTCTCATGGCCTGCAAACGGACATTCTTCAAGATCACTGTAAATGCTAGATTTAGATGGCTTGACCAGTAAAGTGTTAATGCATAATTCTGATTACTATGTTGTACGTTACTAATAGAAAGTGTTGTAAGTGATGATAGCTTACGAGTCTGACATTGGCATCGCTAGCTAATGCTGCTCATGAATTTTCATTATGTTATAAGAATGACAAACAATAACTTACTTTAACCCTTTAATACTCAACCCATCCAAATTAACTCCTGCAGTTTTTTTTAGAAATCTTCATTTGCAGTCCAAGAGAAGACTATTTTTGAAGCGCTGGCTCAAGAACTGTGCCAGTCATTACAGTGGTAAATGTTAAAAAATAATCTCATGGTCTGCAACGTAATGGACATTTTCTATGAGAAAATTTGAAATTATAGAACAGATTTGAGTACTAAAGGGTTAAACAGACATTCCTGTCAGAATGTGATACTTTGGTTTTCACCATGGTGCTGTGATATTGCGAGGGATGGCAAGAGTCATGATATGGTATTCAGTCAGAAGTTTTACAAGCTATAAGCTTCTTTTCCTAACATGGTAATGGTTATTGAGATCAGTGAATCTAGTCTCATCTGGTTCCTGTGATAAAACTCCCATAAATGATGCTATTTGATTGATGCATCAGGTCTCAGACATGAGGACGCAATAACAGTTATAACAATATATGGAGTTCTAGCTCTGCCGCCGCCATTTTCTAGCTAAGCTTCACCCATGCTTAGTGCATGTTAGGATCGATTTATATACTTTGAATGCTGAATTCCCAATTTGAAAGTAACTATACAAGTACATGTAAACTGTTGAATATTTTGAAACTAACTTTACTGTGTGCCTGTTGTAGCAACAGCACCCATTCAAAATAGGTTCACAATACTGTTGAACAGAATGTTTATTAAATAGTAAAGACATACAATTCATAACACTTTACGTGCTATTCAATGGACCTTATCAGTTTTGCTAATCCCCGCCCACCGCTAGCTCAGCTGCACCCACACCCCGCTCGTATTGGGATCGAGCGATCCATGAACTCCCTGACTCAATTTCCAGAAAACTATACAGAGAAGCTGTTAAATATTTTGAAACTAATTTGACTGGGTGCCATTCCTGCCTATGGCAGCAAAGCGGCCAGTCAAATTAGTTTCAAAATATTCAACAGAATTCTTATTAAATAGTTAAGACATACAATGCATGACGTACTTATCTATGTCATTCCTGACATCACTGATTATGAAGGCATTCTACACATCACGTAGTTAATTATGACATCATATGTTGGATGGATAGAGTGGAAAGGTCTATTGTCATGGCGGATCTAAATGTGTCATTCAATACGCATTTTGATTGCAACATCGGCCTACATATGACTTAATTAATTATGACATCATATTCTTGAGTGACAGATCGGATCTCTCCATTGTGGCATTTCTTTACTAGGTTGGCTATCCAAATGTTGGTAAAAGTTCTACAATTAACACTATCCTGCAATTGAAGAAGGTGCCGGTCTCTACTACACCTGGTCGCACAAAGCATTTCCAGGTAGGGCAGCTATAGGACTTGTTATATATGTATCACATGTGACTGTGTGCGTGCCTGTGTGGGTGGGTGTAATTGTGCGTGTGTGTTTGTGTATGCATGCGCATGTGCGTGCATGTGTTTGTGCAGAACTTGTTTTTTATAGGTTTTTTTGGTATTTTGATTTCAAATTTACGATTTTCGAAACAGTTTGGCTGCCATCTTCGATCATTTTCCTGCCAAAAGCTTCAAAAACTTAAATAATAGGAAATTTTAAACGTCTGCTTGAGAACCACTGTGTCGATTTCAAGTATATTTTATGGAAAGCATCCTTATGGCATAGAGATCCAAGTCTGTTCAAACGAAACTGATCGGCCAATTTGACCGGTGGCCATTTTGGATTTTTTGGTTGATTTGTAGAAATGCCTTTAAAAATCTCTGAAACCATTTGAACGAGCAATTCAAAACTCATGAAATATGATCTAGTGCAAAAGCTGAACCAAGTTTGTTCAAGGGAACTTGATTGGCTAAAGCCCTCGGTGGCCATCTTGGATGGCCTAGTTTTCATGAAAACGACCTCCAGAACCGCTGAATGGATTGGGCCCAAATTTGTGAGATATCATTAGCGCCCAAAGACCATTCAAGTTTGTTTAAGGGAAGTTGATACGTAAAAGAACATGGCCGCTGTGGACCAATCAAAATGTGATGTGCTTGGTGAGCATATTGGATTTTTCTAATTGATAGATTTTAAAGCTGAAATTGGTTTTGTATAGGTTTGTGGTACCATACAAATTTGACTAAAGGATGCCTTTTTTGTCTTATTACATTTTCTAGGAAGGGGGTTGCATCCTATAATCGAGCACATTCTTTGTAGGGCTGGCCGGTATACCGGTTTCACACCGTCTCACACGTTTTTTTTACGGCGACACTTTAAAAACCATTACAAAAAAAAAGAAAGAAGAAAATCTGTCCGTAAGATCGTCATTGCTCGAAATCTGGTGACTGTGCTAAACTAATTTGTTCTTGACTTTTAGTATTATCATCTAGTGGGTAACCATTTGCTAATAGTGCCCATAAAATACAGTCATCTATAACTACTAGCCATGGGAAAGCAAGGGTGTTTGTGAAATCCCAACAAATCAGCCGAGGATGACACTCAGCAAATATGATTTGATTTTCCCGCAGTGAATTTTACACGACGCAAGTTCAAGGATAAGGTTGAATAATTTGAAAATCTAAATTTCTTCTTTGTAACATAATCATTTTGTCAATTCGAGTTTGCACTATGTTTAATTAGGATTCCAAACATGACACGATACAAGAAATTCAAGAAATGAACTACGAAAACAATGATGCTATACAATGAACTCCCAATCCAAACATGTCATGTTTTCCCTTAGATTTCGACAAACATAAAATGATCCAGCACGGAATAGGACATGAGACTAATTGCTTAAATGCTCGAGAAATGAAAACGATTAAATCGCTTCTTACGTTGGCAGACCAGTTACAAGTAAAATAAACCTCTTCGCCTCACAAATACGAGCAGGCATAATGTGATTGGTTGTTAACAAATTTTTCTGCCGGGATATTCACTACTATTAATTTGATGTATGAAATTCCTGTAAATCGTAGTATTTTTTATCGCATGACTTTTCTGGTCGATGGAGTTAAAATCACATCAGTCTGTTTTACAGGTCTTCATATATCTGCCAGACTATGTATGGAGCATTAATTTCAGGGTTGGAAAAAATCCAGCTTTTTTTTAAAAGATCGAAAAAATCTGATTTTTTCAATTTAATCAGATTTCTTTTTTTTAAGATTTTTATGATTTTTTTTTACTAGAATTTTTTTTACATGCACTCATGTTAGGAACTAAGTAGAATATAATCACTCTAAACAATGTTGACCTTATGTATACTATAAAAATGTATTATAACACTAAGCATGTTTTTGTTGTTCTTAAGACATTTCTGAATTTGTTGACACATTTTGAAATAACTGCTGTTCTACTGGACGGGTCATGAACATTGACCAAATTTCTAATAAATATGCCTACACTACCGTAGCCATGTTTTGTCTACACTTGATGCACTACATTTTATCCGTCTTAATATTTTGTGGATAAAATTTGTATACGGCTGTATAACTCTAGACATGGTATAAAATATTTTGAATACAATTTAACTGAATGTAGTCAGCAATAACTGTCGGTCAAATTAGTTTGAAAATCTTCAGCTGGTCTAGAGTTATTATTGTCTAGTGAAATTATTGTCTAGTGCCAGTGGCTGGCAGCAGTCATTTAAAAATAATATCCACAGAATTGTTATAAATAGTATTGGTCTGCGCTGTGTTTACGCATCAAATAACAACTAAGGAAAGTTTCCACTAACTGTATTGATAGAAATAAAGCTTCTAAGTTTTTATATTAGCATAATATTGTATAACCAGGCAGGCCTATTAACTATCTGAAACAATAGCTACAATAACTTTTAACAAATGAAATGGAGATGAGTTGAAGAGAAAAAAAATAAAAAAAATAAAAAAAGTTGATTTTTTCAGCTTGATTTAATCATATGATTTAATGGATTTGATTAAATCAAAACAACACTGGTTAATTTAAGTTAAATTCACGCGAATCATTACATTTATGTTGTCAAATTATCATAATCTCTTTATTCTGGCATATGCTCTTGAAAAATAGTCAAGTCGGCAGCTTTTTGTGAGAATTCTTGGTGCGATTTCCGACCTGCTGAATGACATTCACCCAACAGTATATTGAAGAGTATTACTGAATACAGAGTACTTGAATATAAAGATGTGACTTACTAGACCATACTGTAGCAATAAAGAAAATAGAGGCATGGCTTCTTAGAGAATACTTTCTAATAAGGATATCTCGCGAGATACAAATGCATAATGTAGGTGGTTATATGAATGCTAACCGGGCCGGTGCTACTCTACTAGGGGCCTAAGCTCGCTCTCAAATCTGGGTTCCTATTTTCCTGCGTTTGTTTTTACTACACTTTCGAAAATAGTGACCTAATAACAGTGTTGATTTGACGACATCACATAAACCCGACTATTTATTTTATTTATTTTAACTACTATTTTGAAATAGATAGCAATGAAATGGACAGTCATACGTAGTTACATGTCTAATTTCGTGGCAATTTACGTCAGTTGTCAAATCGCAAAAACACATGTACTGTAGCTAATAAAAACACAGATATTTTCTTATTTCACATTATTTTCTATCATTCTGGCCTCTTAAACCGGTATTTCGGTTAAGCCGGTTTAATTAGTGATACTGTCACTGGTTTTCTTTTAGGCCAAGCCGCCCAGCCCTAATTCTTTGAGAACATTTTGGTCTAAATTTTTCTAAAAAGGTTAAAAATTATACCACGGAAATTGAACTAAATTTTGCGCTAGAAAATTCTCGCCTGATGCCTGTGTTTAATCTACACTGCAAAAAAATTCATTCAGAAGTGAAATTATTAAATCGGGGCGCCTAAATATTGCTTATTCTTTTTTAAAAATATCACTTATTACATCAAAATTAATCCAAAATTTGACATAAAATGGCGTCAAGAAAAGATAGAAATCATGTGATTCGCCTCCAATCACAAAAGCTCTTTATTTAGAGCGAGTACTCGGATATAAATATTCTGGACTCAGAAATTGCTATATGTTATCATAGCGCGATAGGAACTGAATGTTCCCATACCCGTTTGATAACAAACTCCCGTTAGCGCATAAGATCACACAGCACCTCCAATCGCAAAAGAGCCAGTGGCTCGCCAGATAACCAACTCCTGTTAGCGCATAAGATCACACAGGGCCTCATATCGCAAAAGAGCCAGCGGCTCGCCAACATAGAAGCGATCTATCTCATTTTAATTCTCGGACTTTCAAGCAATTTTGGTCGTACATGATTCCGTTTTGAATCATTTGATGTTGGTTGGCATTACAATTGATGACCATCTTACCACATTCCTAATGTCACATGATTTCTATATTTTTGAGGCGACATTTTATGTCAAAATTAGATTGATTTTGATGTAATAAACGGTCTTTATTGAAGATACGCGATATTTAGACGGTCCTATTTAATAATTTCTCTTCCACCATGATATTTTTTAGGCATACATTAAACATAGTGCCGAGTGATGGTTATTTTTTATACCAATTTTCGATTCTTTAAAGGTACATTTTTCTAAATTTTGCAGCGTCTTATACTTGAATGTACAAGAGTGTTTTGGGAGGTTTTGGTCAAATTTGGGCCTGCCACCTATGTTCGAGGGCGGCCTTTAGTCGAGAAACTACGGTATTCTGATTTCAAATTTGCCATCTTCGAAACTGTCAGATACATTTTTTTGTATTCATCTTGGATCTTTTTCCCCCGCCAAAAACTTCCATTTCAAGTATACATGTATTTGGCAGGATGCATCCTTATGGTCTATGGATCCAAATTTCTTCAAAGCAAGCCGATCGGGCAAATTGGCTGGCGGCCATCTTAGATTTTGGTCAATTTTTAGAAACATCTAAAAATCTCAGACACCACTTGGGTGATTGATTCAAAACTCATAAAATATCTAGGGCAAGAGCGTAGCCAAGTTTGTTCAAGGAAACTTGATTGGTCAAATGGTTTGGCGGTTATCTTGGATGACCTAGTTTTCGCGAAAACGACTTCTCCCGAACCACTGAACGGATCAGGCTGAAATTTGCGAGATATACACATGTAGGATTAGGGACTAAGGGTCATTTAAATTTAATCAAGTGCAGTTGATACATAAAAAAACATTGCCAGTGTTCCTGTTACAATTCTGGGCAGCTCCTTAGGGGTCTGCTTATAGCCGATGGCCTTTCTAGTTGAAATGCATATGTTGCAGGTGAGCGATACAGAGGCCGCTTGCTCCTCTTGTTTGATGGATTTTGAAGGCGAGATTGGTTTCATATAGGTTTTTTGGGTATTTTGATTTCAAATTTGCCATTTTCGAAACTGTTGGATAAACGGTTTGGCAGCCATCTTGGATTTCTTTCCCTGCTATAGCTCCCATACTCAAGCAATAGGAAATTTTTAATGTCTTCTTGAAAACTGCTCTGTCAATTTCAAGTATATTTGGCAAAAAGCATCCTTACGGCATAGAGATACAGGTTTGTTCAAACGGAGCCGATCAGCCAATTTGGCTGTCCGCTATCTTGGATTTTGGCCCGATCTTCAGAAATGTCTAAAAATCTTCTCAGATACCACTTTGGGGATCGATTCAAAACTCATACAACATTATCTAAGTTAAGAGCTGAACCAAGTTTGTTCGAGCGAACTTCAGTGGCCAAATGCTTCGGCAGCCATGGTGGATGACGTAGTTTTCGCGAAATTGACTCGAAAACTGCCTAACTGATCAGGCCAAAATTTGGGAGATATGATTAGAGACCTAAGGGCCATTAAAGTTTGTTCAAGGGAAGTTGATACCTATAGAAACATTGGCTGCTGCCTTCTTGTTACAATTCTGGCAACTCCTTAGTCTTCTACTTATAGCCGATAACCGTTGTAGTTGAAATGCCTATGTTCCAGGTGAGTGATACAGCCCCCTTTGGCTTCTTGTTTAAATAGCATTGTTAGTTTGATCATTGTAATGGTTGATTAATATTATGAACATTTAGTTTTGGGTAAATATTCGCAAAATTTTCACCAAAACGCAGTGGCTAGTCAAGTCCAGATTTTATTAATAAATTTTGTCTAATGGTTTGACTAAGCCAGATATTTCCAGACAGAGTTTCTATGATAGGGTATAATTTCTAAATGTTAATAACCACTGTTTAAAACTCTAACCCATACAGACCAGAACCGACAAATTGGTGTTGATGTACAAATAATGTTTTATTGAATATTTTTTATGTAACTTGACTGTGTGGAAGGTGTTGCTGACTAAGACATCCGGCGTGCAGCATCCGGCATTGACAAAAAAGTTTTTCAATTGACATTTAATTCATCAAGGGCTTATCTGATCTTAGTAAGACTTTACAAATTTGTTCTTTATATGTACCATCACTACATTCAGTCATAATGAAAGAGCTTTTCAAATTTTTCCATTTAAGATTTGTACTTACACATAGTTTAATTTGCACCGAGAATTAAGTAAATGTTAAATTTTTCAATGGACATTTGAACCATCAAGGGCTTATCTGATCTCTTATAAAACTAATATTTACTCTAGATACTATCCATGTATTCAGTCATAATGAAAGGCATTTTCAAAATTTTCCAAACTTATGTGGTTTGAACCAAGTTTATTTCGGATGATTTATCTCCTTTTAAGCCAAGAATTAGAAAACTGTTATAAGTTTTCTCAGTACATCAATGGCGTTTACTATTTTTGCCCTACACAAAGCGGAGGATGGATCAGCATAGAGATCAAAATGGCTTTCAGTATGCAGCAAGAATTAGGTAAATGTTACAGATTGTCATTGGAGATTTAATTTACCAAGGTCTAATCCAATCTCAATAGCAGATTAAACCATCATTGCATCCCGTCTCCGTCATTGAAAATGATTTTGAGTTTATTTTTCACTAGGAATTATAATATTGTTAAATTTTTTCAATGGATATTTACATCACCAAGGTCTTATCCAATCTCAATAAAATGTTCATCACTTAGTAATACCGTGCCATGCCATACTGTGACACATATGATAACATACCATACTATGCCATAGCAATCCTTAGTTCTCAACACCGACACACAATGTGTGATAAGTGGCAAAACAAAGAGCCTTGGCATACAGGATACATTCCTTCTAGTTTAAAAATTCTAAATGAAATGTTAACTAACTGAGGGATGCATTTCTAGCTATGCCCGATACATATGTAGAGCTCTATGTCCCACCCCTTTATAGCTATGCCCAACCCATTTCTAACTAAGCACCATAAACGCTTTGCGCATGTTGGAATCGATTTATATACTTTGAATCCTAAATTAACAGAATCACGATTTCAATGTAACTATACAGGTAAGCTGTTGAATATTTTGAAACTAATTTGACCGGGAACAGCAACCAGTCAAATTAGTTTCAAAATATTCACTAGACTGTTTATTAAATAGTAAATTTATACATACAATTCATACACTTTTAAATATTCATGCCGCATGCTGGATGTATGTCATTCATTACATATTTTGATTAATTTATTATGACATATACATGAGTGGCAGATCAGATCTCTCTATTTAACGTTTGACTATTGTTTCCACAGACGCTGTTTGTTGATCCTGAATTAATGCTGTGTGATTGCCCAGGATTGGTGTTCCCATCATTCGTGTCTACCAAAGCTGAGCTCATCGTGAACGGAATTCTGCCTATCGACAGAATGACAGATTATGTTGGTCCAGTGTCACTTGTATCCTTTGTGTATTGAGAGCGAATTTAGGATCAGAAAACAGGTTTCCATTTTTTCAAATAAATTTATTACGTGCGTTTCATAAATGGGACTCGTGTCTCTAATTCAATTTCACAACTAGAAAATTATTAATTTATATGTAATGAAATCATCACATTTTAAGATTTATTTCAATTCAATGCATCTAAGCACACAATTTAAGCCTCTAAAAGTATAAAATTTAACAATTTTATTTTCAAGCATTTTAGTGTGAATATGCAGCTTTAAATCATAGTGATGTATTCCATAACAAATTGATCAGGTATGTCAGCATATTCCTAGGCCCGCTTTGGAGCGTAGATATGGGATTAATATTCCACTTCCAGATAACCTCGATGACCCGGAAAGACCGCCAACCTCACACGAGCTGTTATCAGCATATGGAGGTAAGTGGCAGATATCAAAGCTGATAGTTTCTGTATAAAGGACCTAAAACTCGTTCCCCGTTAATATCAAATTTATCACCAAAAGAGGGATATCCATTTCTAGCTATGCCCCACCAATTTCTAGCTTAGCTCCATCCACCTTTTAAGCGTGTTAGAATTAATTTATGTACTTTGAATCCTGAATTCCAGAATCACAATTTCAAGTTAACTATACAGGTAAACTGTTGAATATTTTGAAACTAATTTGACTAGGTGTTGTTAATGTTTGTTAAATAGTAAATTGATCAAAGACATACAATTCGCACATCTGAGGGACTTTATCAAGGTTTTTGACCGAGCTAGATTTGTCAATACATGTAGGTATTGTGACATCATCCTACATGTGATGCAATTGGGTATGACAACATATACCTGAGTGACAGATGGATGCCTCAATTATTTACTGACTTTGATAATATATTAACACTTTAATGGTCAAGCCAGCTAAAACAAGCCTTTGCACTGGTCTGGAGAGATGTCCATTTGCAGGTCAAGACACAACCTTTTTTGTTGAGTCCTACACAAAATCGATGATGTCTTGACATAGCTATCCAAATGGTATCCATATGCACCAAGAATAAGGTAAATGTTAACATTTTTCAGGACATTCAATTCAGCAACGGCTTATCCAATGAAGGAATCCAGTTTTTGCTATGGCCCGCCCATCTTTAGCTAAGCATAATCACGCTTTGCCTGTGATGGGATCAATCGATGCATGCACTCTATGAATCTCAATTTCCAGAAAACTATTCAGGCAAGCTGTTGAATATTTTGAAACTAATTTGACGGGGGTGATAGGCAACAACAGCGCCCAGTCAAATTAGTTTCAAAATATTGAACAGCATGTTTATTATAGAGTAAAGACATACAATTCGTACAACAACGCTTTAGTCCGTCATCAATTATGCATTCGTGACGTCATCCTACACATGTACTTGATTATGACGTCATATGATTAATGGAGGATAAACTGCACAGGCCCATTGTAATAAAACTTTAGATTTGTTTTATAGCATCATTGTATACAGGCTCCACCATCATAATGAAAATGATTCTAAACTTTTACTTGCGACTCGCAATTAGTATAGGTCGGTTGGTCGCTCAAATTTTTTTCATTTCGTTCAAAGCTGTCACCGCTATAGTGCATTCTCCATTGTTTACATATTTTCATATCGTTTAAACTTAGTTTATTTTTCACCAGGAAGTAAAGGAATATTAAAGATTCATCAAGAGCTTATTCGATCTCATTAAGGCTTTAAAACTCTACGCCTCATTAACCGCTTGGGCGATTTCAACCAAATTTGACTGGGAAGTACCCTATGGTCGTAGGCTCCAGAATTCCATTCGGAATTTTAATTCATCAATTTTTTGGGTGAAAATTTTAGATTTTATGAAAAATGTACCGGAAATTGTCAAATTGCTACTTCTCCTTACCATTGTGACCGATTTCAACCAAATTTGGCTGAAAGGATCCTGTGGGGATGCTCTCCAGAACATCCATTCAGAATTTTGATTCATCAATTTTTTTGGGTGAAAATCTTAGATTTTATGAAAAATGTACCGGAATTTGTCAAATTGCTTCTTCTTTACCATTCTGAACAATTGTAACCAAATTTGGCTGAAAAGATCATATGGACATATGCTTTAGAACACACAATAAAAAATCCATTTGGAATTTTGATTCATCAATTCTTTTTTCTTTTTTTGTCAAATTGCTTCTTCTCCATACTACTTTGAGCAATTTCAACCAAACTTGGCTAAAATGATAATGATCATAGGTACCCGAATTTCCATTCTGAATTTTGATTGGTATATTTTTCCTGTGAAAATTTTTCCCATCTTGTTTAATGTATCGAATCTGTGTATATTTAAAGGCAAATGCTTCAAATGCTAATGGTCCGGGTGAGCGTCACAGGCCCTTGGGCCTCTTGTTATTCTGGTCAGCGTGGCTTTGACCTTTGGACACCAAATTTATTACATATCATCGGGACCCCACAGACAATCTGCCACCTGTCTGTTTAAGCTCTCTCCAGTTGCACAAGAAATATTTTGAATGGGTCTCAAAATATTTTGGTTTCAACTAGCAAGAGCTTTACCAGACAGGTGGAAGTCTGGTCAAGCTCTCTCCATTATCTGTGGGGTTCTGAAAATGTGTGATAAATTTGGCATCCAAAAGTCAAGGCCACGACGACCAGATTTCGCACATTTCTGTTTATTTACATACGAAGAGCGGTAGCTTGTTGCGTTAGACAGGTGGTCGGGTAGTTGTCCCTTTATTAGTTAGCTAGTACTTCAGTCAGTTGCAAAAGCATATTCCGAGCTGTCGGTTCAAGACTTTCATATACAGTAATCAGATTTGATCTATCTGTGCATTGTAGGCTTAAGATATGTAGCGCACCAAAAGTAGGTCAGTGTGACCTCAGTTTGACCTACTTTTCACACTTCACCTGCAGCTACTGATATTCTATCGATCTTGTTTCTATGCCATCCTTTCATCCAGTCTCCATCATAATAACAATAATAATTGTCAAATTCTTTTCCATATTTTTGCATGGCTTGGACTCCTGTGCGCAGCAAGAATCTGAAGAATGTTAAAGTTTCTTATAGGACATTTGACCGTCGGACTGCTGAGTTTTTGCAGACTACATATTCCAGGGGTTATGTCTCAGGACCTGCTAAATATTTTGAAAACAATTTGACTGAAAGTTGTTGGTGGCTAAGCCACCATTAACTTTCAGTCAAATTGTTTTCAAAATATTCAGCTAGGCAATAGTTTTTGCTCATGAAGATTATTGCCCGGTGGCTTGTAGCAGCGAGATAGTTAAGCCATCAAGGTTTTATCTGATCTCAATGAAATGCCAAGCACTTTGTGATACCATACTATACCATACCATGACCTGGGGTTTTTTCTTTTAGCAATACGAGGATTTATGACTGTCAGAGGTCTTCCCGATGAAGCCAGAGCTGCTCGTTACATCCTTAAAGACTATGTCAATGTATGTATTGTGTATACTACTGCTGCTGCTGCTGCTACTACTACTACTACTACTCGTGCTGGTGATGCTGCTGCTGTGCAATGACTACTACTACTACTCGTGCTGGTGATGCTGCTGCTGTGCAATGACGATTGCTGCTGCTGCTTCTTCTACTACTACTACTACTACTTACTAACTACTAACTACTACTACTTACTAACTACTACTACTACTACTACTACTACTACTACTACTACTACTACTACTACTCGTGCTGGTGATGCTGCTGCTGTGCAATGACGATTGCTGCTGCTGCTCCTACTACTACTACTACTACTACTACTACTACTACTACTACTACTCTACTACTACTACTTACTAACTACTAACTACTAACTACTACTACTACTACTACTACTACTACTACTACTACTACTACTTTTTTGGTGAAAATCTAACGCTAATGCAGCCGGACATACTTCACACGGAGGAACTCCTTAATTAGGCTTGCAAACCCCCATAAAAGATCGGGTGAAATAGCAGGCTTGATTAATAGTATGCGAATAAGAATAAAAAAATTAACATATCAAAACACTAAAAGCAAACATAATCTATTACTATATACCACAATTATGGCATAACTACATAGAAAACCAGCTTAATAAAGAGCCAATAACATAACATAATTCAACAAAGTCATTACTATGCAGTAGTAAGCACAAATGATAATCATAGTTCACCAACAAGTGGTGAAGCGACTCGTCAATAAGAAGCAGTAAGTTACTGCTGTTCATTGATGTGATTGAGTTGTTTCATGACCGGCAGGCTAAGTAGATTTGAGTGTCTCTGCAACTCCTACAGTTCGCGAGCGAATTGGATGAAACTTGCATTTCTGCATCAGTCATGCATGACCAGCAACCATAAAAATATTTAAATATTTTATTTCCTATTCTCACATAGGGCCGGTTACTGTATGCTCACCCAATACCTGCTTGTGACATCGATGATTTTATGTCCAGTTCAGCAGCTGACACGGAGACATCTGATCACGTTAAAGCTAATCAAAAACAAGGGAAGGTAAGAAATTCAGTCTTAAATTCCCTACCAAATGTTCTTACTTCCTGGGTGGCAAGTACTAAACACGCTATACTCATTGATTAAAGGTCATCGCTGATTTAGTTTATAGAAGGCAGCAATGACTTTCAAGCAATAATCAGATTATTCATAGCTTCTGCTATATACAGTACAGCTCGGAGGAACTTGTTCGAGAACAAACTAAAACATACCTGGTACTGTCAAATATTTTTTAACATAATTGGATTGGAAGACATTGTTGCAGCAATTCCAATTCAATTGTGTTCAAAATTCAACAGCACATTTGGGGGTTTTCTTTTAGAGACTGTTAACTTATTACTCTGTGATGCAATCGCAGATTATTAAAATCACTCGGGATCTTTCTTCTTCTTTATTCTTGTTTTAAAACTTTGCACCACATCTCCTACAGTTTTCATCCGATCAACTCCAAACTTGGTCAACTTCTGCTACCAAGTCTGGAATTGTGTGCTTGTGGTTTTATTTCTAATTTGCCCAAGGGTTTTCGAGCTACCCAACTTTCCGTGGTAAAAAAAGGCCCATCAGAAATGTATGGGGATTTTCAGTATTGATCTTTGAAGTGTGACTACACATAGCATTTTAGATCAGATCACTACCCTACTTGGGTAGGATACTACCATTGAGGTCCTGAAAATGTCTGCGAACCTAAAAGGTGGCATTGATCTTTGACCCCCAATGCATGGAAAATGGCCCCATAGGGAATGAATGGGGCTTTTCAGGATGGATATTTGAACTGCGACTACACCTACAGTTTTGATCCGATCATTACTATACTGGGAATGAACTCAGGATGACAAACGGTGAAAAAGAATTTTTTTTAATTTTTTTTCAAAAATGTCTGCCATTTTTGATAAAAATACCAGTTTTCGTTTTTGGCAGAAATGAACTCAGGATGGCAAACGGTGAAAAATAAATTTCCGATCGACTTGAAACTTTGTGATCTTATAGATCCTATATAGACTTGATTTCATATCAGTTTTTAAGAGGTTCAATCCAATCGTTTTTAAGAAATCAGCTTTTCCATGCCCAATGTAAACCTATGGGAATTCCAAGTATGGATCGTTGAATTGGGACTGAGCCAAGAGTTGTGTTGGATCAGCAACAGGCGTGTTCAATGGCTATATAAGAATGGAATGACATCGTAGATTTACAGGAAAACTGTTGAATATTTTGAAATTAATTTGCTTGAAAGCCATTACTACCTTAGGCAGCAACAAAGGCAGCAACAGCTTCCAGTCAAATTAATTTCAAAATATTCAACAAAATAACCTAAAAAATATACTTTGTCATGGAGTTGTCAGTGAAAGGGTTATGGTTGTTAGGTAAGCTCATAGTTTCGTATGAACACTCAAAATAAACTGGATGATTTCATCAGCAAACCTTGGAGATTGTCATTTCACCATAACAGCAATGATTCACACTCGCTGAAGGAAATGCTGAAATAATGGTGTGCTCCCTAAAGCAATTTTTACCACTTAGACGTACATGTAATTTCATGTGGGTGGGTTGCATGAGAGTTGAATCGGGCCGATATTGCAATATCGCAAAAATACTGGTTTATCATGAGATCTGTATAGAGTGATCCAGTTCTAGCTATGCCCCGCCCATTTCTAGCTAAGCTCCGCCCACTATGCATGTATTTGAATCAATTTTAACACTTAGTCCCATAAATTCTCAGTATCTCAATTTCAAGCTAACTATACACGTAAGTTGTTGAATATTTTGCAACTAATTTTACTGGGAACTGTTGCTGCCATGGCTATCCATCCTCCAGTCAAATTAGTTTCAAAATTTTCAACATCTTGTGTGTATAGTTAGCATGAAATTTAGATTCTGGCAATTCAGGTTTCAAAGTTTCAAATGGATTCAAGCACAAGTAAAAAGTGGGTGGGACATAGCTAAAAATTGGCAGACCATAGCTAGAAATTGGCAGAACATAGCTAGAAATTGGCAGAACATAGCTAGAAATTGGCAGAACATAGCTAGAATGAGTGGGACATAGCTAGAAATTGGCTGAACATAGCTTGAAATGGATGAGGCATAGCTAGAAATGGGCGGGACACGGCTTGAAATTGGCAGAATATAGCTAGAAATGGGCAGAACATAGCTAGAAATTGGTGGAACATAGCTAGAAATGGGCGGGACATAGTTAGAAATTGGCTAAACATAGCTAGAAATTGGTGGGACATGGCTTGAAATGGATGGGGCATAGCTAGAAATTGGTGGGACATGGCTTGAAATGGGTGGGACATAGCTAGAAATTGGTGGGACATGGCTTGAAATGGATGGGACACAGCTAGAAATAGGTGGGACATAGCTAGAAATTGGTGGGACATGGTTAGAAATTGGTGGGACCTAGCTAGAAATGGGTGGGACTAGACTTGAAATGAGTGGAACATAACTAGAAATAGGTGGGACATAGCTAGAAATAGACGGGACATAGATAGAAATGGTCATGACCTAGCTAGAAATGGGTGGGACATAACTGGAAATGAACGGGACAGAGATAGAAATGGGTGGGACATAAATAAAAATGGGTGGGACATAACTGGAAATGGACGGGACAGCTAGAAATGGGTGGGACAACTAGAAATGGGTGGAGCATAGCTTGAAATGGGCGAGACAAAACTAGAAATGGACGGGGCATTGTTAGAAATGATGGGCGTGACATAGCTAGAAATGGATGAGACATGGCTAGAAATCAGCGAACATAGCTAGAAATGGTGTGAAGGCTAGAAATTGACGTGACATAGCTAGAAATGGGCAGGACATCTAGAAATGAATAGGACATAGCTAGAAATGACGGGACATAGCTAGAAATGGATCTCTCAATTGCTGAATGTGTATCTGGGTGAAGTGAATATCTATTTTGTGTTTTTTGTTGCTTTTTCAGAATCCATTGTCGTTGGAAGGTGTAGTTGATTCAGCTTTCTTCCGCAAGGTCAGTTATCTACAGTACAGCTCAGAAATATGCTATGTTTCCAAAACAAAAAGGTGAAATATGGAAATGATTAGTAAGAAATGTTCTGTTCAAGATTATTTTGAAGATAATTGGGTTGGAAAACATTGCTGCCGTAGACATTCTCTCATAGTGTCCATTTGCTCTGCGATGCCTTAGGCAGCAATGTCTTTCAATCCAATTATGTTTAAAATATTCAACAGTACATTGTAATTTGTTTTGGAAACATGTTAAGTTATTTCTGAGCTGTACTGTAACATGTTCCCAAATTCATGTAATATATATCAAGTGTTAGCAGCATGATATTAGTGATGAATTCCCAGTATCTCATCTTCAATGTTACAATGCAGGAAAACGGTTGAATATTTTGAAATTTATTGTACTGGAAACCATTGCTGCCTTAGGATTCTAGTTAAATTAAATTCAAATTATTGGACAGAATATGTTTTATGTCGTGAAGAATAGACTTTTCAAGGATTTGTCCGTGAAAGTGTTAAACAAATATTAAACTCATAAACTTTTGATGAGACTAGACTGAGTGTGATGGGATGTAGTTCAGACATAAGTGGCTTTGTCAGAAATATCAGAAGATTTGACTAGCAGACTGATTTTAAACTAGCTGTTAGTCGCAGTTGCAAAATTTTAATTAACAGTTTCTGGATGTATGACCTAGTAGTTAAAAATTACTGTAGTACAGCTTAGGTAAAAACAAACAAATGGTGGAGGACTCCAGTTTTAGCTATGCCTCACCGATCTTAAGCTAAGCTTCGCCCACACCTTGCCCATTTTGGGATCAATCGATCCCTTCACTCCCTGATTATAAATTTCCAGAAAACTATACAGGTAAGCTGTTGAATATTTTGAAACTAATTTAACTCAGTGCTGTTGCTGCCTATGGCAGCAGCAGTGCCCAGTCAAATTAGCTTCAAAATATTCAAAAGCGTGTTTATTAAATAGTAAAGACATAAAATTCATACAACAACGCTTAGTTCGTCATCAATTAAGCGTTCATGACAAATTTAGCTACGCCATGAAATAACATCATCCTACACATCACGTAGTTGATTGTGATGTCATGTGAGTGATGGATAAACTGGAATCCTCCATTGTATCACTCTTAATTAACCCTTTAACACTCAAGTCGGCCAAAAATGGCTTCTGAAGTAGTCGTGAAAAGTGTCCAATTTGCAGACCAAGGGGTTATTCTTTTTTAATTTACCACATGTACGCACAAATTTTCATAGAATTTGTATACATGTTGAAACCTTTAATGGCAAAATTTGGTCAAGAATAGGGCTGCATCGATGCATCGCGATACTTTCCCCATGATACGATACGATACACGATACTTGTTTTCCGAATCGTGACATACCAAAGAAAAAATTTAGATTAATTCAGTAAAATCAGATATGACCATTGATTTCAGACGTTAAACACGCTAAATAATATGCGGATACAATAACCTTTTTAAACTACGATGTAACTTTACCGTGAGGAGGGATTTTAGTGCAGAAAATTTGGGAACAAGTCACGACTGTTAGTTACGAAATCTGGTAACGCCACATAAATTTTACAACATTCTCGCAATATTTTCGATAAATCGTCACACACATATTTAGTTCGGTCTTTAAACAACTCTACAAGGACGCCAGCAATAAAAATTCCTTAAATTTAATCCAAATTTCTCGCGATAAAGAACTGCGGTGGGAGGCAATGAAACAGCTTTTACTGTTTATGTACTATAGAAGAAATTTACGAAAAATCGCTTGCTTTTGTACGATGCGGAGGGTGTCTATGGGATCAGCGTGAAATACAAAAATACGAGCGAGTGAGTTACGAAAATGAGGCTTCAAATTATTAATGAGCGCCTGACGCACGTAATGCGCGTAATATATACTATAGAGGAATTTCATTCATAAATGCACCCTAATTGGAGTTCCATAAAGGGTGATTCCAACGGCATCCAATCAGATTATTGCGCTGACTACTATGTCATTAGACATTAGCTGGTTATTTTCCCGGGAAATGCCAACTGTTCGTGAGTTAGTTGAACTAATTTTATTTTGACTCGCGTAATTGCTGTACATTTGCGTGGAATTTTAAGAGCTTGTAAGTAAAATATAAAATGCCTGTACTTAAACAGTGTCTCGAATTGCCGTAAATAGTCGTAAATATGGCATCCAGAACCGCTGGAATCGGCCATCTTACGACATTAGCCTAGTCACCCGGATATAAAAAATATAAAGCAGATTTCACAGAGCTACCGATTGGCTGGTTTTGGCCAATACAGTTCGCTCATTTTACAACGGCTGCTAAAAATATTTTACTTTGTCATTGTCATAGCTGTCATTAAGTATCGCGATACGTATCTTATCATGACAGGACTATCGTGATATGTATCGTATCATTGCTTATTGTATCCTTGCACCCCTAGTAAAAAATAAACTAAATATTAGCGGAAGTGGCTGAGCATGTAAATGGTAAGCCATACTCTTACAAATGAACAGCACTCATAGAAAACATATTCACCTGCTTTACTTTGATACACTTCTCAGACAGGTATCCAGCAACGAACTCACTATGAGTCCTTGTGGACAGTGACCAATCCATCATTTATTAGAAGCATAGATAACCACAGGGGACAAAATATACTTTAACCCTTTAATCACCGAAATTGGTCAAAATATCTTTTTAATTAGTAAATATCCATTTGCAAGATAAGAAAAGACAATTTTGGAAAAGTCACCACCGGAATGACTGGCTTGGTTGTCGATCCAGAGATTTCAGTATTAGATTTTCAAAAATAGTCTTCTCTTGGCCTGTAAATAGACATTCCTGAAGACCGTTGCTAAGGTGGGTTTTAGCCGACTTGAGAAACTATGTGTCCTTGCTAACTCCCTTTTGATGGGTCACATGGTGGTAATTGTCGCCTGATTTGCCTGTATGTCATAAATGCCCTTCTCTTAATTTAGACTGATACCAAAGTGTACAGTAAAGGAGTACATGGAGTAGGCGGGTACTCACGCACCGTTAACTTTTCACAGCATCACTCCGCCACGGAATCAGGCAGTGTATCCAGCGGTAGTATGCAGTCATTGTCCGGGAAACCATGGAAGAAGCATAACAATCGCAATAAGAAGGAAAAAGTGCGACGTACTTTCGCTCATCTTGATAAGCACTGATTTGGGGAATATTTAAGCTGAAACACCTGAAATGACAAAGATTATACAAGCACACTTATTTGAGAGCTAGTGTTTCTTTTGAGAAAACATATGTTGTAAGCTGGTGCTATTCCTGACAGTTCCAATCAAGGACAGACATGCCTTACATACAAACTATTAACCAATAATTTAGCCATTACCAATGTCACATGCACATACACACACACACACACGCACGTGCGCGCTTGCACACACCTACATAGACACCAAACCCGCACACATGCACGCACACACAGTCGCGTGAGCTGAATCCATTGTATATTGGGTTCTTTTCATGGTTCATGCCTTAATTCGATGTAGGCTAACATCATAGTCTACTGTGATAATGTGGTCATTCTAGGAAGAACTGTTTGAAGAATAGACGAATCTGATCTGTCACTCAGTCAGAGTTTAGCTGACATCGCAATAAAAAAAATGTAAAGCTCCGTCATGAAAATCGAAAAGCTTGTCATTACTGCAGTATGAATTGTCTGTTGATGAATTTACAATTTAATATATTTGAAACTAATTTGACTTGGACCTGTTGCTGTCATATAAGTAGCAACAGCCCCAGTCGTATCCAGAATTAGTTTCAATATATTCAACAGCTTACCTATATAGTTACCTTGAAATTTAGATTCTGTGAATTCAGGTTACAAGCTTTCAAATTGATTCCAAGATGTATACAAAATGGGCGGAGCTAATCTAGAAAATGATCCCTCACTTACGTGATTAACTCTTAGCACTCTGATGTCAAAATTTTAAATTTTCAAATTAAATTAAAAGATGAACTGGTGTTTATTTTTAAACAAATTTGGTGGAAGATGTTGCTGTCGTAGACAGCAACATCGTCCACCAAAATTGTTTTAAAATGAACGCCAGTTTCCTTGCTACTGGCACAGTAAAAGATAGAATATTGACACCAGAGCGGTAATGGTTAAGCAATTAATGATGTCTTAAATGTTAAAGTTATTTATTGATAATAATCAATGTATAATTTTGTTTAGCTTTCAAATAAAGATTATTTTAATGTGCAGTTATATTCTATATCACTATATATGTCCATTAAAGTCACGGTAAGCATCTATAGAACTGTTTCTTATCTTTCACTTATCATGTTCTAAGGAGGGATTCTCATTAAGGGGTCTTTTGAGCGTATTTACCACCAAATTCCTTCTTGGATGGGACCCTTGAAAATTGTGTACGATTGTTTTATACTAAGTAGTTTTATAAGTTTTGGCACAAAAATCTAAAAAACAATCTAGCATGAGACCACCATAATTCATAGTTGTGAATCAATGTTACCGTCTAATTTCAACTAGAAAAGCCAGCGGCTATAAGTGGAACCCTAAGGATTGAGAAGAATTGTAACAAGAACACAGCAGCCATATTTCATTATGTATCAGCTTCGTTTGAACAAACTTTAATGGCCCTTAGCCCCTAATCATATTTCCCAAATTTCGGCACAATCCGTTCAGTGGTCCTTGAGACAAAGTCATATTCATAAAAACCGGGTCATCCAAGATGACTGCTAAAGCATTAGGTCAATCAAGTTCCCTTGAACAAACTTGGTTCAGCTGTTGCCCAACCTAAAGTTTGAATATGTTATCGAGGTACCCCGATTACATATCTGAACGGCCGAGAGTATAATCGGATAATGGTATCACATGGTACAAATTCATATCACATAATGCAAATTCTACTCGATTACTCCTGCTTCAAGTGAGAGTAAAGGTGTGTGCATGTGTAGATAGGTAAAGTAACCATGTGATACTTATGATCGGAGTACCCCGATAACGAAACAGAATTCATCCCTAGATAACTTGTCATGAGTTTTGAATCGATCAACCAAGCGGATTCAGAAAAGACGATTTTTAAAGGCGTTTAAAAAAATCTGCTAAAATCCAAGATAGCCGCCTGGCAAATTGACCAACCGGCTTCATTTGAGCAAACACTTATCTCTATGCCCTGAGGATACGTTCTGCCAAATATGCTTGAAATCAGCCCAGTGAGTCTCAAGAAGACATCATGGCCGCTAAACTGTTTATCCAACAGTTTCGAAAATGGCAAATTTGAAATCAGAATACCAAAAAAAACTATAAAACCGATTTATAAAACTACATATTGATTGGCCTACGGTGGGCAGGTTTTTTTTCTATCAGCTTTCCATGAACTAACTTTAATACCCCTTATTCCCTAATCATATCTCCCAAATTTCGGCCCGCTCCATTCAGCAGTTCTGGAGAAATCATTATCGCAAAAATGAGCTCATCCAAGATGGCCGCCACGCCATTAGGCCAATCATGTTCCGTTGACCAAACTTGGTTACGCTCTTGCTCTAAATGATATTTTATGAGTTTTAAATCAATCCCCCAAACGGTTTCGGAGAAGAGGATTTTTAAAGATTTATATAAAAATTGGTCAAAGTCGAAGATGGTCGTCGGCCAAATTGGCCGATCGGCTTCATTTGAACAAACTTGGATCTCTGTACGCTAAGGATGCTTCCTGCCAAATATAATTGAAATCAGGCTAGTTGTTCTTGAGAAGACATTTGAAATTTCCTGTTCCTTTAAACTTTAAGCATAAACAACAAGCGTATGGGAGCTTTTTGCGAGAAATTGATCCAAGATAGTCACCAAACCGGTTATCCGGCATTCTCCAAAATGGCAAAATCGAAGTCAGAATAGCCATAGAACTATATAAAACCAATTTCGGCAAAATCCATCAAATTTTAAAATCCAATATAGTCATTTTGATTGGTACACGGCGACCATGTTTTTTAACAGATCAACTTCTCTTGAACAAACTTTAATGGCCCTTAGTTCCTGATCACATCTCCCAAATTTCAGCCCGATCCCTTCAACGGTTCTGGAGAAGTCATTTTCGTGAAACTAGGGCATCCAAGATGGCCACCGAACCATTTGGTAAATCAAGTTATCGTGAACAAACTTGGCTTAGCTTCATGAGTTCTGAATCGATTCCCCAAGCGGTTTCAGAGATCATTTTTAGACATTCTAAAAATTGGCCAAAATCCAAAATGGCCACCGGCTAAATTGGCTGATCGGCTTCGTTTGAACAGACTTGGATCTCTATGCCCTAAGGATGAATCCTGCCACATATAATTGAAATTGGCCCAGTGGTTCTTGAGAAGTCGTTTAAAGAAATGGTTGATGGACGCGGGGTGAACTAATAATTGTATTGGCACAAAGAGGATTCACCAACATTATTAGCTCAGCTGGCCAGAAAACCAAGTGAACTTATGCCATGGCGACCACCCATCATCCGTTGTCTGTCGGTCCAGTAATGTTTTCCTTTAGGCGACTTCTCAAGAACGACTGGCTCAATCTCAAACTAATTTGATAAGAAGCATCTTTTCATCATAGAAATTCAAGAATATTCAAACGTGCGGCAGATATTTTGAATTTGGATCTATTTTAGAAACATATGTAAACATCTCCGAAACCGCTTGGCCGATTGATTTGGAGCTCAAGAAACTGCAGCTATGGCAATGCTTTTACTCCTACAGATGGGTGGGATCCGAGGGCTGCCCCAGAAAATTTTGAAAATTAAATGCACCGAGAAGCGACCGCAGACATTCTGGTTGATAAATTGCATCATGAACTTCTTTTGCAAACTTTGTCCATAACTTACATGTCATTTAGCATTATAGGCTGACCCCCACCTCTCATCTTGTCTGGAGGGTCTGGGTGCTATTCTGGAGATAATATTTTAAACGAGCCAATCTGATCTACTATGAACAATTTTATTTAGATATGTTATAAAGCCTAGCCTCATTTTATTGGAGGGAAACCGTCTTCAGATAAATTGTTAAAAGATTCTGCTGGTAACGGGGTGGTCTGTGCCCTGGCCAAAGAACTTTAAACATAAACAACAAACGCAATTAAATTAATTCTTTGAACCCGAGAAACGAAATACAAAATCTTATTGACAGCAGAGAAAATGTATGCTGTTAACAAGTTTTGGTAGAGAATGGCTTCTAGTCATTTATTTACAAATATGAAAGCTTATAGTGCACCAGTATTGTTGTTCATGGGTTAAAGATATTAAACAATTTAATTTTACTTTGATATCTATTGCAATGATCTACAATATGCGGTGGATGTGTAGGGTAGGGTGGTGGGACGGTGATATCGACAATTTCTGTGTGAAGTAATTTGTGTGATATATGTACATCACAAATTCTATTCTCTGCTACGTTCGTGTCTACCTCCATGACTGCGTGTTAAATTTCAACAGTTAGAGCATTGGCCTGGAAAGGGGTGTGTGATTCAATGGCATTGGTTCGCAATCCACGATCATATTGGTAACTAACATACCAAATTTGGTTGAATTCCGCCAAGTCTGACATTCTGTTCCCCACTTCCACCATGGTGGCTGAGCCTAATGTAAATGTTGTCTTGCGGTCCACAATCATAGGGGTGACTCGCATATCAAATTTGATTAAATTAAACCCAAACGTTTTGGATATTCCCAGACAGACAGATGGATGAATGGACAGGCATATTGAGAGCAAGACGGACAGGCGATTGCGAATATCCCCTTCGGTTTTTTTCAAAACGGGGATAATTAATAAGAATTTATGTAAAAAAGTAGAATTATGTAACTGAAAGCATGAAATGGGATCCAATAATTCCAATTCCGAACAGTCCCTAGGTGATCGGTTTGGGTGAGCGGGGATGGAGGGGTTGGGGAGGGGTGAGTGGAAGCAGGGGCGGGTGAGACTTCCCGCTCCAGAATCCACTCCATAGCGATGAACACTACCTTCCAGACCAACACCATAAAAAGGAAAAATAAGCACTCTATGCACCCTGAAATAATTCTTGGAATTGTGACTGGTTTGTTATAGACTTTCATTGCCTGATTTGAACAGGGTATTTAGAGACCCGGTTAAACCTCAATGAAGCCCACATATCGCAATCTGTTGATTATTTTGAAAAGACAGAATGCCCTCGCTATCATAATAATGCTATTCAGTCAAATTATTTCATGCGATTATAAAATGATGGGAGTTCGTGTTTAAAATGTGTATTGAGAAATGGCGGAACTGGGTGTGTGGGTGGGTTCGTCTGAACCCCCTCTGGCTACGCACCTGGACTCCGGCCCGTTAAAGCTGGTTTACGGGAAGTTCATGTTTAAAAATGTTTTTAAGTAGGGCCCATTATGTTGGTCTAATTGATCTTCGCTGGGGTCAAATTGAATCCATGGAACTGTAGTTGAATATGACCGAATTCCAGACCTTAACGATAACTATTTTTCATTTTTCTATTTATTCATGTAATGATATACAAAAATCATAAAATCTAGCAAAAGGTTAAATTCCACAAGAATGGGAACTAAATACATAACATATCTCAGGGATTTATTTTCTACTCAATGGTGGTTAATATTAGTCTTATTAACTAATTAATGATAATAATTGTGGAAAAATATTCAAAATTATAACACAATTTCATCAAATAATTTCAAGTCAACTGTAAATAGATGAACAATATCAATTAATTCATGTGTCATCTATCTATTTTACACTAAACAAATATGTAAGACAGTAATTTGATTAATGAGAGCAATTTAATTGATATTATTACCTTTTTATACCATGCCAAAAAATTTGTCATGGTATTATGTAATGGCGCCATCCGTCTGTGCAGGCAGCAGAGTGGTTTCCGGATGATAACTCCGTTACCGTTTGTCGGATCACATTGAAACTTCATATGGTGGTTAGACTAGGTCTTGGGAAGAAACCTATTGAAATAAACAATGATCCAAAATCCAAGATGGCCGCCAGCCACCGGCGGCCATCTTGAAAATTGGTTTCCGGATGATAATTCCGTTACCATTTGTCGGACTGCATTGAAACTTTATAGGATGTTTGGATTAGGTCTTGGGAAGAAACCTATCGAAGTCGACGATGATCTGAAATCCAAGATGGCCACCAGTGGCCATCTTGAAAATTGGTTTCCGGATGATAACTCTGTTACTGTTTATTGGATCGCTTTGAAACTTTATGGCGTGGTTGGACTAGGTCTGGGGAAGAAACCTATCAAAAATGAAAATGATCCGAAGTCCAAGATGGCTGCCAGTCACCGGTGGCCATCTTGAAAATTGATATCCAGATGATAATTCCGTTACTGTTTATCGGATCGCTTTGAAACTTCATAGTGATTGGACTAGGTCTGGGGAAGAAACCTATCGAAATCCACAATGATCCAAAATCCAAGATGGCCGCCAGTCACCTATGGCCATCTTGAAAATTGGTTTCCAGATGATAACTCTGTTATCGTTTATCGGATCGCTATGAAACTTTATATAGTGGTTACCTCTGGGAAAGAACCCTATCGAAATTGACAATGATCCGAAATCCAAGATGGCCACCAGCCACAGGTGGCCATCTTGAAAATTGGTTTCCAGATGATAACTCTCTTATCGTTTATCGGATCGCTATGAAACTTTATATAGTGGTTCGACTACCTCTGGGGAAGAAACCTATCAAAATTGACGAAATCCAAGATGGCCGCCAGCCATGGGCTGCCATCTTGAAAGTTGGTTTCTGATGGTATCTCTATTACCATTTGTCAGATCACTTAATAGGGTTGGTGGAATATGTCTGGTGAAGAAACTTATCGAAATTTATGATAATCCGAAATCCAATATGGCTTCCAGTCATCTTGAAAATTGATTTCCTGGCGATGCCTCCTTGACCGTTTAGCGGATTGCTTTGACACTTCATAATGATGACTGGTCTGGGTCTGAGGAAGAAATAAATATTTTCTGATAGCTCTCATTCATTGGTTTGTCATCATGGCGGGGTATTATGCGCCGTTTGCAGAGCTCTTGTTACTAATGTAATTAACCATGTCACTAAATTTACAAAAGCGTGACGTACAGCCGGAAAATCTCTTTGACACTAATGTTATAGGGCGTCTATTTCCTCCTAATATTTTTATGCATAAAATTAGATATCATGAAAGTATACAAAAGACATATTAATAACATTTTTAAGTAGTATATTCTTAAGAGTAATATTCATTAAAACAAAACAGATGTACAGACGGAATTTAGTGCACAGTTTTTGTCATTTGACAGAACGTGAACATCATATTACTTTCACAAATATATGGTCTTGAATTAATAACAACTTATTAATTTACAAAATATTGCATGAATACACCAATATACTTCATATATATTAATACACAGATGCATTTTATATAGACTATTCTTTCATATAGAATCTTTAATTAGACAAATTTTGGTCTATTTGCTAACCGATATACACTTGTGAAGGTAAAATACACAATACATATATCAAATTAAAGCCCACAATGTTTAAACAACTGCTCCCCGCATTAACTACTGCGATACTAGCAATGGGGTGACATCTTTATCCCCCATTCTAGTACCTGGCACATTAGAATCCCAATGAGCTAGTACATATGTGCGAGAAGGCCAGTCATCCAAGTGACATCCTCAGCTGTATGTTAAATAACAACCAGTGCAGTTATATTATTAATCCTTGCCGGCTTTTAACCAGCCTCAGGAGAGATGTTTTGATCTGCTCCTCCCACAGCAGTGTTACACCCAGTTCCACTTCCCGGGTGCTTGTACTGGTTCGGATCTGGTACAGTTTCAGCTAAAGCCCCAGGTTCGGCTACTGCTTCAACTTCATTTACAGTTCATTTCATGTTTAGCTCCTGGCTCGGCCCTAGGTTCACTTCCCTGCTTGAACCCTGGTCTGTTTCTTGGGTCTGTCTCGGCATATGGTTACATTCTTTATTTAATTAATTGTGCCACTTTCATAAAAGCCATGTCTATGTGTTGTAGACCACCCTTTTATCTGGATTCATCTTATGATTATCCGTTTCAGATTCTGGGTCTCGACAGCCCCACACTCAACTTCCATTCTATCTATGGCGTTATCATTAAATGATTATGTTGCAGATTACCAGTCCTTCCCTCAGTTCAAGTCCTGCTTCCAGTCTGGGTTTATCTATGAATGTGTCTGCATCTAACAAAATTATTCTTCAGATTATAATGTAGCTTTATCTTAATCTCCTGATCTTTTGGTTCTGGTCCTTTTTCCAGGAGTGGATTCGTATTCAGCCTTGACTCTTGTGTTCGCTTTGCTCTAATCTTTCAGCACAGTTTTCGTCTTAAGAGCCTTCAGTTAATATCCCGATGTCAGGTGATCCAGGATCAGTTCATTCTAGATGTAATCATTCACTTCAGATTGATGGTTCAGACAGGATTTTAACTAGACGGTTCAGATGGTCTAGAGCGGTTGGTGGTTTTGTTCTCAAGTCATGAAATACATAGTGAGTTGTGGGTGGGGTGGGGATGGTGATCACCAGGGTCCATAAGCCATCTTCCGTCTTGAACGGTCATCTGGAGACTGAATTTCCATTCGATCCAAAATATCTTTGGCAGGCATCTCAGTTTATCAACAGGTCTGGTCTGCAATCTCCTGTTAAATAATATCAAGCCAGAATTGTGGTGAATTCCAGTCTCCAGTTTCACTGATGAGTCTGATTATGAAAGGTTCAGTGTAATCTCTACGGATAGAGAAACTATGGATAGAGAAATTAATTACAGCGAGTTCCTTTCTCAGCTTGCTGGGTCTAATGGTGAATGTATACAGAGTTGTCCTTTGGGTGTTTCCCATGAGTTGTCTGTTCCAAATGCATTTAATGCCCTTCCCCATGCAGACCAGGGATGGCCTGGATACAATGAGTCCAATCAGTTGTCATTTTATGGAACACTTCAACTTAGATGGATACGCAGTTGGTACTGGAAAACAACCCAAGAAAAACATATTCCCAGTGTGAATATTTACAGATGCATCAATGGATGGCTGGAGAGCTCCATAGGACTCTGAGTCAGTTTCAGCTCTGCTCTAGCCAGGAGAAGGAGAAACATGTTATCATACTTTGTGGTGAAGAATGCCCTTCTTCATTGGCAGAAGGATTTGATTCAACCGGTAATTTTAATTCGTCAAACAATACAACAATGGCCTCCTACCTCAGCAAGTGTATGGATGGTGGATAAAGTCAGTTTCCATGACCCTGTAGTGTTGGGCTTTCTTCAATTGGTTCATGGACACCAGATCATTCTCACGGTGGATCGCATTCCAGGTCTGATGTACATTCTAGCCAATAAATTGTTGAGACAGCAACTTTGCTCAAACACTAAGAATTATAATGCTACATTGTTACATAGTCCTCTTCTGCATGTTAGGCTATGCAGCCTGTAGCAGGTCTTCACTATCTTCACTGGCGGTCGGATACTGCTGAACTGATATGTTGGTGCGGATGGGCATGATCAGGGAATCTATGGTGTATGTGGCCTCACTGTAGTGTCTATCTAACCTTGCCTTTAATGAGTTGATGGACGGAGCCGTAACTACTGACTCTGGTAGACTATTCCAGTGGTTAGTCGCTCTGATACGGAAAAAACCGTTTCCTTGTGTCTGTGTTGAAACATTGTTTCTGCACTTTGAAGCTGTGTCCTCTTGTCCTGTCACATTTGTCGAGGAAGTGCACTCAACTGGTTTCAAAGCTACCTAAATGAGAGAACACAATGCATGCAATTTAATGCAACCTGCTCTGAAAATAGGAGACTAACTTGTGGTGTTCCTCAAGGATCCATCCTTGGCCCTCTGCTGTTCCTCTTGTATATGAATGATCTGCCCAATATATGCAAACACATGCCACTAATACTGTTCACTGATGACACCAATGCATTTTGCTCTGACAAAGATATAATTACTTTATACAAAAACGTAAATGAGGAAATGGAAGAAATTACTAACTGGTTTTCCTTAAATAAGATGTCATTAAATGTGGATGAAACAACCTATATGTTATTTTCAAAATCTAGAGAACATAAAGATATTCCGAAAATGTATATCAACAAAAAAGAAATTGAAGATACGCCACGTTTCTAGGAGTATATTTAGATATAAAAAAACTGACCTGGGCCAAACAAATTGAGATAGTTACTGCGAAAGTAGCAAGAGGAATAGGTGTCATCCAAAGATTAAAACCATATATGACACATGACACAGTTAAACTCTGTACAGCACCTTAATCCTCCCGCACCTAACATACTGCAATGCTGTTTGGACTAACCGCTACAAAAACAAAATATCTCAAATTCAAAACCTAAAAAAAAGCATTAAATTATTTACTCGACCAGCAGAGGGCCAAGATATGTTTAAAGAAGAAAAAAAATACTCAAACTTACTGACATAGGTAAATCCCAAATGTTAACTATTGTGAAAAATTTCAATCACAACACCCTACCCAAATCCATAGCCCCCTTCTTTGTGAACAATATTAACATCCACCAACATAACACTAGAAGCATACACAAACTACATGAAAAATACACATGCACAGACATGGGAAAATAGAATATCAATTACAGCCACTCAATTATGGAATGACACTAAACAGGAAACCCGGGACAAAATACTTACATCAAAAATAATTCAAGAAAACAATAAAAAGGAGTACTTAATTAACACCTACTACTACTACTGCTGCTGCTGCTGCTGCTACTACTACTACTACTACTACTACCACTACCACTACCACCACCACCACCACCACCACCACCACCACCACCACCACTACTACTACTACTACTACTACTACTACTATCCACTATGAATGGATGTTTCAAACTGCTAACAACTTTTTTCAGTCACCATAAAACCAAGCTACTGGATGAGCAGGAGAATGAGCACCGTGCCCCTCCCCTACCTACCTCCCCATCCTTGCCGCCCGCCCCCCCCCCCCCCACTAGCCAGCATCCTGTAAACATCTTATCAACTGCACAAATACAATACAGCTCGCGGATGATCTGACATACTTCCAAACAAAAACAGTACCTTATTAATTTAAAAATCAATGTTCTCTTGTGTATTTTGAATGTGTGTGGATTGGAAGACATTGCTCCGTATGGCAACAGTGGCTTCCAATTGTAGCTCGCTGGGTATGCGCTGGTCCGCTCCATTGCACCACATGTACAGGATGCGCGGGAGGGCTGGGGCTGGTTAGCTGGTGTTCTCGGGGTTATGGATCCTGTATCGCGACTCCAAAAAGTACAAATACCGACTTCTAGAGCCAGTGGAATGATAACATTCCAGTGGGGTCGTGCAACCATTGCCGCCGAGATTGAACCTCACCATCTCATCCCAACTATTTGTGTCACTGGTATGACGGTCCATAACTGAATTTAGTACAGAGTACAAAACCAGGCACTGCACATCATCACTTGTGGAATGAGATCAACACCAATAGAAAAAATGGAGCAGACAGCAAGCATCCCCCCACTTAGCAAAGGAAGGGAATGCAAAGCACTGATCCAAGCTGCAAAGTTCAAATCATTCAACAACCACCCGATGAAGATCAGGCAAGCACAACCAAGAAATGTTGCCACCACAAATAGAAAACCCAAACCACACCTTTGATCCTCCACCCTGGGAAAACAAACTAGAGAGCATAGCAATTCGCACCACAGTACCTCATCTCACAACCAAAGATGAACACAGTGATGTGAGCAAGAAGGCCCTGACCCTAGCCATGCTGGAAGAAATGTACCCTCAGGAGACATGGATAAGGATCTACACAGATGGATCAGCTAAAGATGCAATTAGGAGCGGAGGTGCCGGACTGCACATACAGTATCCAAACGGGCAACATGAGTCAGCTGCAATACCGACAGGCAAACACTGCACAAACTACAGAGCTGAAGTCGAAGCACTGGTTCATGCAGCTAATACCATCAGCAGAACAGCAGACCCTATTGCACAGATTGTCTTTTTACCTGATGCCCGCTCCGTCCTTGAGGCTATCACCAAAGGTAAGCTGCCACAACTTGAAGAAGCACTACAAACCATCAAATGCTTTCGGATAGCACTGCATAATTAATGTGATGCACGCTGTATTATGTGAAGGAGGGGCGGATGATTTCCGTAGAATTCAACACCGTCATCGTATGTAAGTCCAAGATACTGTATTGGTAGTTGCCGCTTTTATTTATGCAGTCCTTCTGATAAATCGTAAATTACTAATTAGTTGTTAGATTTATATCCAAGCTTTGGCCGCAAGTGGCAGGAATTTCTACCTATCTTTGATACATGAGTCTGGCTGGCGAAGATGCTCGGTTTCCCTAAGGTCACCCTCCGGAGCATCTCCCTCAGAAAGGCAGTGAGCGGACATGTTATGGAGTGACAGCTTCAGAATCACAAAACGATCGTGTTACATATCACACCGCAACATATACAACATCACTAGGACAAGTCAATATTACACAAGCAATTTGAAAAGTGCAGAAAAGTTTATGGTGGGGAGTGAGAGGCAGATATCCATTTCTAGTGACCTTCCCGTAAGTGCGTGTTGGGTTCCAAGACCGCACACAGTCACTGTACGGAGTTAGATGGAGATCTGCATCCTATCCGTCACCTGGTGTGTCGGGGGCGGACCATCTAAGATCCATCTCCGGGGACTAATGTTTGCCCGTCATTGGGGTTAAGTTTCAGGATGCCCAGAGATGCACTGCTGGCCGGTTAAAATAACATTTTTTGCAGTGCTTCCTACTTCGGTGGGTTTATCTATGCTAACTGGTATCCGAAGATACAGAGGAGGTGTATGCGAAATCAACACTGGTCTTCACCGCTTGGAAACCCCAATAGGTTCCCAATGTGGTGATGGGAGTTCCAGACAATTAATAAGCCTTGCGGCTGGAGGAGCGTAGAAAGAGACAATCACTCGATATAATAAAAGGCCCTAAGGTATCTGGTAAATTTTACACAATCTAGCCGGTGTGCCGTGTTACATATCGGCTACATCCGGAAAAGAGGCTTACACAAATGTCTCCTAAGGAGCGGTTGTCCCTAACTACTTTTAAACCTATCCTGTCGAACTAAAATAGCCAGGTTTAGTCGATCACATTTCAGGTTCGCGCAATGAGAACATGAACAGTAACCTCGGTGTAAAATTGATGCTGAGGGGGAAAGTGATGCAGATTTATTATTGTTGTATAGTATAGCCTAGCATACTGCGGTCCTAGTATTTTAAATAAAGTAAACAAAAGTAACTAGGATGGGTGCTGCCATATATATAAACTAATTATCACAGTCTTGACAATAAATCAGCTCGTAGGACCTTGCGGTGCTTGTTAGTCATAATCACAAAAATAAGGATAATATTTACACTAAAGATATAAATTATAAAATGCGGTCTCAGACAACCGGTCGGTACCTATTAGTCATCAGTACCTGTAAAGAAACAAGTGAATATAATAATACAAAAATATCGCTAAATGAGTACCTATTAGTCATCTGTACGGAAAAGTTCATAAATCACTGTAGATGCTGCGTCACAGATGAGGAACACGAGATGGCATGATTCTGGACTTGCTGGGAAATCTCCGCAGACTAACTGTTGATGCGGCTCACTCTCAGAGATGGTGAAGAAGAATGACTGTAGTTGCGGATGTCCACTAGATAGTCATAATAGCTCATACAAATAATTTAAACAAATTAATAAAGGTCCATACTGTATCGGACGGTTGAAAGCTGCCCGTAACATGAATGGCTACAGTTGAAAGTTATAATTATAAAATGCATGTACATTCCTGGGTACACCATATCTGGTACACTGCATAGCTCTTGCGGCATACCAGGCAGAGTCCCACCAGACTCAGGCCTAAAAGTTAAGTAACACACGACATGTTGCACGGAAGTTTGATCGCCTTTTTTCAGCGTGGTTTAGCAGATCTGACGAGTTTCCACCAAGATTCACCACTCATTCTACTGGAGAAGTTACATCGGGGCCGCCAGGTCCATCTGCAGGAAGGCCCCTCCAAAGGTTGGATATGAGAGACGCTTCTATTCAATTAGTTGCCCCCAGATGGCCGTCTGAGGGGTTACAAAAACTAATATGCGGATGCTACGATTGCGGGCCAGAGAACTGAAACACGAGATCTTCCGCAAGTGACACTAATCCCGCATGATTGTTATATGCGGAACTGGACGCACCTAACTAAACTTTTCCTAACTTTCCTAACTCTTCATAATACTTTCCTGGCCAATTGTAACATGAAACTAATAATAAAAAGAACAGCAGAATTTGGTTTGCGACACGAAAATGTCCTAATGCCTGATCTTCCCTAGTGTCGAGTTTGAAGGGAAGATGGAGTGTCAGTGTGCGCTTTCCTCCTTTTATACTTTTTGGTGATGTCACAGGAGGGAAAAGGACCATGCCCGAAAGTTCCAGAGTGACCCGGTCACTCCATGTATGGGTTTATTTAACTTTCGTTTTCCTGGAGTCCGATTACATATTCCCTTCATAAAAAGAAGGTATATATATATATATAAGATGGTAGGATAGCCGCTTTCATCCCCACTCGGTGGAAAATCAGGTCTCCGATCAACGTTAAAATCTGGATCTATTTATTCCTGTGGACGCTCACCTCTTAATTAGCATGATGTGGTTTTTCAAGTTGGATGCTTAGAAACTCGCCGGTTCAAATTTCAGGTTTGAATGCCCTATGGGGTGTAGGAGAGCATCATGACGTCAGCGGCCATAACCCCGACTCATCACCTCTCGCCTCCTCCATCACGTTGTGGTAGCGTCGTGGGAGGGTGGTTGATCAGAAACTTAGGCAATTTGTATGTATGTGGAGGTTGATGCTGTTGACTGTACATATTTGATGCGAAAAATAGAAACATATCTTTTCATTTCTCTGTTCCTGATAACCACGTCCCTTTTATGCGCGTGATCTTGAACATGCGCCTCCTCCTTTGTATGGTGTATATATTCCAGCTCGTGTTGATTGTCGGCTGGAATTTGTAGGTAAGAGAATATTTGAAATTCTCTCCGGTGTTAGTTTTGCTGCTTCATCAGCCTGCACGCTAATGATTTGTATACATGGTAGATCAGTCGTGTTTTTATTCATAATTAGGACAGTGTAGCTGATGGTTATTTATTGTCTGGTTTAAACAGGTCCATGTCTTGCAGTCAACAGACAACGAGTGAAGCGTGAAAAGGACAGGGCGTGTGAGGTCCGAACTTGGTGCAGAAATGAGGGACACCAGTTGGAGTGGGGATGGTGTTGCTAATGGATGGGGTGCAACTTGGATTGGGGGTGGTCTGGTGAGTTTGGGAATTGGAGTGGGAGTACATCGAGTTGTACAGTTTTCTTGTTGACTGGAACAGGCCAAGGCACAATCAAGCCTCTTCACTTCCATGCTATTTATCATATGTTCCACCCCGCAAGAAGCATGGCCTGGGGCAGCCTCAGCCTGCCTGTGGTAACTCTATAATTGGGGTAATAGCATGAAGTGGGTTGGAAGGGGAAGAGGTCGGCGGAACGATTTTTCCGTCCCTCCCCTTGGACAGCGCAAATGAGAAAGTCTTCAGATACGACTTCCCAGGTCATGTAGACCCACTCTGATGAGGGAGAGGGTGACGAGTACGTCGCTCGCCATCGTCCTCAGCATTAGTCATAGGTTTGCCAAGATTCCTGCCTTGGTAGGAGAGGGGTTGAACTGGCACCGCGGTGCTCTGGACTAATGTTGAGAATACATGTCTCTGTAGAGACATGTGTCTGGGTACCGGTGCTACGTGAAATGCCCAGCCCGAGCTCTGGCAGTGGGTCGTCACTAACACAAGGTTTAAGTCGATCGAAGTGGATGACTGAGGTCAGGCCATCCACAGCGCGGATCCGGTAGGTCACGTCCAACTTTTTACCTAATACCACATAGGGGCTTATACATTGGTAACTCAGTATACTCAGCACGTTTGCAGAATGTCGTGAATCGTGAACCCAAACCATTTTTCCCACCTCATACGGGTCTCCATGCACTCGTCGGTCATGCCACGTTTTCTGACGCCAGTGTGCAGTGGATAATGTTTCTCTTACTAGCTGATTGCGCCATTCTATCCATTGCCGCATGAACTCTACATAGACAGATGGTGAATTTTTCTCCTGGAATCCTGGGCATAGCCAGGTCAAAGGGTAAGGATAATTCACGGCCTAACATTAACCCAGCAGGGGTATAACCTGTGCTGGAATGTGTCAAAGTGCGGTATGCCATGAGCACGTATGAGAGTCATAAATCCAAATCGCGACAATCAAGGTGTGTTTCCTTAGTCAACATCTCTGCCACGGTTCAGTTGACCCTCTCTACCATCCCATCTCTTCGCGGATGACATGGCGTTGTGCGAGTTTTGATTATATGAAACAATTTGCAGAGTTTGGAGATCAGCCGGCTCTCAAAATTACTTCCTTGGTCGGAGTGAAATTCATAGGGCATACCGAAGTGGCAGAATGCATTGCTAAACAGGAACTCCGCTACTGTTGATGCTCTTGGTCCAGCAAAGCGAATTATTCTACCCACTTCGTAAAATAATCTTGCAATACGAGGATGTACTTGTTTCCTTCATCCGTCGTATTCAAGGGTCCAAGCACATCAATAGCCACTCGCTCCTACAGTGCACCAACAATTTTAACTTGTAAAGGTGCGTAATGGTGCTGGCCAACAGCATGTCTTTGGCATGGGACACATTTGGCGACCCATGCGATTACACTATCACATATCCCGATCCAGTGGAACTGCTGTTTGATGCGATCCACAGTACGCTCTACGGCTAAATGTCTAGCATTGTCGTGTAGTTGCTGTAGTATCATAATACGATAATGCTCAGGAATTACTATCTGGTTATTAATGTTGAGGACGTCACCTTGTATAAGACATTCTCCAAATCTTTGATAGTAATATTTAGCCGTTGCAGAAAATGAGGTAACAGATTCCTTAGGAGGACGTACCCCCTCCTGGATCCACGTGTATATATTCTGTGTTTGCGCATCTGCTGCTTCTTCTTGAGCGACTGTCTCCAGATTCCACTCTGTGCACTGCAGCTCAGGGAACACGGGAGATGGCTATGTTGCATGTGTCGCGGTGGTGGCCACTTCTTGTTCATCCTCGAGCCCGATTCTGCTCAAGGCATCGGCATTTCGACACAGCTTGCCTGCTCTATGAACAACATTGAAGGCCTGCAGGGATTCCTGCCACCTTGCTACCTGGCCCTCCGGATCTTTTAGGTTTCTGTGCCAGTATAGTGAGGCGTGATCGGTACGGAGTGTAAATGGGTGCCCGCACAGAAAGTGCTTGTAATATTTGACAAAATACACAGCAGCTAACAATTCCCTCCTAGTGGTCGCGTAACGTTTCTCTATTTTATTCAGAGTATGCGAACCATAACTCAGTACTTGCTCTGTTCCATCTTATGTGACCTGAAATAGAACTGCACCTATTGCATAAGCAGATGCATCATCTAGGATGAAATCGAGGTTAGAGTATGGATGAGCAAGAATTGGTGCGGTTGTCAAATGTTCCTTCAGCGCCCTGAAGGAAACGTCACACTCACTCGTCCACTCGAATGGTTGATCTTTTTCGGTGATCTGGAATAATGGGGATGCAATCTCACTGATATGACGGATGTATCGACGATAGTACTGGCAGAGACTGAAGAAACTCTGGGTGTCAGTGACTGAAGTGGGGGTTTGCCACTCCACTACTGTCTTGATTTTTGAAGGTTGAGTAGCTACTTCATCGCCAGATATGACGTGTCACAGACTCTCGACACACTGTCTGAAAAGATGACACTTCTTGGGTTTGAGCTTGAGATTTGCGGCATGAAACCGCATCAGAATCTTGTTCAAGTTGGACAGGATCTGCTCAAACGAAGAGCCAAAGACGATTACATCGTCGATGTAACAGAGGCAGATTTCCCATTGTAGGGTAGTTAGTACCTGCTCAATGAGACGTTCGAATGGTCCAGGGGCGTTGCACAAGCCATAGGGCATCTTGCGGAATTGGAAAAGACCATCTGCATATGAATACGGTCTTCTCCCGGTCAGCCTCATCAATAGCTGCCTGCCAGTACCCACTAGCTAGGTCAAGGGTACAAAACCACTTGACTCCGGACAAGGAATCTAAGGCCTGATCTATCTGAGGAAGCAGATAGGCGTCCTTGATGCTAATATCATTAAGGCATACAAGTTGGCATACCACACTTCGACACATTCCAGCATGGGTTATATGGTTATACCCCTCCTAGGTTAATGTTAGGCTGTGAATTAGCCTTACCCCTGAATCTGGCCATGTCCAGAATACCAGGAGAGAAAAATTCACCATCTCTCTACATAAAGCTCATGCAGCAACGGATAGAACAGGGAAAAATGGTTTGGGTTTACGATTCATGACATTCTGCAAACGTGCCGAGTAAACTGAGTTACCAGTGGAAAGGACCTATGTGGTAGTAGGTAAGAAATCGGACATGACATTTCACACAAGCAAATTTGATCACTTAACATGTCTTTATGGTGGGGGTAGAGAGACAGATATCCATCGTGAGCATCCTTCCCGTGATGGCGTGACGAGCTCCAACGCTTCATCCAGACACTCCAACAAATTGGATGGAGATCCGCATGTCGTCCATCACTACGTACTACGGATCTAACAGTTGACCTGTCATTATGGGTAAATTCCAATATGGCCAAATATGCACTGCGGGCCGGTAAATAAACTAACTATCTCATAATTATAACTATATGTTTTCACAGTTATATACCTAACAAGTATTGGTATACAACGGGAAGTGTGTGTAAATCAACACTTTAACCATCACTGCCCAGAAACCTCTGATAGTTTCCCAGGGTCGGATCAGATCAACGTGCTGATAGGGAATCCAAACAATTATAAAGCCATACAGCTGGTGCATCGTGGAAAGAGACAATAACGTAATATATGTGAGGCCCTATAGGTAATTGGCCAATTTGACACAACCTTGCCTGAGTGCGGGGCTCCATTACCACAACAGCCGGAAAAGAGGCATACACTACATGTCTCTAAATGAAGAAATTGCCCCTAACCACTTTAACTTATCATATCGAGTTGAATAGTAAGGTTTAGTCGGTAACATGCCAGGCTCAAACAATTAGAGAAGGGTCAATGATGATGGCGGGAATAAGTGATGCGGATATAAATGTTGCTGTATAGTATCTCCTAGCATACTGCAGTCCAAGTTTTATACAATTAAGCAAAACATATTAACTGGATGGCTATCTGCCATATACAACTAACCAATGCAATAAGTAGATTGCAATTAAATTAAGTAACTAGGTATCATAGACTGATAAACTTAGACAGTGCGGCTAGTTGAGAACACCACAGTAACCAAGAATAATATTCACAGTAATAAAGAAATTATAAATTGCACTCCTAAGACCTGGAAGGTACCTATTAGTCATCAGTACCAAACACGGAAATAATAATTAGATGTACAATAGTATAGTTACTTGAGTACCTAATAGTCATCGGTATGGAACAAGCTACTATGTTACTGAAATTGAGGCGCTAACATATTCATAGCACGAGTCGACATGTTCTCTGGAGCTGGAGAGATTTCCGCAGGTGATTCCCGCAGCTGGTTTCCGCAGGTTGGCTCCACAAGCTGACTACTCCAGGCAGGATAGATACGGCACACACTCAGGACAGTGAAACAGAGTAGTGAAGTAATGTCTATTAGATAGTCTTGGTAACCAGTATACAATTTATATGGAAATGAGGAAGTTATTCGTCCGGCGATGGAAGTAATAAAGTTGAAGGTTGCCCATTAACAAAGAGGGTGGTATATAATGTTAAGCAGTTACATAACTTGGCACACAGTGCGGGATGCGTCGCATAGCTCTTGTGGCGCACCTCGCAAAGTCCATCAGACTGTGGTCAAAATGTTAATTAAAACACACATGACATGCAGTGCAGAATTTAGTGTCCACTTTTCAGCATGGTTGGCAGGTCCGGCAAGTCATCCACCAAGAATCACCGTAGCTCTATATCATGTAGGATTACATCCTGGGCGGCAAGGGCCCTTTCCGCAGGTATTCCCTTTAGAAAGGTTCGAAAGCGGGAAACATTACTTTAATTAGTTATTTTGCTCCCGGATGGCCGTCCATGAGCATCCAAAATTGCATAATGCGGAAAGTCCGATAACTGCTTTTACGTGTGGGTGAACTGAAAGACGCAAGGAACGGCGGTGATGTCTGAACCTCCAGTCAGTTCTCGGCAGGTCGGTCTGTAGTTCGGATCGACCGGACCGGTACCGACCGTACCAGCCAAGCTGGGTACGCGCCGCCCGTCCTGGATTCGTTCCCTGAACACGCCCCCCCCTGGGTAGAGCCATAAGTGTATATGGGCCTATGGGAGAGATTGCATTGTAAAAACGACTAAGTTCGTTAAAGCGTATAGTGCACATGCGCATGCTTAGATACTATTTTTGGCATAGCGCGTAGTTTACGACCAAGATGGGATGATGCTTTTAGTGTACCGAGACGGTACAATGTAATCCTTTTTAATCACCTGTTCCCACTGAGTCTGGCGTTAATCAAGAATTCGACGGGCTTTCCAAATCTGTAAACCATTTCAAAATCGGTTAAGAAATGGCTGCGTTATCCACGGAAAACTCCTTTTGATTATCTTCCAAATATTGCCATGACGTCATAACCACGTGTACGCAGAACTTCTAGAATGTTCTAGAACATTCGACTGCGTTATTATTAGCTACGCGGTGATTGGCTGTTGCTTGACCGACGATTGGTTGGAGCCTGCGCCTGTAACGTCACGAGTAGTATAAAAGGAGATGAGATCCAGAGCTCGAGAGCATCCTCGGGCAGGGGCCGAATAGGTTGGACCTGTTTCAGCTATGATCAGCACAACATTATGCAGATCACTTCGCTTTCTGTCGGTTTCTCTCCCGTAGCCAGCAGTAACACAACCCACCGCACTAAAGCAATTTTTGGAACTTTTCAGATATTGTTCACGAATATATCAAGAACTAATTCGGAGCATTTTGTTGTGAGGCCTTTCCCGGCCTGAAAATGTGATTCTACAGATGTAGAGGCAGCGATGTCCTTTGGTGGATGACCCACCGGATCTGCCAGCCACGCCAAAAAGTGGTTATTTAACCATCCCCACACTGATGTCGTGCAGGTTTATCTAAACTTTTCGACTTCAGAAAGTAAACTTTACCCGGTACGTCTTCAGAGCTGGTTGCCGTACCCCGCACCATTAAGCTTAATTATGTATCTTCATCTGCATTAAACAACTACCCCCCCCCCCCCACTTATGATCGAGTTGTTGTCAACTTTCATCGGTGTATGGGAACTTTCGTCACAGCAGCAGTCATGAGGTGCTTGCGGGAATGCTGTTTGCGGAAACCAGCCTGCGGGAACTTTCCAGCTTCCAGGGAATGCATCAACTCACGTCAACCTAAGAGTGACGTATCAATTTCAGTAACACGATAGCCCAGACTTAAGAATGGCTACCGATTATTCAAGTAACTATATTTAACACTTTAATTATTCAATTAATTATATCTTTGATAATTATATTGTATCTGTAAAACGGTCTCGATGACTAAAAGGTACCGTAACGGTCTTAGGACCTCTAGTTATAATTTCTGTATTTGTTTATAGTTATTCTTATTTTCTGTAAGGTATTTTTGCTAACCGCACCATAGTAGGTTCCTTAACCTGTACTATAGATATATTATTCTGATCATTTCACACTGTATTGATTGTTCTGGTTAGTTTATATATATGGCCAGTGGCCATCAGTTCATATGTTTTGATTTATTGTAGAAAATATAGGATTGCAGTGCACGTAGGAAAAACTATACAGCAACATTTATATATGCAGCACTTTCTCCCGCCACCAACACTTTTTCACCGAGGTCGCTGTCCATGCTATAACTCTGTTTAGCCCGGCATGCTACCGATTAAAAACCTTTTCTATTCAGCTCAGTAGGATAGATGAGTTGTTCAAAAGTTCCGGGAGCGTTGCATCTTGCGGAATTGGAAAAGACCATCCCTACAAACGAATGCAGTCTTTTCCATGTCAGCCTCATCCATGGATAATTTCCGAATTTCATGTTTCTGTGATTGCTGTAATCCAACTGTGGCACGTAGATATAAATTATGTAGGTGTTCGGCTAAATCATCAGTTATATGCTGTGGTGTGTCAGTAGGTGTAGGTGATTCCAATGAGATTATGTCCACTAAATGGCTGCAGCGTAGTCCTGGTTTCAGAGTGATGGGGTCTGCGGTACCATTGAACACTCTAAAAGGTATATATTCCTTATTAGTAGTGTCCACTATCATGCGGGGACTTGCGCATTGAGAGGCGATCATGTAATCAGGGTCGGGTTCCAGCATGGGAAATCTGTCTCTGTTACATTGATGACGTAATAGTCTTCGGACCAACGTTTGAGCAAACGGTAATAAATTTGGACACCATCCTTTCCCGTTTCCGCACGGCCAATTTGAAACTCAAACCCAAGAAATGTCATCTCTTTAGACAGAGCGTTGAGTTCCTGGGACACGTAATATCCGGTGATGGAGTGGCCCAGCCATCAAAAACTAAGGCAGTAGCGAAGTGGCCAAAGCCCTCTTCAGTCACAGAGACACGGAGTTTTCTTGGCTTATGCCAGTACTATCGCCGTTATTTCTGATATTTCAGTGAGATTGCTTCACCCCTCTACAAGATCACCAAAAAAGATCAACCATTTGATTGGAGAGGTAAGTGTGACGACCCAGCACCAGAGCTCAGACTGGGCGTTTTTCGTGACACCGGTACCCAGACAGATATTTCTACGGAAATTAGTGTTCCCCTGGTTAGCACAGAGCACCATGGTGCCAGTTCAACCCCACTTCTACCAAGCCAGAATGCAGGTGAAGAAGCGGCTAACGCTGACGACGATGACGAGATATATACTCGCACTCTCCCTCCTCAGCACGGGTCTACTCGATCTGGGAAGTCGTATCTGAATAACTTTGTTTTTGTTTTGTCCAATGGACTGGATGGGAAAGCTGTTCCTCCGATCTCTTCCCATTCCCACCCACTTCCTGCTGTGCCCCCCCCCCCATCATAGAGTTGCCACAAGAGGAGGCTGAAGCTGACCCAAGCCATGCTTCCCGTGGGGTGGAACATATGATGAATAGCATGGAAGTGAAGAGGCCAGATGAAGCCTTGGTGTGTCTAGAACTGCAAAACCGTACAACGAGGTGTACCCGACCAATTCCCAAAATCGCGAAAACCACGCTCCCTCCAAGGGACACCCTCTTCCGTGGTCTAAGAGGGATAGGCTCCACAAAGGTTCGCGGGAAACAGGCGGCATTGGGCCCGCAACGGTCCGGGGACATGTAAAAAATGAAAAGGGGTATATAGTGCAGAGGAGATACTGAAGGCCTCCGTGTCTAACGAAGGATGAATTAACATCCTACTTTTGTACCGTCTAGTCGGCGCCATGGTCAGACTGCTGAGGCGTGGGGGTAATCCTGTCTCAGTAAGTGGACATGCGTGGTACGTAGTGAACTAGAAATCCCCTGTGTTTGCTAGGGATGGCCTGCAGGTGTAGCTCGCCGGGTAGTGTCGGCCCATTCCGGTTATCATGTCGACTCACCGCACCGCAAGTGCACGATGAGTGATGACGCTGGTTAGCATCCAGTCTCGGGGTGACAGACCTTTACGAGACTGCCCTGTGGGAAACAAAAACCGGCTCCTAAGACCGGTGGAACTTAATCGTCTCATCCCACGAGTTTGTGTCACCAGTATGCCTGTCCATAGCAATTTCGTGATCTATGGACTTACAGGATTTGATTTGGTGACCTAAAAATATAAGTCTATACAATGAGTTTACCTAAACAATTAAAAATATGCTAGATAAAACTACAATAAGAGCACACGAAAGTACAAGACATAGAGACAGGTAGATGAACTTTTAAACATGGGGTTCCTGGAGGTACCACACAGACTCGTAGGTCCGAAGAGTTATCCCCGCAAGGGAGGCAGATCTAAATATCATGCCCAGACATTTTAACAGAATTCGGTGTGAATGCGCATCTCACCCGTCACCGGGGTCTAAAACTAACCGTTTTACCTGTCATTAGGTTGATATACAAGTTGCCAGTTTTGCTCTGCGGTGCGGGAGGATTGTCAGTAAATAAGATAATAATTATTACATGTGTTTTCGCAGGGCTTTCCTACATTGGCTTAAAGTGCTAACTACTAAGTATCCGAAGATACATGGGAATGTGTATGTGACACCACACCCTAGCCATCTCCGCTCGGAAACCCCAATAGTTTCCCAGAGTCGGATCAGCCCATGGTGCGAATGGGGACATCCTAACAATTAAGAAGCCAGAAGGCTGAGTGGAACACGAAGAGAGACAAAATCTTACTTATGAGTCTTACCGGAGTGCGGGGCTAGATTATCAGACTACCGGAAGAGAAGAGTATTTTACACAGTATGTAATGAAGAAAGTGTCTCTAATCATTTTGAACCTATCCTATTGAGCTGAATAGAAAAGGTTTAGTCAGTAGCACGCCGGGCTAAACAGAGTTATAGCACGGACAGCGACCTCAGTGAAAAATTGTTGGTGGCGGGAGAAAGTGTTGCATATATAAGTGTTGCTATATAGTGTTTCCTACGTACACTGCAGTCCTATATTTTCTATGAATAAACAAAACATATGAACGGGTGGCCACTGGCCATATATATATATATATATATATACATAATCTAACCAGAACAATCAATATGGTGTCAAATGATCAAGATGTATATAACAGTACAGGTTAACGAACCTACTATAGTGCAGTTAGCAACACATTGAGGAAAATGACAATAATTATCAACAAATACAGAAATTATAACTAGCGGTCCTAAGACCGTTATGTTTCCTTTTAGTCATCGGGACCGTTATTGCGGATACAATATAATTAACAAAACTTATATAGTGAAATAATTAATCCGGGAAGTATAGTTACTTGAATACTTGGTAGTCATTTCTAAGTTAGGCTACCGTGTTACTGAAATTGATATGTCGATCCGTAGTCGACGTGAAATGATGCGCTCTCCGGAAGCTGGAAAGTTCCCGCAGGTTGGTTCCCGCAAGCTGTTTTCGGCAAACAAGACTTCCGCAAGAACACTCATGGCGGGAGGAGTACATCGCTTAATGCTGTAGACCGAATAGAATGTCTAATGAGCAGCCAGTAAAAGATACGATAGTACTACGTGGTGAAGAAAGTTCCCATACACCGATGGCACGGATGGAAGGTGTAAACAACCCGTCACTAGCGGGGGTTGTCAGAGGATACAAAACAAAGTTTCACGGTGCTGTGTACGTCAGCCAGCTCTGAAGACGCACCGGGCAGAGTTTACTTACTGCGGTCGAAAGTTGAAAGAACAGACACAATATGTGTGCGGCAGCGATTGAAATACCACTTTTAGGTGTGGCTGGCAGATCCGGCGAGTCATCCATCAAAGAACATCCCGTCTCTACATCTGTAGACTCATATATTCTGGCCTCACTGCAAATTTGTGTTCCGAATGTAGCTGTTGGTATTCATGAAGAATTATCAGAAGTTCCAAATTACTCCAGTAAATGGGGAGTTACAAAATTGTTTTAGTGCGTTGGGTTGGAGAACTGCACACTACGGGATAAAACCCCGACACATAGCGAAGGAAGACGCGTATTGTCTGTCGCACTTGTAGTAGCTGGTACAGATCAAATCTATTCAGCCCCTGGCCAAGGATGCTCTTGATCACTGGATCTTTTCTCCTTTTATGCTCCTCATGACGTCACAGGCGCAGGCTTCATCCAATCATCGTATGAGCAAGAGCCAATCAGCGCGCAGCTAATAATAGCGCAGTCGAACGTTCTAGAACATTCTAGAGGATTTGCATCCACGTGGTTATGGCTTCACGGCAATATTTTGAAGATAATCATGAAGAGTTTTCCCTGGATAACTCAGCCATTTCTCAACCGATTTTGAAATGGTTTACAGATTTGAAAAGCCTGTTGAATTCTGATCTTGAGTAATGCCAGATTTAACGGGAATAGGCAAACAGGTGCTGGTCAACAGGGCGTCTTTGGCATGGGACACATTTGGCGACCCATGCCTTTACACTATCGTGTATCCCAATCCAGTGGAATCTCTGTTTGATGTGATCCGCTGTACGCTCTACTGCTAAATGTCCAACGTTGTCGTGCAGTTGTTCGAATATAATAACACGATAATGCTCCAGAATCACTATCCGGTTATCAATGTAGAGGACGCCACCTTGTATATGACATTCTCCAAACCTTTGATAGTAATATTTAGCTGTTGCGGAAAGTGAGGTAACAGATTCCTTAAGAGGACATACCCCCTCCTGGATCCATGCTGTAGTTGAACCAGGTTGTGAGAGTGGGCACCGAAGTGACTCTATAATCGGTGCCCATTCTAGTTTAGCGAGGATTCAGGTTGCGGTGTACGTCGGTCAGCTGTTGGAGTTGTTGATGGAGGCCGATTTGGGCATCGTTCTTTCCAATTGTCTGGCTGACCACATCCATAACATGTGTTTGGCAGCTGTGTATGTGTTACCGTACTTGTAGCTGGTCATGCAGTCGATTGTGTCGCATTTCACCCTTTGACCTTCCCGGTGTGTTTCCTGTCCCTGCCATGCCAGACGGACGCCCAGTACCTTACACAGGATGCAGACTAGGCTAGGTGCCTTTCCGTATATGGCTGAGATAAAGACCTGTCCAAGTTAGGGGAACATAATCCGGGACAGGGTCAAGGCGCACCCTGCCGACTCCTGACCCAAGTGGACACAGTACTAGATGCCAATTAAGTGGTCGTCTTAGCGAGGGCCACAGCCCGGCTGGACCGTATACAATGGAGGTGATGCCTGCTAGACATCATTTTAGCTAAGGGCCTCATGTAGATTGTCTTTGGGCATCATTTTAACAAGAGGCCCCGCAGAGATCGTACTAGCCAGGTCAATCATCCTGCGGGTACTTGGGATCACAGACCGCTTCCCCAGTCCAGCAAGTGACAGGTTAGACCTTCTCACGCAGACACCCTCCTGCTTCCCAAAGAATCACTTTTCATGACCTCTGATTACAGTAGATATGACTCACAATACGAACGTTTGCCATGGCCTGACTGTACATTGAGCCATCTTGACCACTCATAACCAGCAACGGGTTGATGAACTGACATGAATAAGATGAGTGTCCGGCGACCCAGTCGATAACGTTCACCATATGAGCTCACGCTCAGGGGTAACCGACTCTCTGATCCGTACCTATCTGCCAACAGAATATGAACTTTGACCGTTTTCCCTGGCCTTGCCTGCAGGCCATCTATAGCAAACACAGCGAACTTCTAGTCTGCTAGATATGTCCTGGGTGTGGACTATCATCCACGTACAACACATGTCCATTTACTATTACCAGGTTCAGCAGCCCAAACAATGTGCTGACTAGACGGTACCACAGTAGGATGCTAATTCATCCTTCATTATACATGGAGGCCTTCAGTATCGCCTCTGCACTATACAGCACCTTGTTGGTGTGCGTGTCTCCAGACCCTCGCGGGCCCACCCTCTTAGCCTATCCCTCTTAGTTCACGATGGTGGTGCTGAGTGTGGTGACCAAATTAGTGAGTGCGGAGATCTGTTTAGTTATCTCTTCCAACCTATCGTGCATGTTTTGTCGATTGTTGTTGTAGTGCTGGTTTCCGCATCCGGGGGTGTTGTTGTTACCTCCACGATGGACTGGCCACGCCCTCTTCCTCTAGCCACGTGATTATAACTGGTGGGGTGTTCTGATTGTGTGATGCGCGGGTCTGTTGTTGATGTGGATGTAGGTGCAGATGTGGTGTCGGTGGCGATTAGGAGGTGCGCATCGTTTACCTCATTAATTTGATGCAGTTGGCAGTGATTGGATTTTTCCCGCTCCAAGAAATTCTCGATTCTGACCGCAGTTGCTGTAAAAGACTGTAAATTGTTATGTTCGATCAGAAAAAGTTTTTCTTTTAGGGCGGGCTCACCGCTCAACATGTCAATGAACGTATCAAGATGAAGATGCGTAACTCCCTCATGATTGGTGCTGGGGTATGTGTGTGTAACAAGTCATTGGATATGACTTGCTAACTCCGGCAAAGTCTCCCCCAGCTCGTCTACGCACGTTTTTGAGATGAAGACGACTCGTTTCTCTGAGGGCGGTGTCTCCGAATCTTTCCGACAGCACGTTTTCCAGTTCTGTGTATGTTGGTGTGGAGTCTGACGCCAGGCCTTGTAATGCTTTGCCTGACAGCTTTACAGCCAGATACTCTCCCATTTGTTGATCCATCCAACGGTTTGTGCAGCTAATGATCTCGAACTGGCACTTGTAATTGGCCCAGTCACTCTCCCCACTGAATTCGGGAGGGCGAATGACTCGGCCATGGCCATGATATGGTACTATAGGCGCGAATCCGGATAGTGGTGCTGGGGAGAATGGTGTAAACGTGGATGCTGGTCTGCGTGTTGGTGGTGGTGTTGGTGGTTGTTCCCACTGTTGACCTCACTGATATCGCATCCATGAGGGTGATTCCCAACGACAATGTTGTGTGCGATATGTGGGTTCCGCTGAATACCATCCTGATGTGGTTCTATAGACAGGTGTAGATCTATAGACTTGTGGAGGTGTTCCGTGTATCTAATGTGGATGTATGTATGTAGGTCACTGTGACAGGCGCTCTTCGTATGGAGGTAGTCCAGGAGATTGACGAGGGTGGTGCATGCCGTGTGATGAAGTGTTTCTTCTAGTATAATTCTGCCTCCCCCGGTTCATGTCATGGTACAGATGGATAGTAAGGCGACGACGTTCTGAGAGGAGGAGATGCGGGACATGGTGCATGAGGGGCAGGCCATTGCCCACCCTCTGATGATATGGGTGAACGTAATGGTCATGAAGAATTGGTGTGCCCCATAGGGCTCTTTGTCATGGTCAACCGTGATCCGGCAAAGGTGTTGGGTGCCTATCACGGATATCCGACAATGTGATGTATTGAATACCCATCTGCGAGGCATCGAGGAAGGTCCCTTCGCTGATCAGTGAATGCTTATGTTGAATCGGTGCTGGATGTTCCGCACCGGGGAAATTTCTGGCATAGTCAGTGAGCACGCGTGCAGTTCTCCTGTCATATGATGCTACTACCATATCACATGAATGTTGTTCATTGAATGAAGGAGACTGAAATGCGTGTGTGTTGAGGGTTGGCATGGGTTTGTTTCTCGTTCGGCGCCACATACAGCTCATGAATGTACGCACTGGTCCGTTCTACTGCTCCGCTCCATTGCAACGCATTACAGGATGCGGTGCCGGGGGGGGGGGGGGGGGCCAAAGTGTGTATGTGTGTGTGTAGCTACAGTTCTCGGGGTTACGGGTCCCATATCAGGAATCTCCGAAAAGTACAAAGACCGACTTCGAGAGCCAGGGGAATGATAATGTTCCAGTGGGGCCATGCAACCATTGCCGCCGAGATTGAACCTCACTGTCTCGTCCCAACTATTAGTGTCACCGGTATGATGGTCCATGACTCAATTTAGGCGCCCAGACATGATAATTAAGAAAAATATATACTATACAAACAATGGTACGCGTTTGTTAGCACGAGAGAGAAAATGTACAGTACACAGAACTAAGTTGGTGTCTTGTTAACATGGATTGGCCAGAGGTACCTCGCCGATCCGTATATATATATATATACGTGAGGTATCCCTGCAAGGGAGTGTCCTAACGAGGTCACTTATGTAGTTTAATATAAACCATCATACCCATGACAAAAAATATTGTTGCGAGAGGAAAGTGCCTCGCGCGAGCCTCCGTCACATGAAAATGCCTTCAACGCCGAACTGGAGGAAGAGAGCTGGCAAAAAGGGCCATTCTCTTGTTCAAACATCTGCTAAGTGTAGCGTGAGTCAACCTAGTGAAATTATAATTAATGTGATGCACGCTGTTTTATGTGAAGATGGGGTGGATGATTTCCATAGAATTCAACACTGTCATCTTATGTGAGTCCAAGATACTGTATTGGTAGTTGCCACTTTTATTTATGCGGTTGTTCTGCTCAATCTTAAGCTACTGGTTAGGTGTTAGATTTATATACTAGCTTTGGCCGCAAGTGGCAGGAATTTCTACCTATCTTTTTACACATGAGCCTGACTGGTGAAGATGCTCGGTTTCCCTAACGTCACCTTCCGGAGCATCTCCCTCAGAAAGGCAGCGCGAGTGGACATGTTACAGAGGCAGCTACATATCACACAGCAACCATATATAACATCACTAGGACAAGTCAATATTATGCAAGCAATTTGAAAAGCGCACAAAATTTTATGGTGGGGAGGAAGAGGTAGATATCCATCTCTAGTGACCTTCCCATAAGGGCGTGGGGGTTCCAAGACCACACCCAGTCACTGTACAGAGTTAGATGGAGATCTGCGTCCCATCCATCACCTGGTGTGTCGGAGGTGGATCATTTCGAGATCCGGCTCCGGGGAACTAACGTTTGCCTGTCGCTAGGGTTAAGTTCCAGGATGCCCAGAGATGCACTGCTGGCCAGTTAAAAATATTATCTTTTCGCAGTGCTTCCTACTTTGATGGAGTTATCTATGCTAACTGGTATCTGAAGATACAGGTGGGGGGGGGGTGTATGCGAAATCGACACTTTGGTCTTCACCGCTTGGAAACTCCAATAGTTTCCCAAGTTGGATCATGCCAACGTGTCCATGGGAGTTCCAGACAATTAATAAGCCTTGCGGCTGGATGAGTGTAGAAAAAGACAATCACTCAATATAATAAGAGGCACTAAGGTATCCGGCCAATTTTACACAATCTAGCTGGTGTGCAGTGTTACATATCCGCTACATCTGGAAAAGAGGCTTACGCAAATATCTCCTAAGGAGTGGTTGTCCCTAACTACTTTTAAACCTATCCTATCGAGCTAAAATAGCCAGGTGTAGTCGATCACGTGTCAGGTTCGCACAATGACAAGATGAACAGTGACCTCAGTGTAAAATTGATGCTGGGTGGGAAGTGATGCAGATTTATTGTTGCTGTATAGTATAGCCCAGCGTACTGCAGTCCTAGTGTTTCATAAAAAATAAACAAAACAAGTAACTAGGATGGCTGCTGCCATATATAACTAACTATCACAATATTGAGAATAAACCAGGTCATAGGACCTTGCGGTGCTTGATAGTCATAAGCACAAAAGTAAGGAAAATATTTACAGTAAAAGATATAAATTATAAAATGCGGTCTCAGACGACTGGTCGGTACCTATTAGTTATCAGTACCTGTAGCGAAATGAATAAATACAATAGATAAATGAGTACCTATTAGTCATTCGTATGGAAAAAGTTAATAAATCACTGTAGATGCTGCGTCACAGATGAGGGACGCGAGATGGCACGATTCTGAAGTTGGTGGGAAATCTCCATAGGCGAACTGTTGATGCAGCTCACTCTCAAAGAAGGTGAAGAAGAACGACTGTAGTCGGATGTCTACTAGATAGTCATAATAGCTAATACAATTAATTAAGCAGATTATTGAAAATGTCCGTCTGGTAACGGAAGTTTGAAAGTTGCCTGTAACATGAAGGGCTACAGTTGTAGTTTATAATTAAACAATGCATGCACATTCCTGGGTACACCATACATGGCACACCACATAGCTCTTGGGGCATACCAGGCAGAGTCCTAAAAGTTAATTAACACATGACATGTTGCGCGGAAGTTTGATCACCACTTTTGCGTGGTTCGGAAGCTCTGACGAGTTGTCCACCAAGATTCACCACTCGTTCTACATACTGAAGAAATTACATCGGGGCCCATCCGCAGGAAGCTCCTCTGAAGTGTTGGTAGTGAGGGACTCGTCTATTTAATTAGTTGCCCCTGGATGTTCATCCAAGGGCTTACAAAGACTTAGATGCGGATGCTCCGATTGCGGGCCAGAGACTAAGAACTGAAATCGGAGAGGCACTGCTGCGGCTAATAGGGAGCCACAGTCAGTAAGCAGTTACTCGTGTCTTGTACTGCTCTGGCCACGCAACCTACCACTTGTTCTCTCTCGCCGAAGTGTGGTCTCGATTCTTGATTTTTTGCTCTTTTTATACTACTCGTGATGTCAGAGGCAGAACGCCCAGCCAATCAGCGGCCGATCTGTAGCCAATCAGCGTGCAGATAGAAAGGGTGAGGATGCTATCACATGATAGGCATCTTCCCCATTCATTTAGTACATACACGCGTTTACGACGTCCCAGTAATATTTTGAAAATAATTTCAATGAGCTAAATTAGGATAACTCGGCCATTTCTGGTCCGATTTTTAAAAGGTAAATAGTTTTGGAATGATCATCTAATTCCGGTCCAGATAGCTAACTAAGAACGACGAGAATAGTTAAATTTAAAGGGATTACGTGCACCAACCCGGTTTACTTTAGTATGCGTTCTCTCCCAACGCTGACACCTGTTGTCAGGGAAGCTCTGACGCCATGCGCGCTACGCGATCTCACAGACAGACGTTTTACAGAAAACCCCTTCATATGGCTTTATACACGCGTACTATCCTACCCAGGGGGCGTGCTTGGAACGTATCCGGAGCGGTCGTCCTGTACCCAGCTGAGCTGGGACGGTCCGCACCGTAGGGCCGATCCACGCTACATAATTCAATTATATTCAACACATTCAACAGAACGTTTTTATTTTACTATGGAGATGAACTGGTTATTTCCAATGTGTACTGTACAATCTAAGTCAACCAAAAATATAAATGTTTGTGTTGCATTGTAATCACCACTACTACTACTACTACTACTACTACTACTACTACTACTACTACTACTACTACTACTACTACTACTACTACTACTACTACTACTACTACTACTACTACTACTACTACTACTACTACTACTACTACTACTACTACTACTACTACTACTACTACTACTACTACTACTACTACTACTACTACTTAGACATGTATTAATTTTTTGTTTAACTTGTCTACGTCCTGTGTTTGCATGCTACATGTACTTAGTTGTCCTGTTCGGTTATAGTTAATATATAACATACATAAAATGAATTAATTAAACTAATAAAGCATGTGATTAACTTGTAACGTGTAAATGTAATTACTGAACTGTATTTTGTTATGTAACTGTCCTATTTAATTTATTTGTATAGATGTATCATGTATATATGTGCAAGGTGTCCGCCAATACAATAGGCATTGCCTTCGGCGGACAACCTAGTTGAATACATAACTTACATATATATTATATTTTGCTGCTGAATAAATAATCTTGAATCTTGAGTTGTTTCATTGTCTACGTTGTACACATCATGTAGTTATTTGTACATTTCTATTAGGTCATCCAGAGCCGGATTTCTCATACTAGGGGCCCAGGTCTATTAACTTTCTGGGGCCCCATCAATTTCAGACAATAAAGATTATATAACAATGGTGGTCGGGGTGGCGGCATCGTCCTATCGCTCGGTCTCGCCCTTCCACTAACGCTCTCGTATCGAGTCCAGCGATGTGCGTGGGCGTATGTTAGTACGATGGGGTAGGGGCGGGGTGGGTGGGTGACCTGGGGGGGACGCTCTGGCCACTGATAAATTATATACACTACTACTACTACTACTACTACTACTACTACTACTACTACTACTACTACCACTACTACTACTACTACTACTACTACTACTACTACTACTACTACTACTACTACTTTCGGTGAAATAGGATTTTTGTCCTATGTATGGTGGGCATGTGGGTAGACTACTCGGCTCCCAAACGCTAGGCGAATTGGTGCCATAGAATTGGCTGGGTTCGAACCTCGCTCAGGTCGAAAATTGAAAAATGTAAAAATTACATTCCAATATTGACTGTGCTATATCCTAGTGCCAGTGGGTCGTCGACTACTACTACTACTACTACTACTACTTGCCTTTAAAGTTACACATTGTTATTATAAAATAATTCCAATGGACAAAAAAAATTAGTGTAAATTCTAGGGGGCCCCAAACAGTGGGGGCCCCAGGGCTTCAGCCCCGCCAGCCCTTGCGTAAATCCAGCTTTGAGGTCATCGCGCAAACGTTTGTACACTAGGCTCGGCAGTTTGAGTGATTTGAGGCGCTCTTGGTATGCCATTTACTTGAGTCCTGGAATATATTTTGTGGCTCGACGTTGAACATTTTCCAGTAATTGTAGAAGTGGGACCAGACACATTCCCATATTCTAAGTGTGGTCGGACTAGGCTCTTGCACAACAAGACAAATGTGCCAGGATCTATGTAGTCGAATGATCGTCTGATCATGCCAACTAATCTGTTGGCCTTATTGACTGCCTTTTCTGCATGCTAATTGAACTTTAAAGAATTGTCTACGTACACTCATAGGTCCTTCTCACACGTGGCCTCTAGTACAAATGGCAGAATTGAAAAGGCATTTAGTCGTACCAATTCATCGTTCCATTTTTATCCATGCTCCGTCCATCTCTAGCCAATCTCCACCCACACCTCACGCGCGTTGGGATCGATCGATCTCTGAACTCTCTGACTATCAATTTCCAGAAAACTATACAGCTAGGCTATTGAATATTTTAGAACTAATTTGACTGGGCGCTGTTGCTGCCTACAGTCAAATTAGTTTCAAAATATTCAACAGCATGTTTATTAAATAGTAGACATACAATTCGTACACCGTGTCGGACTAATAAGTTAGACTGGCCAAATAGAACCATTTATGACGTAATGATTATGACGTCATCCTGCACGCCATCTAGCTGATTTTGACGTTATATGACGTCAGATGAAAGATGGATACTCTGGAAAGGTAAATTAGGTAACTTTTAAGTTTTCCTGGTGTAGATCTGTTTGCGAGGTCCTAGGGCCGTATTCATGAAGAGTGACTAACTTATGCACCGGCCTAACTGCACGCACCTATTTCGAAAATCCTACTATGTCGTAATAGGAAGATGCAACTAAATTTCATCTAATGTTGGTGAATAGAGACATATGCGTTTTTTGGGAGTTTTCGCCAGATTTACGCATCTATTTCAGAATTAAGTGGGCCTATCCGTGAAGACGGCCCCTGAAATGCACGCATCCACATGTTCATGTCACCATTTCTAGATGAGAATCTCATTTCGGCGACTTCTCAGTCTTGGGAAAACCTCTCTGCTTACACCTTTCCACCAATAAAATTGTTTCATCTATTTCTAAACAAGTTTCACAAACAAGATTGTCTAGTTCTTTGCATGACACCCCTGTGGCCCAGCAAAGATGGCTTCTAGATCCGTTGGCGCTTCTGGTAGATTTCCCCAAAAGTGCCTCCCAGTGTCCTCCGTTCTCTCACATTCTCCCAAATCAAAGACATGTGCTTCAACCTTGAAGCTTGATTTTTTCAAGCTGTGCATGTGTGTTTAACTTTCCATTGTTGAAGGCACCCAGAAAAGATTCACTCAAAGATCTGACGAGTGACGAATTCTGTGAACAGTCCAGAAGACAACCAATCATTCATAAATGCCGGTGGAGATCCCTTTGTGATTATTTTCAGCGAAAGGGCATGGTTTCCTGGTCAGTACATCGATCGTTATCTTGAGTACAGCGTGGGCAGAGCTTGGAAATGGACGGGTATCACTAGCAATGATTCGGTCTGTTACACTAGCACTGGGGTTGGACCTCACCCACTAATAACCTGGATACGTTCGAGTGACTACTGTAGTTATGACCTTGCTGTTTTGGTGAACTGTACACGTCTTGTATGTTTTCCGTGGTTAATGTATTGACGAGTTAGCTCCCTTGTGCCGCAACTAATGTCCGCAGCTCATAAGTTAGACTCACAGGCACGTCACTCTCCCAATCTAAAAATACAGACGTGCTATATAGACTACTCGACATTCTTCGAGGTTACATTGTTCTCGATCTCGTATCGAAGAAGATCTCGCGAGATACGAATGCTCATAAGTAAGCTAGAACCGTTCGCGTCCCTGATAATGCAGGTTCATGGGCCAGTACAGCGAGTTGGGCCTGGTATTGCTCAAGTACGGGCACAGTAACCTGCGTTATCAGGGGTGTTAGTCGCCGCGATGTGGTGGTTCGTTAAAGATCACAGACGGCAATTAGACTTCAATAACAAAAAAGGCCAAAAATAGGTTTTTATCATCTTTTCTGAATTAAAAGGAATTTGACAAATTTTCACAAACTGTCACTTAAAATTTCGGTTAGTCATGGATTTTGACATCCCATAAAATTCACGGTATGACGTCATTGCGTGAATAGTCAACCGCGTTGATTTAGGATTACACCACACGTGTTTTCAGAATCGGCTAACGACTAATAAAGTTACGAAGCTGTAACTCAGTTCAGATTCGAGTCATTGCTGCATTCGTTAAATAAATTATCTTATTTAGAATCCGCACCCAAATAAACACGATTTCGCGACAAATATCCATATGCATCCATGCGTGTGCGTGCGCGCGTGTATATAAGAGCACGCAAGTTTGCAAGTTCTTACATACGTGCGCAATAACACATCGTGTCTGGCGCAAAATCTAATAACATTAATTTTCAAAGAGGGTTATTGCTCGTAAATATAGAGTGTGGGTGCAAATATTCCAAACATTTCCTGAAGTATTATATCAGGCAAATAGCCTTGGGTAGTTAGTTCTATTGGCGACCATAACATTTATCACACGGAAATCTCAGATTCCTGAGACATATTCCGCTTTCGTATACTAAGTAGTATTCATTTTCGCAGAAATACTGTTTCCAAAATATTCATCAGTCATTCTACTTAAATATATCACCATCGAGAATTAAGTCTGCAACTTATCAGAGGTGTATATTATAGGCTATGAAAGGTGTCAGTATTTTCTCTATTGACCCTTACATGGCTAATTTGTGGGAAAATATCAAAATATTTGCTTATTGAATGTCCATTTGCAGGCCAAGAGAAGACTACTTTTGAAAATTTACCACTGGAATTCCTGGTTCGGTTACCGAACCAGGCATTCCAGTCGTAAATTTTCAAAAATAGCCTTTGGCCTCCAAATGGGCATTCCTCAAGACCTCTACAGATGTTAATTTTCTTTGCAGATTGTGGACGATTCGCAATATGTAACGGATGACTATGTGAATGCGGTCGCTCTTAGCTACGTTGTTGAATGTGTAGCGCGGGTGGCCGGATGGGGTTGGTTGACAGTAGAGGTAAACCTAAATGGTTTATTGCCCATACCTTTTTTGTAATTATCTTCCCTTACCTACAGTGATGGGGCCCTGTGATGGCCCCCACCCCCCCCCCCCCCCCCCCCCCCCCACCCCCCCCCCACCCACCCATTGGGTAACTATATATCAATCGAATGCACCATTTTAATGACTTCTCGCGAAAATGTGGGTTTTAAAAATGGCAGATGGTCTAGTATAGTTAATTATATTTCGCACTTGAACGTGTAAATATGGCCACCCCGCGCTACACATTCAACAGCCCTTCTTTGCGTTTTACTTACTGATGCCTAGATGGGAACATCTGATTGCATCAAGTTACGGTACAAATATGGATATTAAAATTTAAATTACCTCTAGTCAATCTAGTTATTATGGCTTATTATACAAAGTCATGCGCACAGATTTGTTGTCACACCATTTTGTGATAATGATTTCATGATCGACCTGGACTGACGTTACCCCTTATATTATAGACGAGAAACGACTCGTTATGATGAAGGGAATATTAGTCTATGTTGAATATTTTGTTTGTGGAAGAAGAGGACTAGGGGTGAGGGGTGAGCCTCACCACCACAATCACCACCACCACCACCACCACCACCAGAAACTCCATCAGTAACCCTTTAGCACTCATATCAGCCAAAAACGGCGTCTGCAGTGTGTATGATTACTGTATTCTGCGGCTGTCGTAGTAGAAACATCATACAGCTGCAATTAGTTCTTCTTCGGTTTTGCCCACTGTGTCATGTCCTCAGCCGAAATCCTTGGCTTCTATTCTTGAGAGCACGCTTAACAGATTTATGCAATGACCTCCTCTCCTGGCTTTGTATTTGTTTGCTTCTGCAGTGTCTTGAGAATTGCCGATTTGCAGACCAAGAGAAGTCTATTTGTGAAGATTTAACACTGGAATGACTGGCTCGATAACCGAGCCAGTCATTTCAGTGGTAAATTTTCAAAAATAGGCTTCTCTTGGTCTGCAAATGAACATTTTCTATGAGAAAATTTAAATTTTCTTGAACAAATTCGATGGTTAAAGTGTTAACGCCTAACGACCACCCATCTAGCAATAAGATAACTCTGCAGTGTCGAGCCATATCCATAACATACCCCTGCATCCATTTCTAGCTATGCCCCGCCCATTTCTAGATATGCCCCGCCCATTTCTAGTTAACCTTCGCCCATGCGTTCCGCGTGCTGGGATCGATTTATATACCTTGAATCCTGACTCTCCAGAATCCGGAAAAAAAGATAAATATACAGGGAACGTGTTGAAGATTTTGAAACTAATTTAACTTGGAGCTGTTGCTCCATAGGGTAGCAAAAGAGCCTAGTCAAATTAGTTTCGAAATATTCAACAGAATGTGTATTAAATAGTAATTGGCATACAATTCGTATACTTGACAGACTATTTAACGTTCACGACGGACCTAGATACGTCATTAAGTACACATTTTGATTGTGACGTCAGGCGACATGTGACGTAATTGAGTATGACGTCATAGACTTGAGCGACAGATCGGATATATCCAATTCACCTTTCCAGAGTATCCATCCATCATCTGACGTCGTATGACGTCATAATCAGCTCAGCGCGTGTATGACGACGTCACAATCATTATGTCACAAAGGGTTCCACATAGACCATCATCAAATCTCAGAGTCAGACACGTTGTATGAATTGTATGTCTTTGTAATTCTTTGCTATTTAATAAACATGCTGAGCAACAGCCGCCCAGTCAAACTATTTTCAAAATATTCAACAGCTTACCTGTGTAGTTTTTTGGAAATTGATTGTCACGGAGTTCAGAGATCGATCGATCCCCAACACGAGCGATGTGCGGGTGGAGCTTAGCTAGAGATCGGCGGGGCATAGTTAAAATCGGAAAGGTCCGTTGATATAGCAAGCACAATGTCAGTATGGTTATTAACCATTTTACCCTCAAGCTGGCCAAAAACGGTTCCTCATGAGGAATGGCCATAGCAGATCGTGGGAAGGGTATTTTTTGGAGAATTGTCCTTAGAATGCCTGGCTCGATAACCGAGACAATCAATCCAGCAATAAATGTATTAAAGTATTCTTCTCTTGGCCTGCAAATGGACATTTTCTATGAGAAAATTTAAATTTTCGTAAACAACTTTGAGGTTTGACTAGTTAGAATGTCTAGAAGTTAAAATACACGTGTATGTACATAACAGTTAGAAGTACGTGTACATTTGTAGGCATACATATCCAGGTGTGGAGATTTTTTTTGACAGCCCTTACTGATAAAATGTCTCAACAACATCAACGACGACGAGTCGTGGTTAAAGTACACAGGTGGGTAGTTGACAAATCACCTGTCTTAAGGAACCACTCATCATGTGGCGAGAGAAGCACCTGCTATAACAACTGTCTTGTTATAAAAGACCGCATGCTGGCCACTTGTTGACACCCCTTGGTGTTATAATATAAGAGCGATTTAACCTCAAGTCGGAAACAGCTTACACGCTGAAATCGGAGAAACCCTTTTCAAGTTAAAAACAGAGACAGGGCTGGTTATGAAACTTGATGATTATTTTAGAAATAAATGTATTGAATACCGCTGTCGTGTCCGCGGTGTCAGTTAGACAATTTGTTTTCGAAATAACAAACACGCCTAATCATAATTATATACAATAAATATGCCCCTACATATCATTAAGGACATATGATGTAGTGGGGACGAAGGGCAGTGATAATCCGTCATCAAACGAACATCGTGCAAAGGTACACCTGGATGAAGATGCGTCGTCATGCTTCGATGTGTGGGACTGTCACATCATCGTCGTCTGTTGTAACACCGCAGACGACATTTAACTAAGCACGAAAGTTAAATACTTGCTCGATATTTTGAATGTCAATTGATTGGAAATCATTGCTATCTGAAACAAAACCGACTTTCAACCATTTTGCTTTCGAATTATTCCGCAGTTTTCGTAGTTTTCGCCCCTAAATTCATGACGGGGTGATTACCTTCATTTTGGTTATGATTCGTCCTCAGTTCATGCAATTCACCTTTCCAGAGTATCCGTCCATCATCTGACCTCGTATGACGTCATAACCAGCTCAGCGCGTGTATGGTTGCGTCACAATCATTACGTCACAAATGGTTCCATATAGACCGTCATCAAATCTCAGAGTCGGACACGTTGTATAAATTGTAATGTATTTGTAATTCTTTGCTATTTAATAAACATGCTGTTGAATATTTTGAAACTAATTTGACTGGGCGTTGTTGCTGCCTTGTTGAATATTTTGAAACTAATTTGACTGGGCGTTGTTGCTGCCTTAGGCAGCAACAGCACCCAGTCAAATTAGTTTCAAAATATTCAACAGCTTACCTGTGTAGTTTTTTTGGAAAGTGATAGTCAGGGTGTTCAGAGATCGATCGATCCCAACACGAGCGAGGTGTGGGTGGAGCTTAGCTAGAGATGGGCAGTGCGTAGCTAAAACCGGAAAGGTCTATTGTGATTTTATGAATACTTACCCTTGAATTGTTAAGAATTTAACGGTCAAGATTAGTATAAAAAAAAACCCAAACATGTTAGCCTAGTGAATGTCCATTTGCAGGTCATGAGAATGCAGGTTTTTTGTTTACAATTTACCGCTGGCCGTCATTCCAGTTGCAAATTTATTCTCCTGGCATGGAAATGGTCATTCCTCAAGACCACTACAGAGGCTGGTGTTGGCCGGCTTGGGATTAATGCCTTAATATGTTGCCGTCAGTTCCACCTTTGAAGTTAACGGTGCGTATTCACACCAAAATACTTGAAAATAAGGTTATTAAAACTTTTAGAAGCTTAATTCGCGTACCCAAACGTAATGAAACGAAAGAAATCTTAGCATGTGATGGTTTCATTCCCTATAAATTAATATAATTTCTAGTTGTGAAATCAAATTAGGGGCTCGTGTATAACATTTTTTAAATTAATTTACGCAAATGAAATCATCATATTTTAAGATTTCTTTCGTTTCCTTACATCTAGGTACACAAATTCATCATCTAAAAGTATAAAATTTTAGCAATCTTATTTCGAAGCCTTTTGGTGTGAATATGCACCTTTAACTCAGGTTTTGCTGATTTAGCCGGAGAGCTGTTGTTGAAATTTGTTACTAACTAGGCCTACACCAACAGCAGTTTTCAGCGACATCGTTTTAATTGTCGTCTGTTTGCAGAATTTCTGCAGACTACATTTTCCATTTATAACATAAGAACGATGTAACCTCAACATCGTGAATGTCTCACCGGCAAAGTAAGACTGTCTTGCGGCGTTGGTGTGGTGGAAGCATTTGTGGGCTATGGACGCTTTCGTCGGTTATGGGTTCGATTCCCTGTCAATACATTTTCCACGGTAGCTAACCCTAGTTATATTGAATATTTTGAAAATAGTTTGACTGAAAGTTGTTGGTGGCTATGTCACCAACAACTTTTAGTCAAATTGCTTTCAAAATAGTCAGCATACCCAAAGTTATTGCCCATTGGATACTGCCTCACAGCAGTTAGACAGGCAAAATAGTTTTCATTGACCAGGTCCTTAAAAATGTACATCCGTAAAGGTGTCCCCGCGGTCACAGTCGATCGGTAATGTGCATTTATCGGCGTATTCTTCACTTTCTACTTCTATACTAAATCCTTGACGGTTGGGTGGTTTTATTTCTTTGCCAGGCTCATCATTCGTTTGTACACAGTCAATGTGTGAGGTGGTGGAGAAGCTTTCTTCTCAAGAATATGTGTATAATAATATTAGTTCCCCTACAATAATACACTTTCTGAAAAGAAACTAATCAAGCAACCAACTTGCGCTGTTCGTAATACGGTCTCAGTAGGGCCTATCCAACTGCTCATAGATAGGCAGGAGGCTTTTGGGCCAGTTTTGATCTAAAGCTAGCGACTCCGTTGGTCGCTTCGTTCAGCGCTACAATACCGGACTTTTTACTGGTCTCCGTTATCACTGCGCGCGCGTGTATATGTGTATAATAGTTCATGGTAGTCGGCTAAGTACTTCGCGTGTATAGATAGGTGTTGTGTGCCACACGGCTGGAATGCGAGTCGGCCAGGAGTTAGCTCACCTGTCTCGACAGCTGATTGGGCCTATTGCATATTTGGCGGCGCAGCAGTAGATAGATAGGTCGAATTGTTTTTTTATTCGAGTTTGTAAATAATAAAGAAGTGCAAAGCATCTGTTTAAAGGAATAAAATAGTTTTATCAACGATGTTGTGATAATTGCGTAAAGATGCCAGCAGAAGGTTGTGCGGAGATTTTAATGCATGCGAAAAGCTGAAGCATAGCTTCTCAGGTGTGCTTGTGATTTCAACAACTTCAAAAGGGATGATGTGAAGAACTTGGGATATACCTGTGCGGTGTTTCTTTGTGGATGCGGAAGAATTGCGATTGTTGAATGAATGTTGGTATAGAGAGAGGATCGGTAGCTGATGTGCGTTTCGTTGTACTTTGGAATATTAATTACTAAATTTAAGAAAAGTAATTAAGGGTATAGTTATCAACAATTATCATAATTATTACCTAATCAGGCCTGCTATCAAACATCGTATTCTGCGATAGCTCATTAGGTCTACCTACGACCATTACGATATTTACACACACAATTACTTCGACTTGGAAGTGTGTTGTATTTGTATTATGTGTGTAAGGTTGTGCAATAAACAGTAGGCAGCCTATTGTTGTTATTTCTTACTAACATGTTTCTATTTCTGTTTTTGGACACATGATAACATATTTCTGAGCTATTACTGTTTGCTTTTGATGTACGTAACATTATGTTGATATTTTGAAACTGATTTGACTCCAGTCAAATGAGTTTCAAAATATTTTAAAAGTGTTGGTTTTATTGTTGTTTTGAAATTGAAACAGTACAGTTTTGAAGGTTATAGGTCTAATGCACCGACGTTTGTATTATAGGTGGTTCTAAAAGACGGGTGATGGTCGCTATAGTCAGGTTTCGCCTAATTGGGTCTAATTATGAAAGACGTTAACGGTGAATTTGAGGGCTTTACAGCAGTATTTCTCTCTACACCACCACCCCACCCCCCCCCCCCCCCCCTCTTAAAACTTCGTAAATTATTTATTATTCCAAATTACAAATATTACGATAGTTTCCCCTGAATAACAGATATAGCCTATATTGCTCACACGCGTACGGCGGTTACGCGTTACGAAGTAAAATCTAAAGGTTATTATTATTGCTCAAAACGCCATATAGTTGATCACGAATCGAGTCTACCTGAGGTCGTTCTACAGGCCTGCCTGTATAGAAATATGCCGCACCAGCTTGAAAATAGGCGCTAAAAAGCACAGGTTTTATCTCGAAGCTCGACTAACATTTTGACTTTTTATTACTTCACAAAGACCCAGTTTCGGTAAGGGAGATATTAAAGTGGCACGTTAGTGGTTTACTTTAACAATTTAAAAAAGTTGAAATATGTTTTTAAAAACTTTAATTACTTCACAAACACATGTATGCCTGCAGTACACCCACCAACCTCGAATCTCAAACGATGTGCGTTGGCAGGCTAAAGTTTACATGCGTATCCTCTGTTCGCTGTTTAATATTTGCAAATTTAAAGTCGACATATTTATTATAGAGCCCTAGTTATCGGTTATATGTTGGTGTTTGGCGGTGGGGGGGGGGGGATTGGGTGGGGGTGCAGATCCAAGGTCAATATTAATATATTAGCGCATTTTCGACTACAGTAAGCTCATAAATAAGTTAAAATGTTTCCAAAACAAAACGATTTTGACACGATGTAAGAAAGTTTCTGTTGAATATTTTGAACATAATTCGATTGGAAGACATTGCTTCCAGCCTTAGGCAGCAATGTCCTCCAATTCAATTACATTCAAAATACTCAACAATACATTTTCATTTTGTTTTAGAAATGTTTTACGTTATTTTTTAGCTGTATATCTGTTGATCATATAATCACATTCGGGATGGAGTTCATATTCAAAATCCACGCCTTCAATGCATGCACATTAATAATTGAGAGCTAATTTGCATAAATTATAATTTTACAGAAACCCTTCTTTAAAGTCACCTCTTTTATAAGTCTTTGTCTAATTGCATACATGTGCTTAAATTACAAGATTTTGCTTCCTACGCTTTTCGATTTTCGTGCCGGATCTGTGTGTAACTTTGATTGCGACTTCAGCTAACTAGTGGCGTAATTGATTATTACGTCAGTTACTTGAGTGACAGATCGGATTCCTATATTTGTCGACTTGCCAAACAATTTTTTCCTTAACTATAACTCTTAATTCATCTTCAAAAGCTGCGTTCACACGCAATAAGTATGAAAGATTACGCAATATCCTTTAAAAAAAATAATGTTACTGACGATCGTTGCTGGCTACAGTAAACAGCAACGGGTTGTAGTCAAATTGGTTTCAAAATAACCAAACATGATTGTAAGCAAAGCTTCTGTAAAATCAGTGTCTAGAATTTTAGATCATAAAACAGGAATATGTACTAGGCTAATAGGCATATAATGATACTACGACACCCTTTATTGAAAGTATATAATCGGCCAAATCTGGATTATATTCTAAACAAGCAAGGCTATAGCGATCATCGGCTTTTTAGGACCACAATGAATCAAATGTAGGTCATGCGGTCTACCGACCACATAGCTTGAAACTTATAAGGCTCCCACCCCAAAGACATTTAGATGTCAACTGGGTTACTTAGGCTATTAAACGACCACCTCTACTCCTTTTATTTGCTAAATGGTTATGACCTAAATGTAAGTGGTCGTTATAAAAAGGTAATTTTACGGTATTGCTGGTTAACAATACTTTCACAAAGGCCATAACTACAATAGCTCTTTGTCGCAGAGAGAATGCACATTATCATCACCAAGGCACAATTTCAAAAGTAACTGGACCTGCTAAATATCCTGAAAACAATTTGACTAAAAGTTGTTAGTGGCTTAGCCACCAACAACTTTCAGTCACATTGTTTTCAATATATTCAACAGTTCCAAAGTGAGAGCAAATAGAAAATGTAGTCTGCAGAAATTAAGCAGACAGACAGCTAGCATTCATATTTCTCTTGCAAAATCTGCTTAAATCTGCTAGCGAGACTGCACCAAATTATGGTGACCTGTGGTCTGCTTACAACCTGTCTTAAACAACCATCGTCTGTTGTCCCAAGAAGCACCTTCTATTGAAACTGTACAGACCTGCACTATCTTGCTTCTTTCATAAGAGACGATTTCTTGGTGTTTCATAAGCCGATTGCTTAGGATAGATTGCTTAGGATATGTTCGATGTGTTCATAAAGCTCCTGCCTTATCTCCCCTTGACAAGGCGTTCCTTGACGCATCAGGCCCTCTTGTATCAACAGATCCTAAATACTGCTAAAATGTTACTCATACCAATTAACCATATATCCTAATTGTCAAGACTTTTCCCAAACATTGCAACTTTTGTAGGCCAAGAGAAGACGATTTTTTTGTAAATTTATTGCTGAAATTTACAAAAAGATATATTTCTGTTACCCACCAAATATAAATTGACCGTTGGCGGATTAGGTCCTAATCGTCAAGAAAATCGAAATCTTTGCTTTGTCAATGTCCATTTATACGCCAAGGGAATGATATTTTTGGAAAATCTACCAAAATAGTCTTCTCTTGGCCTTGACCCGGAGACTGACATTCTTTAAAACCACTGCAATGTCGGTTTTGGTGCTGAAGTTGACATAGGATTGGTTAATAAAATATTGTGATCACCTTTTCAGAACATAGAGCCTAATATAGCGAAGTGTGTGGTAAAATATGAATTGGCTCAGACAGTTTGTCTACATACAAGACAGGTCGTTTGCGTTAACCTTTGACCTTTAAAGCGCGGGAGAATATGTTCTGATAGGAAGTGGTACAAAGAATTGCGTAAAGATTCTTACGAGGCTATTATTTGAACTGGTTTATTATTAGAAGCGACGGTTCCTGATCGTTTGCCGCGGATTCTGTTTTAATTGGGATCTGTTTGTTTGTGTGTATATATTTATCATAAATTGCATAATACTGAGTAATTTACGTTTGTCTAGAATTCGTGAATATTAATATATCGGTGATTTTGTGAAGATAGTGACGATAACGCTAGAAAAAATGCATCTATTAACGGGATTTATAAGTGAATGTGTAAATAATTCCCGTATAAAGTTGTGAAATTTGGTTATTACGTAATCATGCGAATACGCCTGTTTAAAATGTATCCAAGAACTGGCTGGATTACATTACCACTTCTATCTGTGATATTGCTTGTGGTGAGGACATCTTTGGCCGCCAGGGACTTAGGCTATGGCATGTAAGTACAGTAGTACATTATATGGAAACTCTCTAATAGTTAACGTTATTAGTTGACAGTGAGTGAATGTGCAGGCTATGTTCGTCGCCAGTAGCAGCTAGCACACCCCCTCCCCATGTAATGTCGCAGTAATGCACGTACGTTTGTCCTGGTGCAACTCGTCCCAGTTAAAATTAGCCAACATTGCAACATTGCAAGTTTGTTGCAGCCCAAGTGCAACCCAAGTGTGGTCGAATCAGTTGGAATCAACCGGGTCTGTGGCAGATTTCTGGTTGAAGATCAGACCAGCATCAGCCCAATTGTCCCTCTGCTTCACGTAGTAGCAAGTTCCATCGCATATTTTGCCTAAACAAGTTTCCACCAGCGCATTTTCACTCCATAATCCACACGTGTCCCTGTTTAACCGTCCGCTACAACATCATTCACGCATGCCCACACTCGTTCCTCCGATGACATTGGGCATCCCGACTGGTAAATCTAACTTAAACCGGTAAAATATTAATTATAATTCTGTAATTCCCATAGGCTATGTCCTATGGTCAATTGGGAGTGCTTCAATAAACCTATCTACGTTTAAGTGGATGAGTCAGGATGACTTCTGAATAGACCTAGCTGTAGTTCTCTAGTGGGCTTTTTGGTACCAAAAACCCTCAGAAAACATTAATTATGTTCAGAAAAAATGATTGGCACAAGCTAGCATTAACATAAAACGGTGATGTAGGGATGGGAGATCTGCGTGCGTGCGTGCGTGCGTGCGTGCGTGCGTGCGTGCGTGCGTGCGTGCGTGCGTGCGTGCGTGGGTGCGTGCGTGCGTGCGTGCGTGCGTGTGTGGGAGTGGGTGGGGGTGGGTGTAATTGACCCTCTCTGGCGCCGAGATTAGTGTAATGTTAAGTTATGGGGAGGGCGCCAAACGGTCCATTTGGGCTGATTTTACCCCCGGCAGCCAGTATTTTAGCATTGGAGGATGCCCGAAGGGTGGCCGAAAGACTGGTTTGCCCTGGGTGTCAGTATTTTAGCGTGGGAGCTGGCCCCGAGGGGCGGTGGGTGGGTGGGTGGTGGTGCGGGTTGCAAAAGACGGTTTTGTCCCGGGTGCCAGATACCCTCACTACGCCACTGCAATAAAATATCGGAAAGGGCTTATGCAGCCTTATTAAATCACCGGCAACTATTAACCTCTATATGATTTCATATGGCGACTATTGCGTTGTGTGTAACAAATTCTGTGTTAATGGCAATAATTTGTTGCAATCGCCAAGTATACCATATGTGCAGACAATTTAATCAGCCTCAAGGTTACCTGCTGTAACTAAATCTTTTCTGTTAGTAACTCGTTTCACCCTGTGCTACCAGAAGCTCAGTTTCGCCACCCTGGTAACGGAGGTTTTCCCTATTGGCCCATTATTGTCCCAGTACCCTGCGTAATCAGGCAGAGGGCTAAATATGAAATATCGTGAAAATGCTGAACTGACAATATGATTGAATCATGTTGCTGCGCAACAACTTTCAGTCAAATGGTGTGTGATAAAATCAACAAGAGAATAATTACAGCTTGGTGTAGAGAGAATCAACACCACAAAATAAATTGATTTAAGTGAGTGACGAAAGGGTTATTAAATATTAACCCAGTCGGAACTTATATTTAAAGCAACCAGGACATATTTGTAACAATTTGGCTGAAGATCTTTACTGTTCAATTTAACAACTTTCATTCACCCACCTCACCATAAATATATAGCCGGCCTATTGGACGCAAGACCGTCCGCGAATTTAGGACGGAAATTAGCTAAACAGAGGAAGATACGCCACTCTACCTTGATTGGCCTGCACACCATCCGTTCGCTCGTGTAATCCTTTCAGAAAAGGATGCAGTCGACTTCCTGAAAGAAAGCGCACCCGTTATAAAATGGAGCCAAGCTGCTTAACCGATTCACAAAACTTATCATAGTGATCGGCAGATATAGTCACAAAATATCTTTCACTCAATTTTGTTTCAATATCAAAGTCAGCAGTAACGAGTTTTAATCAAATTCTGTGAACCAACCATCCTACACAATCCAGGGTATGGGAAGTACTCAGGGCTTCAGATTTCGGGACTTTGAGAGGGAAAGTCTGAATATATATAATAAAACCTGTAACGGTACTGGGCGAATATATGTAGTACAGTCTTTTGTTAGAATTTCTGTTAATGAACCTAACTATCTAATTCTATCCAAAGTCTAAATGGCCTGCAATCGGACTTGTATCATGTGTGAATCATCATCATCATCATCATCATCATCAATCATCATCATCATCATCATCATCAGCATGTTTTCAGGACTTACGCCGTAGGCTTCATATGTCCTGTTGCATGGTATGTTTGTATTTTGCTGGTGAGGGTGTATTAGTCGTGCTATTGGCTCGGGTGCTAGTCAAAATCGTGCATCATTTTGTTTAAATTTTTGTCCAGTCTAGTCTCTGTTTCAAAAGCTCACAGTCTTTTGCATCAACTGTATGGGTGGAGAAAGAATTCCAGAGATTCACTATTCAAGTTTGGTAAAAAAAGATTCTGGTGATCTTGTTTTAAACATATTTTATTGTCAATTAATAACAATGGGATTGAGTCGCAAGTCAAATTGCCTTAGATTCGACTCTTTCCCTAATGATCTTGTTGCACTGGTTTACTTTTAACTTGTATGGGTGGCCTCGTGTTACATTTGTGCAAGGTTCCAAGACTCGGTGCCTCGTGTTACATTTGTGTAAGGTTCCAAGACTCGGTGCCTCGTGTTACATTTGTGTAAGGTTCCAAGACTCGGTGCCTCGTGTTACATTTGTGTAAGGTTCCAAGACTCGGTGCCTCGTGTTACATTTGTGTAGGGTTCAAAGACTCGGTGAATCGTGTTACATTTGTGTAACGTTCAAAGACTCGGTGCTATTACTGCTGTATTTGTCTTTAATGATCTAGAACATTTCAATTAGTTCCACACACATCCCGTTTCGTATCCCTTCTCTGTACATTTCCCAAAGTTATGGACTGTCTTTTGTATTTGGGAGACCATACCGCATTACAATATTCCAAGACAGGTCTTACACGTGATATACACAGTAAAATGTTACTGGTTGTATGTGTGTTATAGTTCGTTTGATTACACCCAAAAGCGAATTTGCTTTTTTTTAAACTATAGTTAAAAAAATGATAGTTTGCTATAGCTGTAAACCCCCAAATCATGTTCATAATCAATGGACGTGATTGGGGAACTTAAGCTATTTCCTGATGTATTGTATCGTCGGCCTGGAGTGTTTGTACTTAATGGCAGACCATGTATTTTTTCTGGGTTAAAAGTAAGTTGCCAATCTTCTGCCGACTTGTAAGCGTTGTCAGAATCCTTTTGCAGATCTGATAATAAAGGATTAGGATTGCCAAACACCTTTGTGTCATCGGCGAACATCTTGCAAGTTTGGTTATGTTATAAGGTAGATTATCTTTTTAGAGCAGGAACAGAACACGACCCAGTCTGATTTAGCACTGATTTTGACCTTCTGAGTTCGATTGGTTAAGAAGCTTTCAATCCATTTTATAATGTTCTCGCATATATAAAATGATTTAAGCGTTGAAAGTAATCTTCTACGTGGAACGCTATCGAAAGGTTTTTTAACGTCCACGTAGATAACGTCTTCATGTTCATTTTTATCTAACATTGGTGTTATGGTGTCAATGAATTACAACAGTAGAGTTTTGCATGGTCGGTTTGGTTTAATGCCATGCTGGCACTTTGATAACAGATTCAGTGATTCTAGTTGTGTCATAATTGCATCTCGTATGAAGGATTCCCTAGCCTTGCACAGAGTACATGTAAGACGGATTGGTCTGTAATTTCCAGCACCGTGTTTGGCTCCCTTTTTGTAAATACATGCGATGTCAGCTGTCTTCCATATTTCTGGGATAGTTCCTTCCACTAATGATTTATTGTATTGTGTGTGCAGTGGGTTAGTCAATTCTGTTGCAGCCTCTTTTAAAGGTGCACATTCACAGCAGACTTGTTTAAAATAAAATTGTTAAAATTATATACTTCTAGAGGCTTAAATTGTGTGCCTAGATGTAATGAAACGAAATAAATTTTAGCATATGATGATTTCATTACGTATAAATTAATATAATTTTTAAGATGTCAAATTGAATTAGAGGCACGAGCCCCTAATTCAAATTCACAGCTAAACCTACGAAATTTATTTGTATGGAATGAAATCATAATATATTAAGATTTATTTGGTTTCATTACATAGAGGTACATAATTTAAGCCTATAAAAGTATATAGTGCCAAGAATTTTATTTTCAAGCATTTTGGTGTGAATATGCACCTTTAATACTCTAGGTGGGATATTGTCTGGTTCATGACTTTTATTTGGATATAGGGATTTAAGGGATTTCTCAATGCTAGCTTGTGGTGTTTCTACATCTACAAGGCAGTTATCTATACTTCTAGGGGGGGGTGGGGGTGGCGTATTTTGTTGCAGTGTTCTTTTGTAAAAATTCTAGCAAAGAAGTTATTTAGTACCTCTGCCTTTTCTAGATCTGACACTATCATCTGCATGTTTCCGGTATTTTTAGGCTGCCTACAGATGCATTTAGTTGGGTTTTACTTTTTACATAGTTCCAGAAAGCCTTGGGATGTCTAGCACTCTGATTCAATTTTCAAATTCTACTTTTGTTGATCTAATTTATGATGTAGTATTGTTTCTCACTCTTTTGTACTCATTATAATCTCTAGTATTTTTGTCTTTTGTATTTTTAAGGCTCTTCGCTTTACTTTTATAGTGGAAATTATGTTTCGAGTACACCAGGGCATTTTCTTACCTTTGACTTTATTAGTATTGGTCTGTGGTATATTATGAGTTATTGTTTTGTTAAGTTTATTATAGACGCATTCCCATGCTTCAGATGTATTAAGGTCATGCATGGTATCCCAGTCAATCTGTGATAGATCAGTGCGTATCTGGTCGTAGTTGTCTTTGTTAAAGAAGAATCTAGGTGCTTCTTGGCGTATAGACATGTGCAAAAGGACTGGATGTAGAGCAATGTTTAATCTGTCGTGGTCAGTTTTACAAAAAAATGGATTATGGGCAATACTTTGCACTAAATTTGCATTATTTGTTAGCATTAAATCAAGAAGGTTTGATGTTTGATTGATTATGTGCCGTGTGGGTCTAGTAACCAACTGTGCTCATTCATATGTTATTTTGAAGTGTTTCAATAAATGATTCACAATAGGCTGAATAGCGGTTAGTTGTGATGTCGGTGGTCCAGTCTATATTAGGGAAATTAAAATATCCAGTTATTAGAACGTGGTCTGCCATTTGCCTATCTAAACTGTTTAGTAATCCTTTGAATCCGGGCTTCGGTAAATACACCCTAATAGTACTTTTGCCTTTGCAGCTGTGGTCCAGCTGCACCAGACTGATTCATTAAAATTTTGCTTATTTAGATCATCGCATGGCTGTGCATTTAGTATTTTGTTAGCATATATCTAGACCCCTCTGACATGGTGGTGGTTTATAAATAAATCGCATTCTTCCAACTATAATTCAGTATTCAGTATTCACTATTCACTGTCTTTAATAGATGAGTTTTTGCCTTATGTTTGCACCTCTGTAATGCAAATGATAGCTGGATGTGTCATGTACGATTGCTTCTAATGCCATTTTTATTCATGTAACTGTTACTGTTTGCGTATATATACAAATTGGGGCAAGATTTATGGTGGATATATTTGTGTTTGGTGGTTTGTCGATGTGGATGTATGTAGCAGATGTGTGTGGTCAGATATAGTTGGATAAGTATTATTTACACTGGGCATATAATTTGCGTGGATGTCTTCATTGTTAACGTCTTCACGTTTGCTGTTCTTATGGTTAATTCTACCCGTGTTATGAGGACAGCTGCTCGTTTCATTATTTTCGCTATCCTCGTCATTGTCGTCCTCTAGTAGCAAGACATTAAACCGGTTTGATGTAGGAAGCAGGTAAGCCTTACAGTGTTGTTGCTGTTACAAATGTGATAATTATTAAGATAACCCGATTTTCCTGAGCTATATACAATGTTTATAGTATTGCCCTATTGGCAGTAAGACACTCGTATTGATCACTCGGATTGTTTATATTATAGAGACAACGATCTGTTTCCTGAATTATATACACAATTTATATTATGTGCACTATGGCCAGTAGGGGACTCCGGATTGGTCAGTAATACTATGATCCCTTGGATTATTTGTATCATAGCGACAAAGATCTAAATATAAGACAGAGTCATTGTACATATTTGGTATCTATTTACATATATGCTATCCACACTTAACAGTGGGGATAGCTTGGTGTGGTGTCGTAGAAGTTTGGTTGGATACAGTTGTATGTCATACGATGTCTGTTTGGCTGTTGGTAATGTAGATACTTGTCTTTCATGCTGTTCGGTTTGCTGTACCATAGTACTGTCGTCCGGGTAAGCTAGTATAAGTGTACTAGATATGTAGTTTACAATATTTTCTGACAGAATTCTGGTGCCATTTCCACTGGGGTGGACGTGATCTCGGAGAAGCTCTCTATGTATGTCTCCCGTTGGGTTAGTGAATAGTTGAGAGTTATCTATAAATGTGACCGCTAAAGATTGGGAGAGCGTGTATAGCATAGTGTTGAATTCACCTTTCCAGAGTATCCATCTATGAATCTCGCGTCATATGACGTCATAATCAGCTACGTGGCGTGTAAGATGACGTCATAACTATTACGTCATAACTGATTCTATTTGGCCTGTCTTTAACTCTTTATAGACGCAAATAGACTCTGTAAAACTGTGAGACCTGCAAGAAGTGGAGGACGAGAAACATTTTATAATTAAGTGCCCATTTCATAAGGACACAGATCAACATTGTATTTACTAGCTTTACAGATTTCTCTTCTCTTCCGGAAGATGATAAATTTACTTTCATAATGAGCTGCAATAATGTGGGACACTGAAATATGCAAACCTGTCCATAACTTTGTGTCTTTAAAAAAAGGCAAAGTTTCCTTGCTCCCCAAATTACAATTGCAGCTAATTGAATGGAATTATTCTTCATAATGACTAAGGTGCATTCTAAGAATGTGTCTCTGTAAGTGCATCTTAGATCCACAGTGACACATTCTCGTTATGTACTTTACTTACGGCAACATATCTTCAGTGTGTACCTTATTGTTACTTATAACTTATTACGCTGTACGCACATGTATCTTACAGTGATACATTTTCAGTATGTACTTTATCATTACCTATAGCCTATTGTGCTGTAAGTACATGCTACATCTTACAGTCAGTCAGCAGCTCTCCCGACAGAGGTCATTTGGTAGTGTTTTACTGTCAATAAATGCGGAAATACTACCTTGGATAAGTATGGCAGTATGATAATCTTTGGTGGTACTGCTACATGTTTGTTATTTGGTCATAATTATCACTTGTCAGCCCATGTCCATTACTTTTAACATGAAAAACTACGATATCTGCTCTGCACAGTCAGAATTTGTAAAACAAATATTTTATAAGCTCCATATACTAGTCCTAGTCATGCCAATCATTCAGGTAATGAAGAGTGTACTTGTAGATATTAACCAGAATTTCCAAAACCACATCAATGATAATTGATAATAACCACTTACATGACATGAGAAAATACTCCCATTGCACCGGGATTCCTGTCTGGTCCAGCAATTCACCTTTCCAGGGAAGCCACCCACCTTATGACGTCATAATCAACTACGTGATGTGTAGAATGACATCATAATGAATGACGTCATGAATGATGTCGATAAGTACGTCACGAACGCATATTTGAAGACGGTCTATGCATTGTTGTACAAATTGTATGCTTTTACTATTTAATAAATATTCTGTTGAATATTTTGAAACTAATTTGACTGGGTGCTGTTGCTGCCATAGGCAGCAACAGCACCCAGTCAAATTAGTTACAAAATATTCAACAGCTTCCCTGTATAGTTTTCAGGAAATTGATAGTTAGGGAATTCTGGGATCGATCATTCCAAACACGACGAGGTGTGGGTGGAGCTTAGCTAGTGATGGGCGGGGCATAGCCCGAAATGGAAAGGTCCATTGACATCATATATATTACCATTCGCTACACTATTATGGTATATAGGTAGCTGATGATGGTATGTATGATGTCAGTTGTTGAACTGGATAGGAGTCCCAGTGGCCCATTGCTATCACTTAACTTTATTATTTTGAATTTGAATACTTAAATGACTTATAACCTATTACACGGTATTGTGACGCATCAGTGCTATTGTGTCCCTTAAGCCTAAATCTGCCTAATCTATATAATCATTACTACTATAGTGTATATATTGCATTATAATAGATCTATATATTTATAATTATGTATGTATTATGTCCACGTTCTATGTCAGGCTATATCTATTTGTTTATAGATCTTGTGCTAATAAAATAATCCGATTCTTAATAGGCCGACACGCTGCACGAATTGTATGTCTCTACTATTCAATAAACGTGCTGTTGACTATTTTGAAACTAATTTGACTGGACGCTGTTGCTGCCATAGGCAGCAGTAGCGTCCAGTCAAATTAGTTCCAAAATATGCAATAGCTTACCTGTATAGCTTTCTGGAAATTGATAGTCAGATAGTTCAGAGATTAATCGATCCCAACAAAAGCGAGGTACTGGTGAAGCTTAGCTAGAGATGGGCTGGACATAGCTAAAACTGGAAAGGTCCATTGTACTGTCTCGTCATGCTCGTGGTTGCCTAGGCCAAGTTCGACTCCTAACCATAGTTAGCTAACTAGAATATCAGTTAACTTCAAATAGTTAACTAGCTAGTCAACTATAGTCAACCGAGCACCCGACCTCGGTTCAGATGGTTAGTGCGATATTTGCGTAAATTTCAAAATGGCGGACACCGATCGCTTCCCACGAATAAATGTAAAGTGTAAATATGTCACTAATAAATAACTTAAGTTTGATGAAATTATGCTTTCCCATTGTATGTCAATGTTCCCAAGCCATATTCCTTCCCACCTTATGCCATATGGACGCTTTTTGACGTCTTAGCGGACAAATAGGCCTTTAACCTATTTTCGTAGGTCATCAAAATAGACGCCAGAAAGGGTTAATGGAGACTGGAGCCCGGCTCCTAATTTTCTGCAATAGTAATTCAATAGGGAACCGGGTACCAACGAACTATAGTCGACTACGATCAAGTTCGACTGGGAATAGCGACTGCGCATGATCAGTAAACCAGCAAACTGACTATAGTTAGCGAGTGGGACTTGACCATAAGGGTCGGGGTAACAGAGAAGAGATGAATATTTATACATGTGAGGAGATAGCGCGAATATGCTGGATATCTAGTCTTCTATCATACTATGTGGCTCAGTTTTGGGAATGGCATTGCTGCCTACGCGTACTACGATTGCGTCATCATTGGATGGTCCAATGTTCTTCTCCAGCTCGTTGTGCACAGCACTGATTGTGGCGCCTCGTAGAGTTCGTATACGGACAGTTAAATCCTGTGCAGACATGTGGAAAATAAAATTCAATACAGAAAAAGGTAAAATCATGTGCATACGACAACCAATAAATAGCAATCCCGCTGTTAATTCTACATCTTATATGCACATTGAGGGGAAGAGAGCCCCCATTATCTTTGTAGATAATTACACTGACCTTAGCGTAAACTTTCAGAAAGATTTAAAATTTAATAAGCATATTAATTCACGTGTTCAAAAGTCCAATACAATACTCAGACGTATTAAATATGGCTTTGATGAGTTTCTGGATCTGACTGCATTCATAACACTATGTCTATATATGCAACCTGTGTTTGATATCCCTATTTGAAAAACTGCCCCCACAAATTGAAAAAGGTTCAGATGAGAGCAACCAAACGACTCCCCGAGTTAAAAAAAAAATACAACTCACAGATAGACAGACTCATACACTTAGGCCTCCTAACACTAGAATACAGGAGACCACGATATGATATCATCCAAATCAACAGAATTTTAAACTATATTGATGACCTCCGTGTAGATTAAATGTTCCAAATTAGGCTATAAAGATAGGGTATAAGGAGCACAAATTTAAACTATATATATAAAGTCAGTTAAACGCGTTTCAAGACTCTGCGCGTGTCCTTACATAGTTATTAATACATGGAACAATCTCCCAAATGAAACCGTTTGCACGACGAGTCTAAATGGCTTCAAAACCCAATTAAACCAAACAGAATGTAACTTTTGCTAACGAATAACGAATAAAACATACGTTTGACTTTTACAAAAATTATGTCTGCATGCTTGGATCCGTCTTAAGCTGTCAATTTCTTTTAACTACACATACCAGTACAGTGTCCGCCCGCTTTAATTGTCTCATAAAATCTATGTGAGTTTAGTTTCAGACCTATAATTTATAGTAGAGTATTTCTTAGGTACCTAGCTGTGCCTCGTTTAGGCTGTCTGCCGGTTGTCTACGCTACCAACGCTAGTATCATCATTACCTATTATATAGCAAGTGGCTCATCTACCTCTGTTGATTTTCTAAACGTGATATTTTCACACGATATCTTTATTCCAAATTCAATAGAAGCGCTACGCAGGCGATGCGACGAAATTCACTAGCCATGCTTAAACCAAAAGCTTTGGATTAAAGTAATTAGGACCTCGTCATCTGGTATTTGTACACGGCGTTCACAATTATGCAACAATCGTGAGTGTAACCCGCCATTATTTGGATTAAACTTGTCCCTGGAGAGTATAAATGGCATGTCTTTGTGACGGTTACTCGCGTTAAAATAGCACCGTATTACGACAGGTCTTTGTCACTCTATACCCACACCTCATATAAATGCGCGGTGAGTGATACCAGAAGTCATTAACTAGTTGGCCATTTGGCGACACAGACCTATGATTTTACCGAAAGTTCGTTATCATCTCCCAGCACCGCATTCCATGTACATTATAGCGTTGTCCGCCAGCAACCCAAGTTTATGGCCGTACTGTCGTATCACAAGTAATTCTTCTAGCTTTCGTCTTGAAAGGGTGCCTATATAGGCTACAGTTTGCGAAATAAGCCCGTATGTCACATACGGGCTTATTTCGCAAACTGTAGCCTATATAGGCACCCTTTCAAGACGAAAGCTAGAAGAATTACTTGTGATACGACAGTACGACCATAAACTTGGGTTGCTGGCGGACAACGCTATAATGTACATGGAATGCGGTGCTGGGAGATGATAACGAACTTTCGGTAAAATCATAGGTCTGCACGATGCGAACAGTTCAGTTCCTTCGTAACCTATGCACGCGTTGTATCAGCCGATGCAGCAACACTTAATTGACTGCTCGGTAACGTAGGCATAATCCGCATAATATCTATTGAAATATTCTGAACGAAATGATATCTGATGCCCTATAATATATATTATGTAAATATTTTCTTTTACATTTTTTTCAACTGTCACTATCAAATTGATAGTAGTGGGCCTATCGACACCTCACGTCCTATACCAATTCAAACATCATGTCACCTCGCTTAACTACAACATCGATCACTCTTAAAGGCCGCGTCCGTGGTTTTAGGAGCACATATATGCATGTATTTTACAGTACACTTTGAACTCTGTAACCCAACAAAACACACCAATATATCGATTACTGCAGCGTCTGACCTTATCATCATATCGATGGATGGGGCACGGGGATTGCCGGGTGGTGGTGGTGGGGTGGGTGGCGGGGATATGAATGAATGTGATAATAGCCTCCTCTTCCCCGTGCTCGTGGGACAGGTACCCATCGTAGGTGGTGCACGATGCGAACAGTTCAGTTCCTTCGTAACATATGCCAAATTTCTTACACTTCTGAAGAATGCACACTTCATTAATATTATTAGATCTATTGAAGTGTCAGTTATGATATATTTTATATACATTCCTAAATGAGGCCACCCATGTAAAATATGCTGGGATTTCTGTAAGATGTAAAATATTTGAAATGGTGCATTCTCATTTAAACTTTACACATATAATCCCGCGCTCAAAATGTTTCGGCGTATCAGTTAACGCGTTCTTAATAACTCTTTCATGCCTAAGACGGACAAAAACGGCATCTGCAGTGGTCTTTAGAAATGCCCATTTGCAGACCAAGAGAAGACTATTTTTTTGAAAATGTACCGACAACCGAGCCAATCAGTAGTGGTAAATCTTCAAAAATAGTCTTCTCTTGGTCTGCAAATATACATTGTCAAACAATCAATAAATTTCTGTCATAGGGCAGGTTGAGAACCAGACCCACATACATATATAGCTATAGACCGTGTATGCCACTCTGAAAGGTGGAATTTCATATTTCAGCGTTTTATAATAGTCTCAAAATAGGCCTATTATGTTTTTGTTACTAATTCTGGACGTAGTCCAATAGTGTCAGATTAATATAGCCAATACAGTTTTATTTCTGAAAAAAATATTGTAATTTTGCCCCACCAGCGTCTGTTCAACTTCTTTTCCAATTACCGAAAGAGAATTTACTCCCGCTTGGAGGCCATAGGCCTATACACAGCTGACGGTGTACGCAAACCAGTCTCAGATACTCGGCACATGCTCACTTCCGGTTTGCCGAACTCGCGTCACCGCTGTCGGGCCAACTCTTCCCGGACGCGCGGTCTATAACTATTAAAAATCTGTGTTCAGAGCAGACTTGGACTAATTTTACCCTCGCCATTTAGACAATGCATACTCTGACAGTTATGTTTGTTTTTCCTATGCAATATCCGATGTTAATCATTTAACTCTCAAGCTGATCAAAATGGCTTCTGCAGTGATCTTGAGAAATGTCCATTTGCAGACCAATAGAAGAGCATTTCTGAAAAATTCCCCGCTGAATTGACTGGCTTGCATATCGAGCCAGTCATTTCAGCTGTAAATGGACATTTTCTAAAGAGAAAATTTAATTTTATTAACACTTGAGGGTTAAAGGGTTAACGTTCGCTTAATTCCAGGGCTGAATGTGGTTTTACTAACCACGTTCAGACTCAGTTCCTGAAAGATATGAAGCTTATCAACATGGTGGTTGCGTTTTCTTATCAGATGTTTAGAACAAAAATAAACCTCTCGGCGGTATACATTGTTATATGAACCAGCTGCAGGTGATGCATTTTAATGTCTATACATTACTCTGTCACTTCTTCAGTCGCGCTCAGACCACGGTGCGTACACGATAATTAGCCGTTAATCAAACCATGGTCAAACCTAGAGGCACGTGGCAGCTGACGCCATTACGGGTGCCATTCAGATACTATGTAGGCAAAGCACCCACCCATATTTAGTCGGGCCCGTTGAACATAGAGAGGGACCCGGAAGGGGACGAGCAACCGATACGGTCATACAGTTGTTCCGAAAGGAAAGTCACGTAGTCGGGTATAAAGCTTCTTCCTAGTGCTTATTAATTTTTGGCAAACATTCATTGTAGTTTCCTGAACCACAATTACATTGGATCAGTCAAGCTAACTAAAATGTTTAAAAAATGTATACCTCATATGCTGTTGAAAAACGACCTATGGGAATAAAGAAAAACTGAAAAACTAAACTAGCCTATCTTTATGGAATGGGGATATGGAACCCCTAAGACAATGGCACCCTAGATTTGGCGATAAGGTCGGTTTCTACAAACCAGTACCGTGATAACACGCCTGATTGGGCGCGTCCTGTCCCAAATGCCGGATCGCATTATCCCGGTATTGGTTCAGTATCAGCCCAGTAAGCTTAGTTATCAGGGTAATGTATCAGGTGTGGCCTCACTCAGAGAATTCCTTTGGATTATTGCCTTGTATTTTAGGGGCATTTTATTTTTTTGGTTCTAACATGCAGATACGTTGTCCATTTAAGAGATATTAGATTGATTGCTATATTTTTAGATCCCATTTGGTCATATCTATCTGCCCTGATAATCTGATAATGTAGGTTACTGGGCCGGTTCTGTGCCAATATCGGGGTGTCTTGGCCCGGTATCACCCCCGTACTGGCCCAGCAGCATGCCTTATGAGGTTCTAAGCTGTTTCTTTATTTAAATTTCTATTCATTGCGGGTACCTTCCCCAGTTATAACATCCGTTTCCATTTATACACGTGGGTGACGATGCAGCAGATTTGACCGTTTCGCATGACTTTTACAGCGAACATAATACTGCAGCCTTGGTTCTCTCCTCACCAATCGTCCTGTCACAATTTTATTTATCCGTCACTGACGAATGATTGAACAGCAATGCGCGTCTACATAGACAGTCTTATGCAATGCTCAAACTGTACACTACCCTCTAGTAACTTTGTGACAATTTCACATTCTGCGCAAAGCTGACATTCCTGATAAAATAGCTCTTAATACTGAGTATTTACGTAAGATGTTATATCAAGGGTATCCGTCGTCGCTGTAGCCGTCTTTCCGGCTTACAATTCAAACAAACGTCGGCCATATTAAACTCTTAATAGCCAGATGTTGTTTGGTATGTGTAGGGATTCGACGAGTGACGAGTATCCGACTCTTAGATTCAATTCACCTTTCCTGTTTATCCATCCATCACATGATGTCATAATCAACTAAGTGACGTGCATGCTGACGTATGCATAATCATGACGTCATGAATGATTCGATATAGCCGTCTTTAACGCTTAATAGTGCGACACTTTGTACGAATTGTATGTCTTTGCTATTTATTAAACTTGCTGTTGAATATTTTGAAACTAATTCGACTGGGTGCTGTTACCTGCATGGTTTTCTGGAGATTGATAGTCAGGGAGTTCAGAGATCGATCGATACCAACACGCGCGTGGTGTGGGTGGATCTTAGATAGAGATGGGCGGGGCATAGCTAAAGCTGGAAAGGTCGCAAAAAGCTACATATATAATAGAGGAATCCAGTTTATCGAACAATCACATGATGTCATAATCAACAATGTCACATGTAGGCTGATAATCAATTACGTCGTGAATGACGGAACTTAGTACGTCATAAACACATAATAGATTAGTCCGTCACGAACTGTGTGTCTTTACACTTTAATGAACACGCTGTAGAATATGTTGAACCTAATTTGACGGGGCGCTGTTGCTGCCTATTCAGCGTTAGCATCGAGTCAAATTAATTTCAAAATATTCAACAGCTTACCGATATATAATAAAGAAATGTTAGTTACCTCTCCGGGATGTAGAAATTGTTTGAGTGTAGCTTTCGTGCCCATTTCGGTCACCTCTACAGCACTAACTTACCTATATCGTTTTCTGGAAATTGGGATCGATTGCTTGATCACACTACGGACAAAGCATAGGTGGAGCTTAGCTAGAGATGGGTGGGGCGTTGCTAAAACTGGATTCCTCCTTTAGGTATAGCTGTTGTCAGTTTTAATGTGCATAGGTCATTGGCCCTTGTAAAGTAAACAGAGATATGATGCTTAAAATGTGACATACATCAAAGGAGATTGTTGTTCATTCTTTCTTCCCGAAGATTAGTTTAAGCGTGTTTCACAAACTGTTTTAAGTAGGCAACATGTCCGCATGTAGGCTATAGATCTATAGGCATAACCAACATGGTTAGACAACTTCTGATCATCCACGTGGCACGAACTCGTTACATGTTTGATCAGAGCAAAAGGAATGAAAATTTTCGAAAGCAACTTTCCAAGCGAAAGTAGAATATTATTTTACTTTCAGGAACTTAACTTCTGCAACTTTGCATTGAAATCTTTAGCATGCACCAAATGGCTCCAGAAACAGTTTCTGTGATAATGTTTCGGGGAAATAGGCCTACTCGGTGGATGCTGTAAGATTTCAAAATCAAACTTTCTGCAACATTTGATAACAAACTTTCACAGGCAAAATTGCCAAAGCCTGCTAGTAGACGCTACCTCCTGTAATTGCGTTGGCGAAGGTGTACATGGTAAGCCTGTCCTCCTGTGCGGTGGCATAATGGATGTTTAGACGGAACACGCCTCTCTTGCTATGCGATGGTCTGGGTGAGGTTTGGTTGGGGTAAGCCTCTCCTGTGGCGTGGCTTAGGCTTGGATTGGTATGCCTCTTCTGCTCTATGATGGCCTTGTATAAGGTTTGGTCCGGGTTACGTCTCTCTTTCTGTGCGCGCGTGTGTGTGCGCGCGCGCCTAAGTGAGATTTGGTCGGGGTAAGCCTCGCCGTTTGTGTGATGGCCCGGGTGAGGTTTGTATGGGGCACGCCTCTCAGGACTGCTGTTTGGGCTGAGGTCTGGCTGGTGTCAGCTTCTCGCGCTATATGGTAGCATATGTGAGGTTTGGTCGGGGCAAGCCTCTCCTGCTATATGATAGCCTGGGTGAGGGTTGGTCGGGTGGGGGACCCTCTCCTGTCGTATGCCATTTTATAGTATATAGTGGCCCGGGCGATCTTCTGTCTGCGTGGATAAGCCTCTCCTGAACAGTTCCTTCCTGGACCATGGTGAAGGATTAGAGCAGACATTTTCAATCTAGAGTCAATTATTAATTGGTGATCCAGGGCTATGTGGTATATATATATATATATATATATATATATATATATATATATATATATATATATATATATATATATATATATATATATATATATATATATATATATATATATATATATATATATATATATATATATATATATATATGTGTATACTCAGGAATACATTGGTATAATTCATTCACTCGTTACATCCACCACTTAATGTAAATATTTATGCCATAGGTCAATTATTAAAAGGTCATAATGGAATGTCACGTAAATAATCACGCGCCTGTGTGCAATTATGTTATTTGAGGTGATCTGTCATTATGTCATATTATCAGACGACTATTCGATTACACCGTTAGTCTAATCCTTGATAACGCCGGCTGCTGGACGAATACGACCAGGTATTGGCCCAGTAACCCGCGTTACAGTGCAGCTCAGGCCCAGTAACCTGCGTTGCGGTGCAGCTCAGAAAGGTGTAGCTATAACTTAGGTTAATGCTCTACAGCTGTCAAATCTAGCAACCTGGAAACGGTAGTAAAACTTTGAGGCCGAATTCGAAAAAAACCCACCCCATATTCAATAAATAATCATTAATGGACTAGGAGCCGTTGCTTGCATATGGAAGGCTCCACGCATAACCGTAGGAATATGGTGGGTAGGTCGTGGCGGTGTGGGTGGGAGGGGTGTGCATGCACCCTGCCCACATTGTCACTAACCAATCAGAAAAAGCAAGGTCAATAAAATTATTGTTAATTTGTGCCAATAATTCGTTGTTTCTAAACCGTGATTTGTCTCTGGAAATGCAGTAGATGGAATCTGAAAGTATATACATTTAATGTTTCCATACATGTCATAGTCAAATGTCAAGACATCTTCGGACGCACTGACCATTAGACCAAAGCAAGTCTATATATGCTATATACATTATACACCTTAGATCTAGTAAACGTTATTTTAACAACTATTTATATCATGCACATATGTGAAAGATGGGCGAATTGCAATTGCAAATTGCTAAGGTTTCGTTTTGTTACAGATTTGGGTACGTTTCTGTATAGGTATTGTTTTTGATTGTACAAGTTTCTCAAGAACAACACCTATTTCGCAGCGACGTTTCCAAATGGTGCAACACTATAGCTAAACGCATGCAATATTTAATCTAGGGCCTACGCTGTATATACAGTTAATTACAAAACACACGAATTTGGCTTATATAGAATAGGTTCATGATTATGTATTGCATGCGCATATGGCAGATACACATGCAGAACCGTACAATACACAGAATTAAGAATAAATATATAATAGTGTCCAGCTGATTATTTTAGAACAGAATTTGACTCAAAGAGATTTTCCTAGCATGTAAAAACAAATTTCATTCAATTGTTGTTCTGAATTGTTCTGAAATGCAAGTTTCACATCTAGTCCCCCTGGATCCTAACATCAGAGACATCCAGAACCCAAACGGGCTTATAAATGAGATACTGATCATTATCATGTTTCAATAATCTAGTACATATACGGAATTGGCCTTAAAACATAAGTCATGAATAGTTGCCTGTCATTGGAAAGACTACTCAATGTGTTTTTTGCCATTTGGCAGTTGCAAAATTGTATGATATATAGGCCTACATGATACTAAATCGACCCCTGCGGACCATTCGACAACATTATGTCTATATAGACTCATATGGACTCATTTAACATGAGTGGGTACGGGTGGTGGGGGAAGTGAGGGGTAATTATTTGGACGGATGTGGTAGGTTAGAGAAATCCGCATTGTATGTCGTCATCATCAATAGTTCCCTGATAACGCATGTTACTGGGCCAGTATTGGGCCAATACCGGGCATTGGTATATTATCGGCCTAGTATTCTGGGTTATCATGGTTCGATTGATTATACATCTATTGGACATTCTGGTGATAAAAATGAAATCCATATCTAGGCTGCCTGGTACAGGCCATGGAATGGACGGTTTAGCCATCCATCATATGATGTCATAATCAACAGCGTGACGTGTATGATGACGTCATAATCAATTATGGCATGAATCACTCGATTTAGTCCATCTTAAACGCTTACTAGTCCGACACATTGCACGAATTGTATGTCTTAACTATTTGATACACATTGTTGAATGCTTTGAAACTTATTCAACGGCTTACTTGTATAGTTTTCTGGAAATTGATTGTTAGGGCGTTCGGGGATCGTTCGATTCCAACACGGGCGAAGCGTGGTGGAGCTTAACTAGGGATGGACGGGGCATAGCAAAAACTGGAGCGGTCCATTGTGAAGGTCTAGGTAAACTAACATAGATCAAGTGGATTCTGTCTGCGTAATTTATTGTTCAGTTACATACTGTTAATCTCAGACACACAGGTATTGCATACGTTTGAAACATATCGGTCCTTTTGGAAATTGTGAATTCGTGGCTCTATAATCCCCCATGAAAGTCAAGATGCAACTATCTGATGCTACATGTGTTTCCATAATGCTGTACAATTGCTACAGGTGTGCATCTCCAAGCGCCCTCTTGAACAAACTTGATGCATGTCACCACAACCATCTGAGAATCATTACAAATCATCGCTGGCCAGTGGGCATATGGTCTTATATCAAATGCAGCAATCTACAAACTGTGTAGGCCCTAACCCATAGCCACCATCTGTGAGGATGACACAACAACGACGGTCTATGGTCGGGCATGGTCTTCGAATGCCAAAAAATATGCCTGCTCTGAAAGCACTAGAATTTGCAGTCGTATATAGTTGCCAACAGGTGTCACGCAAAGGACTTCACAACAACAACATGCAAAGTGTTTTGCGATCAGACTTTGGCCTCAAAGTACGTAATTTAGGACCACTAAAGACTGTAAAAAGCCTAAAGGAGGTGAGGGCGCTCACAGTGGACAAGACACGGTGGGGAAGATTGAAAACAAAATGATTACAGCTGAAAGAGGTTTTCACTTCTTCATTTGCAGAACACAGCGTCTCTCATCATCATACTCATCATCATCATCATCATCAGTCGACTAGAGTTGAATGGAAACCATGTTCCATAATGTGTTCACTAATGACAGGTTCCAATATTTGCATAGCCCATTTCGACAGACGTCAACGCAAGGTAATTTCCTCAAACCTACGGTTCTAATAAATATAAATGATCCACGAGTCAGTTTGGTGTAATGATTAGCGCTCGGGGCTACGTAACGGGGGAATCCGGTTCGGATCTAAGTGGTGGACTAGCTCGCCTTCGTTGGAAATACGGACAGTTTCCTTAGCTTCGTAGGAGTGTAAATGGGCTAGCTATCCGGACAAAAAAAACTGGTGAAGTTAGCTGCAATGGCATAATTTAGATTGAGAATGAAACCAGTCTATATATGGACTAAATGGACCTGGAGATTATGGACTCGATATAGGCCAACCAAACTAATAACTTAATAGGCCCTATATAGGGACCAGTTCTCAATGTTCGTCTTTAGTAGGCTACCTCTGCCCCCCCCCCCCCCCATGTCTGGCGCTCATCGCGTAAACGAAATGTTGTTTAGGTTAAAGGCCTACATAGCGTAGTAACGGCGAAATCTTTATAGTGACAGTGAAATGATGTTGTCATAGCGTTTGGACGCCATTGATTTTGGTATTCAAATTGATTTTTCCTAGTACTGTTTGAGTATTCTCGAGATAAGCTTGGCGAAAGCGAGTGTACCGCCAATGCTTATTAGCCGCATGTGAGGCATGAGAAGGTTGAACTTTAACACGTTTAACACGAAAGGCATAATTCTTAACAAATAAATACATACGGTGAACATTGAGTATTTTAACCCTTTAATAACTAAATTTCTTTGAAAAATTAAAATACTTACTTATTGAATGTCCATTTTCAGGCCAAGAGACTATTTTTTTTTAATTTACCACTGTAAAATTTCAGAAATAGTGTTCTCTTGGCCTGCAAATGGGCATTACTCAAAACCACTACAGAGTCCGGGTTTGGCCGGTTTCGTCACGAAAGGGTTAAAACTAAATTGGCGGGGGTCTGTTGCCCCCTATAGCAGCAACAACTCCAGTCAAATTAATTTCAAAAATGTTCAACAGTGTCCCTGTATTATTGTCTCAAAATTGCCATTCTGTGACGTCAGGATTCACGGAGTTAAGGTGATTATAAAAATAAGTCTTCGCAGAAGTTGGACACGTCCCGTGTATACAGCAAGCATAGAGGCCCACGATATCACTATTAGTTCGTAAAATAGTTTAGGTTAACCCTATTGTGATTAAATTTGGTCAACAAAATTCAAATATTTGCTTATTGAATGTTCATTTGCAGGCCAAGGGAAGACCATTTTAAGAAAATTAACACTGTAATGGCTGGCTAGGTTATCGAGCCAGTCATTCCAGTGGTAAAATTTCAAAAATATCTTCTTTTGGTCAGCAAATCGGCATTCTTCAAGACCATTGTGGAGGCCGGTTTTGGCCGGTTTAGTCATTAAAGAGCTAATTAGAATGACGATTCAATTTAATTTATTGCGCAAAAACCATACAGTATGGTGTCTGCATACAGCGCATACAATATATATATATATATATATATATATATATATATATATATATATATATATATATATATATATATATATATATATATATATATATATATATATATATATATGTCTATGTATATATATATATATATATATATATATATATATATATATATATATATATATATATATATATATATATATATATATATATATATATATATATATATATATATATATATATATATACACAATAAAACAAAGTACACATGCATTAACAATATATACACAATGTAACAGTCAGCATATCTACAAAATAGCAGGATAGGTGGAAAGATACAATGTATTAAGTGTTATGGTCACAGGGGCATATCCGAATGCATGGGAGCAATAGTTGTAGAATGTTGTTTTAGCACACATTCGTGGCAAAGGGTAGTACCAGTTCAGAGATTTATGTATCGCCGTTATTGCAGGACATTAGGAACACGAACTTCTCATCATCAATTAATGATGGGAAGTCGCAAAAGAAGCCTATGGAGGCACAGACCTCAATTCTGACCATAAACCAGTCATTACATCCCTCCATATGAACCAGCTCTACCTAATGTATAAACGCCATACCAGGCAAGAGGGTCGAGTCACCTACAACTTACCCAAGCTCATCAGCGACACTGACACTCAAATGTCATACAAAAAGGCCCTCGGGGAGCAGATAGCTAACATCGACGTCAGCTCCGATCCAAACGAAGTCCTAACCAAAATACTGATATGTATGGAATCATCTGCTACTAGCACCATATGTATTCTAAAAAACAACCGAACAAGGTATACTGACGACCCTCTTGTAGTAAAACTGTCAGCAGAACAGAAAGCGTTGCGTCTGCGCATCTATCAAAGTGGCCAAAGTGAAGATCGCGCCAAACTACGCCAGGAACGCAATAACATTCTGCGCCACATTAGCGAACACTTAAAAGATCTTGCTATCCAACAAGCAGACGAAATCACTGCCACGGACGACTGCCACAAAATGTTTCGGGCAGCCCGAGCCCTGAGAGTTGCTGACTACACACCACCACTAACTGTACACAATCCTGAAGGACACTTTATATCGGGACTGACGAGGGCAAAGCCGAGGCAATTCGAGAATGGTTCAAGGATTCAAGCACCCATTCTCAGAAGACCCCAGGCCATTACTAACACCAATTAATACAGCAAAGGTTGAGAAGGCATTTAAATCCCTGAAAAATGGACGTGCATCTGGACCTGATGGCATGAGCAATGAACTATTCAAATATGCAAGTGACATTATCTCAAAACCGATCACGCACATAATTAATTCAGCTTTTATACACCACCTTCCCATCGACGCTGTAGACCAAGGCACCCTTATCGCGCTACCCAAGCCCAAGAAGCCACCTCCCCCCCCCCCACCCCAGCCAATATGCGGCCCATTGTGCTCCTTAACAGCATACAGAAAATCCTATCCAATGCTACTCTATGCTGCATCCGAGACAAGATCGATGACTTCACCGGATCATGTCAAAGTGGCTTCAAACGTGGACGCAGCTGCGCAGACATTGTATGGGCCCAACGCATGCTTGTGTTAGTAGTCATGTCCAAACGCTGGGATTTCCACAAAATGGGCATTGACATGTCACGAGCCTTCGACACAATTAAACGCTCAAAGATCCTAGGTGTACTATGCCAGGCAGTTGCAATGAAGATGAGCTACAACTAGTGAGACTACTGCTTGCAGACACCAAGCTGAGAGTACGAGTCAAGTCAGTGAAGTCTGTAGAGTGTGAGACATCAATCGGCTCCCCACAGGGAGATGGTCTATCCCCTGTGCTCTTCACCTGTTACCTGGCTGCTGCATTGAAATCCTTGCGGGAAAACTCCACAAGACCACCACCGCACCGCACCCCCCCCCCCCCCCCCGCCCCGGTGTCAATACTGGACATGTCGCTAGAGATGGAATATGCCGACGATGTGGACTTTATAAATGAGGAAAAGAAACCACTTGACGAACTTCTCCAAATAGCTGCAAGCAAACTAAAAATTGAGAATCTCTTTATGAATGAATCCAAAACAGAGTTCACCCACATATACCTATCTACAAAGCATGAAACTAAAGAAAATGACGATCCACTCCGTGGCGGCGAACCATGGAGGAAAAGTAGAATCCTGGGTTCACTGCTTTGGAGTACTGCTGACATTGCTGCACGCTGCATCATGGGGAACATAGCTTTCCAGTCCTTCTGGAAGCTATGGATTCGTGCATCAAAGATGCCCTTGGTAAAAAGACTACATTTATACAATGTAACCTGCGTATCCTTGATGATGTATAACTGTAACAACTGGGCAGCTCCAAAGGCAGCTCTAGACAAACTTGATGCCTGCCACCGCAAACGCACACACACCATCACTGGACACCCATGGCCAGAGAGCATACTTTCCAAGGATGCACTTTACAGGATGTATAATACGCCGCCGCTGTCTGTAAAGGTCGCCCAGCAAAGATGGTCCATGTTTGGCCATGTGCTAAGGATGCCAGAAGACACCCCGGCACAGAGAGCCTTGGAATTCGCCCTACTCGGAGCCAGCAAATACAGAGCCAGGAGCGGATGTCATTGCATAAATCTGCTAAGCGTGCTACGAGGTGACCTCAAGAAAGCAAGATTAGGTCCACTCAAGTCAAAAATAGACCTGAGGATGCTAAGGATTTTGGCTGAGTACAAGACACAGTGGGCAAAAGCGAAGTGGGACTGGTTGCAGCTGTAGGATGTTTCTACTACTACAGCCGCAGAATACAGTAAGCATACATACATAGAAGTCGCAAAAGGAGCCGAGTGCATTGAAGAGGTTGGCTGTCATAGTCATAAGCAGAACAATGCAGGACGATGCTGTATCTAGTGGGTTTGATATGTGATATCGGGTATTACTGCTTGGTGGGGGGGGGGGGGGAATGTTAGCTGAACTTAACACATTAAAGTTATTTTAATTAATTTGAAAATAAAAACATGTTTTATATTAAACACTGACCAACAGCATATATAGCTATTCACTGTCATTAATTCTTTTACTATGCTTCAGCTTTTGTAGAAGGGAGGAAAACTTGAACTTGAAGTCTAACTGCACGCATGTTCAAGTATTTATAGGTTTGCTCTCTAGTAATGCATGTTACTGCCTGGGCCTGTACTGGGCCAATACCTGGCCGTATGGACCTGAGTTATCAGGGCTGATTTAGCGTCAACGCAGTCCGATGACGTACCTGTTTTGGTAGCGTTAAAATTGAGTCAGTAGAAATTCCGATAAGAAAATGCATGGTAAATTAATTGGTGAGAAATTCTGCCATCATCAACAGTCGGTGATTGTAAATACGCCATGTGTATTAGGAAACGCGATACCTTGGCAGGCCTAAATAATATTTCACGAGGATGATAGAGTGCATAATAAATATTGCTGTAGGGCCTAAGTGCCATAATTTCAGATTTGACTAACAGATCGATGATGGATCATCAATCAATTTACTAACTAACTACCTGTCTGTCAAACTGGAAATTTCAGTTTCTATACTGCATACGTTATCGTTGTTTTAAATTTCATTAAATAATTTAATTCACCATCTGCAGATAAAATCAATATTTTGAGTTTTACCAACGGGCAGTGCTACCACAAACGTCCATAATTGGATTAATCATTTAATGGCAAAGCCGGTCAAATGTATATTTTACATTATGTTGAATATTTTGAAACTGATCTTCCAGCTAAATTAGTTTCAAATTACATCGACTACATGTGTGATTGCTTTGGAATTGAGATACCGGGAGTTCAATCTTGAAGTAGTTAATTACTGAACAGTTAAATACTGCACACCACCTCTGTGTGCATGCGTGCGTGCGTGCGTGCGTGCGTGCGTGCGTGCGTGCGTGCGTGCGTGCGTGCGTGCGTGCGTGCGTGCGTGCGTGCGTGCGTGCGTGCGTGCGTGTTCAACAGAATCCCCCTTGCACATAGAAATGTGTCGTTTCTGATGTATGAGTTTGAATTCGAACGTCGTTACGGGTTTCAAGAACACGAATAATCTTGATGTATGTATATATGTGTCTTTGTTAGTCATTAGTCTTTGAAATGTGGTAAATAATTTCCAGCAATCGTGACGTAATAGTCTGTTAGAAGAGTAGCCTATAGATCAATACGTTATGCACAGTGACTGGTGTGTCATAGGTCTCGTCGAGCAATGGACCTTTCCAATGTATCCATCCATCATATAACGTCATAATCAACGACGGGACATGTATGATGACGTCATAATCAATAACAGCATGAATGGCTCGATTTAGTCCGTCTTAAACGCTTAATAGTCAGACAATAAACCTACATAGTTTTCTGGACATTGAGATTCTAATCTGTATAGTTTTCTGGAAATTGAGATTCAGAGAGTGCAGTGATCGATTGATCCCAAAACGAGCGAGATGTGCGTGGAGCTTAGCTAGAGATGGGCGGGGCATAGCTAAAACTGGAAAGGTTTCATGGATCCATACATGCCATGGCCAAATGTCATGACATCTTCGTCCAGAGTGATCACTTTGGCATTCAAAACGAAGTCTATAAATGCCTTATACTAAATGTGAGATGTTGAATTTCGTCTGTAGAAGTTCTTTTATAAATGGTAATCATATATGCTGTGAAAGATGGGCGAATGGCAGAGGTATAAGTTTTAATTTGGCTGGAGATCTAGGCTGGTATGTTTCCGAGTACATTTTGTGGCTGATTCATTGCACAAACCTCTAAAGAGCAATGCTTATTTGATAGTGACGTTCCCAAATCTTGGCTCATTGTCTAAACATATAGGCTATATGCATTAGATAATATACGACCCGCACTATATATTCATTGCGCACGCCATACAAGCTTGTCCTATGTAGAATAGATTCGTGATTATTTATTGCATCAATATAGATGCAGAACAAACAGCACAATGTATATCCAGATAAATATATAAATTACCTATATGCCTATGTAATAATGTGTACTATTTCGTGGAACGTCTGCAATGTGACTAATGTGATGATTATAGGTATCTGATTTGCAGTACATCCAATACCCGGACTTGTCTTCAGGCCAGACAGGCAAAATACTGTCCTTACACCACATCGGAATGCTACCAGAATGGCTATAAACCACGCCATTTGTCAGTGAACTAGACAACCTGTTATTTACGTCTCACCTAAATTACCTGGCGCTAAAGCAAGATAGGTTAGCGTGTAAACCGACTCCGCGCAGAAGTATTCATCTGATTTAATACTTATTCTAGATTATAGTTATAGCACAACTGTGTAATGTATATTAGTGTTACTATTATGTATATCTACAATAGCAATAGAGTATAGATAAAAAATTAACATGTTTGCAAAACAGAATAAAACGTACTGTTGAATACTTTGAAAATAATTGGATTGGAAGACATTGCTGCCTAAGGCAGCAATGTCTTCCAATCCAATTATCTTCAAAATATTCAACAGAACATTTCTTATTAACATGTTTCCGTTCGTTTTTTGGGAAACACGGTAACTTATATACTAATGTATCCGCTGTACTGGCAGGTTTAGTTCTCTTGCTAGGCTGTGCGGATAATAGATAATGCCTATATTGAATATTGTATTACTGTCTGTGAAAAATAAGCTTTGGTTTGTGGTATTGGCTTCATGTTTTACTAATTAATAAGAAACGTATACTTTACAATGTGTCATGAATCCAATGCAGAGCTGTCTTAGCCAATAACAGCTTACATCAAGAAAATAGGCCTTAATGGCGTCTACTGTCGTGCCAGATGATGATTATGCTAATGATGATGATGGAGGTGGTGGTGGTGGTGGTGGTGAAGATGATGATGACGATGATGATAGTTGCATAACTGTATAATGGCGATAAATAAATAAAAAATATAAATGGCTACCTATAATATTCCCAAACATACCAACAGACCAAACGTACACAGACACGTGCACTGAGTTAACACAGACTGACAGAGCAATGGCCTTGTCTATCAAGATTATGTAAGCTGTATCTCGGGTTACCTATGCAAGTTCCTAATCTATTATTATAGTTGTCGTCGTGTCTATGGTTCTAAAAATATGAATGGTAATCATTCACGGAATCTAGATCTATTATAGCTATGTATTGTGACAGGTCGGGTGGGTGTTTTTGTAGGAAAGAATATTTTTGTAGGATTTTCTTTTCTATGCCAGTTGGATGCTTTCCTACATAATCTGTTCCCAGAGGCGCAAAAATTCACGTTTATACACGGCTAAAATATAGCCTATACCGCGATAACGCGTGATACTGGGCCGGTACTGGGTCAATACCGGGCCATATAATCAGATTGGCCCGGTACTGTCCCATTACCGTAATATGAGGCTTCAGGCTACATTCTAACATTGCATTTTTGATTGATCAATGGATAAAAAAAAATGGCGAGACCATGCCCCCACCCCCCCCCCCCCGCACGCACGCACGCACGCACGCACACGCACAGTCGGTATTTATTACCCTGAATATTTAGATTTAAAAGTAGATAAATTAACATTAACTTTTTAACAAAATACATGTCACAGAAGCAGCGGGAAAGTTGAGGGTCAGAGAGATGACGAGGAGCAGCAGATAAATTGACGTAGACCAATGCATAACTACTTTTGCGAGAATATTATCCCAAAATTTCCACAATTCTAAACCATGGCATGGTGCGTTTGTGGTATCATAGAGTTTTGTCTAGATGAAGTGGCAATAACGAATCTTGAATCACAACATCTGGTATATGTCTGGGAAATTTAGGACGCGTAACTTTTCTGACACTGTATTAGATTTAAAAGGCGATAAAATAACAGAAATATAACTTTTTGACGAAATATCTGTCTCGGCATTTTTTTTAGCCATTAACCAATCAAAAATGCATGTTTGGATGGGGGTTTTTTAAGGCAAAGTCTACGTGAGTCAGAGAACTCGGACTCGGAAACAGGCTTCTTTCTCTAGGAGTCTGTGTCGAGATTTATAACTCCTGAAAAACAACGAACAATCCATAGGAAAAGTAACCTCAATGGGCCTTTCCAGTTTATCCATCAATCATATGACGTCATAATCAACTACGTGGCGTGCAGGATGCCATCAGAATCAATGCCGTCATGAATGATGTAGATAAGTTCGTTGCGAACGCTTAATTGATGACGGATTAAGAGTTGTACGAATTGTACGTCTCTACTATTTAATAAGCATGCAGCAACGGAACCCTGCCAAATTAGTTTCAAAATAATCATCAGCTTACCCGTAGGCCTATAGTTTTCTGGAAATTGATCGCCGGGGAGCTCAGGAATATCGATCCCAAGACAGGCGAAATTCGGGTGGAGCTTAGCTAGAGATGGACAACTAAAACTGGATTCCTGAATTTGCAACCCAAATCGTCACGTGCACGTGTATTTCTGTACTTATAAATGTATGCAATAAAACTTGGTCTTATACGGTCGTGGCCGCTGAGTAATGTGAAACAGTTTCTCCGTGGCACTAGAAATAAAGATCTGGTATACAATGCTCCAGTTAAGCATCAGTACCAGTAAAATACTAACTGATAAGATTACTGGACAATTCGAAAATTGACCAGTAGCAGATACTTACTGAGATACTGCAACACGTAGAGCCTATTTTGAGTAGGTTTTTCATCTGTGACGACGCGAAATGGATGATACAATAATTTTAGGCCTAATTCTTTTACACTACAATATCTTTGTGGCGTGATTTTTCAGTATGCATTCTAAAATGTGCCGTTGTAGGCTAATAATCAGTAGTAATGTACTAGGATATATTTAGTACTAAATTATTCGTTCTCGACATGATTTTATTCAGAAATGGTTATTTTGTGGCACCTTGTAAGGCACGATTCCAGTATATCATAATCGGTACTGATCCAAGTGGTCTGTTACTGACTAAAAAGAAATTCAATCAGCATAGTACTGGCTGACTGAAAAATTAACTATAAGCTAGCTGCCCAACCACTGTTGGTATCAGACCGTACATAATATATACTACTCATATATACATTTAGTTATTTACTTGTACACACGTCGTCTGTTTATATCCGAATTTTCAACACCAGCTAAAGCAGATATGTAAACAAAACACCAAAAGCTGACTAACAATATGTATATAGGGCCTATATAGGCTACTTTTGAGCAAACAAAATCGTTAATCAGTGGTACTGTAATTAGTTGAGGTGTTGGGTGGGGGGCTTCCCCTATAGACTAACGACATGTGTGCGTCTCGGCGTCTGTCATAACACGCATGTCTATTTTCAGTAGGAGCTATATAAGTGAAAGCATAAAATGTCGGACACCTGTCTGGAGAGTCTATGATATACACACGTCCCTTGATTCCAGGATACACAGTAAACCTGCTCAAGAGATCACCTGCCACCTGCCTTAAAGAACCACCATCTTTGGCTCCAGTCAGCATACTCTACGCTATGTATGGGATTACTGTATTCTGCGGCTGTTGTGGTAGAAGCATCCTACAGCTGCAATCAGTCTTTCTTCGCTTTTGACCACTGTGTCTTATCCTCAAACAAAATCTATAGCTTCCTCAGGTCCATTCTTGAGCTGAGTGTACTGCGTCCTGCTTTCTTAAGGTCACCTCGTAGCACTTGACATATTTATACAATGACGTCCTCTCCTGGCTTTCTATTTGGTGGCTCCCAGTGGGACCAATTCCAAGGCTCTGTGCTGGTTTTCTGGCATCCTTAGCACACGACCAAACATGGAATGATCTTTGCTGGCCGACTTTTACACACAGCGGCGATGTATTATACATCTTGTATAGCCCATCATTGGAAATTATGCTGTCTGACCATCAGTGTCCAGTGATGTTGCGGAGGTGTTTGCGGTGGCAGGCATCGAGTTTCTCCATAGAGATGGCTTTGGAACTGCCCAGCTGTTACAGTTATACAGCATCAAGGATGCGCAGGTTGCATTGTATAAACATATTCTTTTTGTCATGGACATCTTTGATCTACGAATCCATAGCTTTCAGAAGGACTGGAAAGCTATGTTCCCGCTGACGCAGAGCGCAACAATGTTAGTGCAGAGCAGTGAGGCCAGGATTGGATCGTCATTTTCTTTAGTTTCATGATTTTTCAATCTGGTATATGTGGGTGAACTCAGTTTTGGATTCATGCATAAAGAGATTCTCAATTTTGAGTTTGCTTGCAGCCATTGGGAGAAGTTCGTCAAGGATTATCTTTTTCCTCGTCTATGAAGTCCACTTCGTCAGCATATTCCATATCTAGTGGCATATCCACTATGGACATTGGGCGGTTTTGGTCATGTGGTTTCAATGCAGCAGCACGGTAACAGGGGATAGACCATCTCCCTAGGGGAGCCGATTGATGGCTCTAACTATGCAGACTTCACTCACTTGACCCGTACTACAAGCTTGCGCGGCGATGCAATGCGATGCAAGGCGCGAGCAGTAGTCTCACTAATCACAGCTCATTTTCATTGCAACTGGCCTGGCGTAGTACATCTAGGATCGTTGAGCGTTTACTTGTGTCGAAGGCGTGTTACACGGCAATGCCTATTTTGTGGAAATCCCAGTACTTGGGTATGACTACTGCCATAAGCATGTGTTGAGCCAGTACAGTACATTCCACGGTACAGCTCAGACATGACTTCCAGTCCAATTATGTACAAAATATTCAACAGTACGTGTTATTTTCTTTTGGAAACATGCTAAGTTATTTCTGAGATGCACTGCACTACCCTATTTAGTCAGACACAAAACTAATACTTACGTTGTAATTCAATCAGCTTGTCGGTGACTTAACCCTGTAACTCTCAAGTTTGTTCAAGAAAATTTGAATTTTCTCATAGAAAATGTCCATTTGCAGACCAAGAGAAGGCTATTTTTGAAAATATGCCACTGGAATGACTGGCTCGGTTATCGAGCCAGTCATTCCAGTGGTCAATTTTCAAATACATTCTTCTCTTGGTCGGCAAATGGACATTTCTCAAGACCACTGCAGAAGCTGTTTTGGTTGATATGAGTGTTAAAGGGTTAATCAATGAATGAATATATAATCAGGTACTATTTTCTACGGTCACAAAGTCACAAGCTGTATAAATAAATAGTCTATTTTAACCCTCATTGAATGGAGGAGCCCAGTTTTAGCCATGCCCCGACCATCATTAGCTAAGCTCCCGTGCTGGGATCGGTCGAGCCCTGGATTCCGTGCCTTTCAATTTCCAGAAAACTATACAGGTACGCTGTTGAATAATTTGACTTGGTGTTGTTGTTTATTAAATAGTAAAGACATACAATTCGTACAACAACGCTTAGCCCGTTATCAATTAAGCGTTCGTGACGAACGTAGCTACGCCATGTATGACGTAATTGATTATGGCGCCAGGCTACATGTCACGTAGTCGATTATGACGTCATATGATTGATGGATAAACTGGAATCGTCAATCTTATAGCTGCTGCATATTTTAAACTTCAATTTCATCTAGTTGACATCTAAGTCACATGCTAAGATGATGGGTCGAGGGATACTGGCAGATCCTGAAGAACTCTGCCAGACGGAAAGTATCGACCATTACCAGTGTGCTGAACCCAGATACCCTTCCTTCACCACCTACCCACATACTTAGCATTGACACTTGAAATGCCAGCTTATCATCTGCAAGACAGTAATACAGGAAATTTGTTTAATATTTTGAAATGATTCAACTGAGACATGTTGCTGCCATAGGCATGAGCAGCTCTCCAGCAAATTAGTTTCAGAATATTTAACATGATATTGAATTCATTGCATAATAAAGAATTTGGTGGTTTTCTGGTCGGTAATCGTAAAAGGGCTAAACGATGGCGATTTGTTTCTTTAGTAGGTTTTGCTACAATAGATTGCGTGATAGATGAGATAAAAACTGCCACAGTGATATCACTACTATAGTCCCTAATCCGGGTTTCATGTATCATACGCCATGACCTTGGCGCGAATATTTCCGCTTCCATCGTTTCTTTCTTTCTCTTCCGGCCATCGTGTTCCTGACGGTTTCCGCTTCCTGAAAACGAAAACAGAATAAATATATACTTTTGTCGAGTCACATCTTGATATAATAATTCCTGATATTGCACCTTACTGTGCCTGTATTGTTCCAGTATCGGCCCAGTAACCTGCATTATCAGAGATGTACTTCAGGTACACGCTGATTTCACAATCAAAAATGCCAAATGGATGACGGAGCTAGGTCCGTCATGGACATTGAATATTCCGTCAAATGTACGAATTGTGTGTTACACTCTTTACTATTTACTATTGGATGCAACAGCACCCACTCATATTAGTTTCAAAATAGTCAACAGCTTACCCGTATAGTAATCCACACGGGGACTACGATGGAATCGGTATGCTCAGCTAGTAGTGGCTGAGCTTAGCGAGTCCATCGTAGTCCCCTTGTGGACTACCCGTATAGTTTACCTTGATATTGGGATTCTTCGAGTTCAAGGTTCGGTCGATCTCAACACGCGTACAGCTTGGGCGGAACTTAGCAAAAAATGGGTCGGAATGGCTAGAAATGGGCGGGGCGTCGCTAGAAATGATTCCATCTTGAAGCCATGTTGTCAGACATGTTTGTTAACTATCGGGAAACTAATTAATTTGAGAGAAATTCGCATGTTGTCGCCTTATATTCTTCTACTAATCGTCCAGTTGTAGGACTAGCGGACATAGTTGTTGACTAGTTTGATTTAAAGTTGTTACAATCTCAGATAGCCCGATACGGATGCTACGCAGTAATCACATAGTGTCATAGGCTGATCTAACCTCCGTTTGTACCTTTTAACCCTATCACGACGAAGCCTGCCAAAACCGGCCTCTGTAGTGGGCTTTAGGAATGTCCATTTGCAGGGCAAGAGACTATTTCTGAAAATTTACCACTGAAATGACTGGCTCGATAACCGAGCCAGTCATTCCAGTGATAAATTTTCAAAAATAGTGTTCTCTTGGCCTGCAAATGGATATTCTATGAGTAAATATTTAAATTTTTTTACCAAATTTAGTCATTGAAGAGTTAAAAGGTGAATGTCTGGATGATTGTGAAGTGTAGGCTACTGCTCACCACCTCCCCGACCGCGACGTCGTCGTAAGTGCGACAGCTTTTATGCAATTTTGTCACCTGAATAATTTGCCGCGTCCTAGAGTCATAAACTCGGCTTTGTAACATTTTAATGGTTTTTTGTACTTTTCAGCTTAGCAACATAAAGAAAACGATGTATTCAAGCATGCTTTTATCTCTAGACTGCTTGTTTGAAACGAATATTTTACTGTTGTCCTGGGATGGATTAGTGGGTTGAGTCAGTTGGTAGGGTTAGAGGTCGGACCGTGTGGTGTGCAGGAGCCAGCCTATATAGCTCCTAGGCAAATTGTAATTAGATTTTCAAAGAACACACAGCCTTTTGAAGGTGAACTAAGGTCACACTTTACCCGGGTCACTGAAGTCTTCAGACGTTTACACGTCACGTGAACAAAATCCTTTAGATGGTGTTAGTCCAAGGAGCTTTCGGTAGATTTTTCATGTCGCTGGCCACTGATGCTGTACCCAAATACCCGCCCTTCCTCCCCGACTTGAGAATCACATTGCCACTTGAAATGTCAGGTTATCAACTTCAAAAAGACAACAAGAGAGGAAAGTTGTTGAATATTTTGAAATAATTCAACTGAAGCATGTTGATGCCATAGACATGAGCAGCACCCCAGCATATTAGTTTCAAAATATTTAACATGATATTGAATTCCTTGGATAATAAAGAATTTTTTTAGGGTTTTTTCTGGTGTACCACTGCTCCTGCTGCTCCTGCTGCTGCTCCTGCTGCTGCTCCTGCTGCTCCTGCTTGGCACTTTAACACTCGAATTTGTTCAAGAAAATTTCAAATTTCTCATAGAAAATGTCCATTTCCATACCAAGAGAAGACTATTTTTGAAAATGTATTACTGGAATGACTGGCTCGGTTATCGAGCCAGTCATTCCAGTGGTAAATTATCAAAAACAGTCTTCTTTTAGTCTGCAAATGGACATTTGTCGAGACCACTGCAGAAGCTGTTTTTGGCTGATATGAGTGTTAAAGGGTTAACAGGCCAGGTTCATCCAGTCTCTTGACGCATATATTTGAGATATATTATATAATTTAATAATTGTCTAATAATTCCTCTCATAAAACTACTACATACGCCAGATTAGCAGCTCCCCGCGTGCCAGTACTAGATTAGGTGTGACTGTATTTTATAACCGCGTAACGTGGGTGTGTTGATTTACACGCGCTACTAGAGTTATTATGCAATACGCTCATAATAAATTTTGGTAGTTAGCTATACATACTAATTAACCAATTTATCTCTACATGCTAAAGATACTGTGCTAACGCAGGTTACCTGCCCGGTATAGCCACAGTACCGGCCCAATAACTTGGGTTATCATGATATTAGGTGGAAAAGGTTGATTATTTGAAAACAATTCTACTGAAGAATATTTTATATAATTGTTGTTAAGTTAATAGGTAATTTTCTTCTTGGGTTTACGTTTTATGGTATTTATTACATGCACGATTCGTTATTTTATAGCATTCGGACGGAAATAGTTTTAATCACATCAATGTTGCAGTACGTATCAGCTGCTGAGAGAAGAGATCTGGCCTTTGTCAACCTCTTTTCTTGAAAAGCTGTATGGGCCTGTGGAAGAACTGCAGAAAACCACAGATTTCATCTTGAGAACGGCTCTCCAAGTGTGATACCAGCGATCGAAAAGAAGAAGAAGAAGATCACATTATTTTAAAGGAAAGGATCAGGGAACAAACATTTACTCCTGAATGACAGCTTTATATAATAATCAACCTATATCCCCTGTACAAAACAGAAATAAATCATAATGAGAAAAAAGCAGCTAAATACCATTTATATCACTCTGGTGGGAACCAATTAGTGACGCGGCTGGACCTATGCGCTCTGGTGATGCCTAGCGGATAAATGATACCCGCTACAGCCGGTCATATAAACTCAGTTATATTCGCTCTGAGCTGATTAGCGAATATGTCTTACTACTGTCCAGTCTTAAACCAATTTGCCTGAAAGCCGTTGTTTCCAGAGACATTCAGTCACACGAATTTCAAAACATTCAGTAGGCATCATATTGCGATCTTGGAAACCAGCAGTGTATTTAAAAATAATTTTGACCGAAAGTGACTTTCAAATATAACGTTTTCAAAAGGATAAATAGTGAATTAGCAGTAGCGAGTTAATCGCTCTACGTCGGCGCCTATAGAGAATAATATTCATACCGCTTACAAAACTATAGGCTATTCAGGTGTGCTTTCGTTATTAGCTCACCTGGCCAGAATACTAAACTATTAATGGCAATTCTAGTTGAGATGCCTATGGTCCAGGTGAGCGATACAGGCCCATTGGACCTCTTGTATTCAGGTGGACTATGCGGTATACTTGCACACACAGTTGACACACGGCGGAGTGCGAAGCACCAGCCACGTCACTAACTGGCTCCAAGTTAAGTGCTCCTAGATTTAGTAAATGACTTTTCTCAAATAATCCCGATTCATTTCCATTTTTTACTGATGGTATTTTATTTAATATTGTATGAGATTACCAATAAACACCATTTGTTATTTCCCTTATCCCTTCCTTTAAGAAAATTCTGCATTTTTTTTCTTAGCGCCACTAAAGCCAAATAGGGCCTACAAGCATGTGTGTTTTCCGGGAACATTTCTTGAACGTGTGACATTAAGTATAGATACGATAAATTTGTCAATAAAGTCTCCGCAGTTGAATGCAATCATGTTAAAATTTAATATGCGCGGCTGTTAGAGAAATCTGATTTGCTGATAAGGGGGTGGTGACGGTGTGTTTGAACTGCAGTCGTGTTCGTGATATTTGCCAGGATACTGGATTGTGCTGGTATCGAGAGTTGATATGGTCAAGTATAAAACGGCAATCAATAATCAGCTCAGAATCTGTAAAATATCGTGTTTTGTGCCTTATATTTTATATTCCATTCCATGATGGCTTCTATACTACTGATTCAACCGCTATGGTGCCCTCTTTAGGTGGTCCACTGCCGTCACCATATTAACTTCTGTCAACCGCGCATCAAAGCGCTCAAAATGCTACTTTTATCAATCAACCATTTCATTTGTCAAGATTTTTAAATGAAAATTCAAATATTTGCTCAGTAAATTTATCACTGGAATTTAGGAAAATGTTTTTTAAAGAGTTGGGTTTTTTTTACCGGTTTGGCGATTGTATGGTTAATCGTCTAGGAAATCTAAATGTCTGCTTACTCGGTGTCCATTTGCAGGCTAAGAGAAGACTATTTTTTGAAAATTTACCACACGAAATACTGGCTCGGTAACCGAGTGGTAGATTTACAAAAAATAGTCTTTTTGACCTGCATATAGACGGACCTAAATACTACTACAGAGACGGTGTTGCCATTATAACGACAAGTTGACACAAGAGGGGTTAATATGTATATGGCGTGTTGCACCCATACTCGCTTCAATCCCATTACGAATCTCAAGAATCTGTCCGGCAACAAGAGACCCAAGGGGCCTGTATCGATAACCTGGAATTATTGGCCACTGGCACAACCGAACAAAACGAGATGACCATTGGAAACATTTACCAATCTAAATCTAATTTCTGCGAAGGTTTAGGCAAATTTTCTTAAAATTGGCCCAGTGGTAAATAAGTAGTCGTAAATAAGATTTTCTCAATTTTCAGAAAATCCAAGATGGCCGCCGAACAGGCTAAATGTTAATTGATCAACGGTGGTCATGTTTTATGAAGTATCAACTTTCCATGAACAAACGTTAATGGCCCTTAATCCCGAATCATATCTTTCAAATTTCAGCCTGATCTGTTTAGCGGTACTGGAGAAAATGAGGCTTTTAAGAAAACTAGGTCACCCAAGATGGCCATTGATACATTTGACCAATCAAGTTCGCTTGAACAAATTTGGTTGAGCTGTTGCCCTTGATGATGTTTCATGATGTTTGATTCGCTTCGGAGACGAAATACATTTATAAAAATCGGCCAAAATCTAAGATTGGCCGATCGGCTTCCTTTTAACAAACTTGGATCTCTCTGCCCTAAGGAAGCTTCCTGCCAAATATAATTGAAATTGGACTAGAGGTTCTCAAGAAGGCATTTTAAATTTCCAATTGTTGTAGTACGTAGGCCCCTATGGGAGTATTTGGCTGGGAAAAGATTCAAGATGGCCGTCAAACTGTTTATCCGAGTTTCGAAAGTGGAAATTTGAAATCAGTATACCAAAGAACATATATAAAACCAATTTCGGGTTCCAAAACCATCATGTAAAAATGCAATATGGCCGCCAAACACGCTACATTTTTATTGGCCCACGGCTGACATGTTTTTGACGTATCAACTTCCCTTGAACATACTTTAATCGGGCTTATTCCCAAATTATATCTCCCAATTTGTGGACTGATCCATTCAGTGGTTTTGTAGAAGTCGTTTTCGCGAAAACTAAGTCATCCAAGATGGCCACCGAACTATTTGGCCAATCAATTTCGCTTGAATAAACTTGGTTCAGTTCTTGCCCTAGATGATATTTCATGAGGTGTGAATCGATCCGCCAAGAGGTTTCGGAGATGATTTTTAAGAAGCGTCTAAAAATCGGCCACAAATTTCAGATGGTCGCCAGCCAAATTGGTCGATCGGCTTCGTCTGAACAAACTTGGATCTATATTCTCTAAGGATGCATCCTGCCAAATATAATTGCAATCGGCCCAGTGGTTCTCGAGAAGACATTTTAAATTTCCCATTGCTTTACTATGGGAGATTTTGGCGGGAATGCAATCCAAGATGGCCGACAAACCATTTATCCGACAGTTTTGAAAATGGCAAATTTGAAATCATTATACACAAAAACAAATTGTGACTCCAAAATCCATCAGATAAAAAATCCCAATATGGCCGCCAAACACACGTACTACATTTTGAATTGGCCCAGTCGGCCATGTTTTCCCTTGAACAAACTTTAATGGTCCCTAATCATATCTCTCAAATTTCAACCCGATCCATTCAGCGGTTGTTTTTGCGAAAATTAGCTCATCCAAGATGGCCACCAACCTTTTTTGGCCAATCAAGTTACCGTGAACAAAAGGTATTTTTTTCAGAAGCGGTGGTGTCAGTGGCGGGGTCAGAGGTCATGAAAAGTACCAGCACTCAGAAGCGACGGGTCGCAAGACACCAACAATAACTACCGATCACGTGCAAGCAACGTCACGCGCTTCACATACACAATCAAGTGTGAAATTACAATCTCATTAATGCCACCAAAAGACATATAATGGGGATTCAGGGGTTAGGGAGTAGGGGTCGGGTTAGGTTGGAGTTCTCTAATGGGTTACACTCCTCATCAAACATTAATTCTAGCGTGAAAGGGCACTTTACACGGCAATGTATTATTCGGAAAGGAGCGGACAAATTAGGTCCTAATTGTTATCTTATTGTAGAAAGAAGGAAAGAAAAGCATAAAACCAATTTCAGTCTAGATGTCAGACATACTGATTTTCTAGTTGTAGTTTAAATCAAGTTTTCTGTCAACGGCATAAAAACTTGCAGTCACGTTATTTCCAACACAGAGAAGACCTACCGTACTGACTTAGGCATATCGGGAAATTACACGTAGCCCTATATTTGCTTGTGCTCTGGAATTTTGGTTTGATTCAGAATGAAGATGATTAATTTATGTGCACCGGAACGACAGGTTAGTCGGCTTTCATTTTATGAATCTCTTTGATAGAAGATAGTCCTTATAGTCAGTCCCATTGACACCGCAACAAAGTACGTCGCGTCCGCTTAGAGCGATTCCTGTTGATTTACGCGCGTTCATCGATACGTCTGCTAAATGACTTTTATTCACGCGACGATTCTATTGAAAATTTAAATTCATAAACATCCCGCGTGCAGACGGTCTGAAATAATTTGAGCGCATCCAGCCATGGGTTGAGCAGCCTTTATAATTTTACGACCTTTTCAGGCTACATTACACATCAGTCATTGTAGACTATAGCACTTTCTAACATATTTCAATTTAGTATATGTTGTAGCGGAGACAGAAACAGAGCAGACCAGAATCAGAATATTTTATTGGCACAAAATCTATAAACGAATAGACATAGCCAAACATACAGACGGTTGTGTGACAAAAATTCACGAGGCCAGCGATACAACAGATGAGTCTGGGGTTTAATTATATCAAAGACGAATCTTGGACAAATTATGACATACCGGTAACACAATTACTATGTTGAATGTTTTGAAACTAACTCGATAGGAAGACGTTGCTGCCTATAAGGCGTCACCGGCTTCCAATCAAATCAATTTCAAAACACGCAACATCTTTCCATTTGGGATTTCCTTGGAAATAAGTGAGTTCATCCGTAGAAAGAATGACATGTCATGGGTAGTTGAATTTTCGCTCACCAGTTGCGACATCAAAATTACTATGTATACATAACTCGGTCGGAAGGCCTATGCGCTGTTCCGGGGTCCGGCAAGACCAAGAACTAAAGCAATGAAAGGGCCCAGCGTTCGACGTTTTACGATGATGTCCAGCATGGGTTACCTTGGATTATCAGAAAAAATAAGAAGTTTCCCATAATAACAACACGAAAGCGTTTTAAAAGCGCTAGCTAAATTAAATAGGGTCTAGTGTGCTAAAGAGAAGGAAATGAGAGAAGTATGTATAGACAGTTTTAAAAGCCGCAGTACCCACCATATAAAATCGTGCAAGTATGCCTGGAAATAATGGAAACAGTTCAGTTGGAAACCTAAGGAATAAAATAGGATTTTGAGTCGGCCAAAAGTTGTGGAATTCTGGGTCAATAATTGATATCTGGAAGTTAATGGCAGTAACAGTGCCCAATCAAATTAGTTTCAAAGTATTCTACAGAATATTTATTAATTAGTAAATCCATTTCAAATTCGCACCCTTCGTATACTTGTTGGACATTTCAATGTTTATGATAAAGTTAGATACGTCATTCATTATGCATTTTGATTGTAATGTCAGTTTACATGTGACATAGGCATAATTAATTATGACACCATATACTTGAGTGTCAGATTGGATCCATCCATTATGAGTAGGCTACCAGTATCCCATTTCTATGATCATATTTTACGGATGTCTGAGAAATGGAAATGGATGAATCCTGAATCCTGCTGGTTGTTTTCAAGATTTGAAGTTGAACGCTATACAATTTTCTGGTATTCCCGTAGATTTCTCTAAACAGCTCTAAAACAATTAATTCGAATTGCACAATACATAGCCAACTATATATACAAGTAGGATGTTGAGATAATCAAGTTTCACACGCCGTGATGATGTATGTAAGATTTCTATGAGAAAGACTCGTCGGCCTATTTTCATCCCCTCATGCTCTATCCTGAGCATGGCTTATTAGTCAATGATCAGATAAAGATCTTATCAGATCAAGTCTGCCTGTCTTCTCTCATTGAGCACGTACATGTATTAGGTACAGTACAGCGCATAAATAATCTAAAACGTTTCCAAAACAAAAACAGAAACATGTTTTAAAATGTTAGTTCGGCCAACTATGAACACGATGTAATAAATATTCTAGTGACTAGGCTACTTTGCGCACAATGGACCTTTTCAGTTTTAGCTGTGCCACGCCTATCTCTAACTAATGATTGATCCCTGAACTCACTGACTATCAATTTCGAGAAAACTATACACAGGTAAGCTGTTGAATATTTTGAAACTAACTTGACTGGGTGCTGTTGCTGCCTATGGCTACAGCAACAGCGCCCAGTGAAATAAGTTTCAAAATATTCGCCAGAATGTTTATTAAATGCTAAAGTCATACAGTTCGTAGAACGTGTCGGCATATTACGCGTTAAAGACGGTATAAATCGAGTCCTTCATGCCATAATTAATTATGACGCCATCCTACACGTCACTTAGTTGATTATGACGTCATAAGACGTAAGGTGATGGATGGATGGATAAATTGGAAAAGCCCATTGGATTGGATGTCAAAATATTCAACAACAGTACGTCGTATTTTGTTTTGTAATCTATGCCTGGGCTGTACTGCAGTCTACCACGTGCTCGCTTACATCAACAGATGCTCCCTGCCTGTGCTATATAATACCTGTAGTGGTATGCCATTCAACTTTCTACCATACACCTGCACCACTTATATATGGTCTATATCTAATAATATACATTCAAGTGTAGATCGAATATCGCTATATGATGATGTGCGAATAGTCTAGTCTAATTGATACGCCCTGTACCACCATTGTACTCGTTAACGCCTTTCACAGACGCGTCTCGACGTATACCTGGATTATGTCTACATCTTTTCCGCTTGGTGACTGTGGAAAAAGTAAAGATGTATAATAATATTGACAAGGTATTTCTATGTCAATAAAAGGAACCATTTCTAACTATGCCACGCCCACACGTCCCTACCTAAGCTCCGCCTACCTTTTTTACACGTTGGAATCGATAAATTTAAATCTGACTTCCCAGAATCCAAATTTAAGGTATGGTGTTGAAGATATTACGACCAATTTCACTAGGAGCTGTTGCTACCTATATTTACCAGTTAAATTAGGTTCATGATATTCAACAGAATGTTTATTGAATTGTAAATTCATCAAAGACATACAATGGGCATTTCCAGCTTAGCCATCCACTATATGACGTCATTATCAACTACTTGACATGTGGGATGACGCCATAATCAATAACGTCATGAATGACATAGATATGTTTGTCACGAACGCATAATCGATGACGGAATAAGTGGCGTTGTATGAATTTGTAGGTGGCCTATGTCTTAACGCAGTCAAATCTGCACGAGTGCCGACATCGCTTCTGGAACCAGAATATGACTCTTAAGACATGTTGTTCAATGGGCAAACGATGTGATAGCAAAGATCCAGTTGCTTAGTATTAAGAGACATAGTTTGCTGTATCCTTGAGCAAAAGCCGACAGCGAAATGCAGACGAAATAAAAATAATTTATGACATAAATTATAAAAATATATTCGAGACAACATATTCTCTGGTACTACCAATTACGCATGTTTGGCCATGTCAATAAAGGAAAAATAATTTGATGACATTTAAATGATCGGCATAAAATACACATAAATGGCTTAATTGAGTGTCTTTCAAAATGTGCGCGTGCGTGCGTGCGTGCGTGCGTGCGTGCGTGCGTGCGTGCGTGCGTGCGTGCGTGCGTGCGTGCGTGCGTGCGTGCGTGCGTGCGTGCGTGCGTGCGTGCGTGCGTGCGTGCGTGCGTGCGTGCGTGCGTGCGTGTGTGTGGCTGACAACTAATTGATGCTCTCTTCAAGACATGGACCGACATACTTGTGAAAGTATTTAAATGCAAATGCTTCACATTTGAAAAATCTTCAAATAAATATACTTGAAAGTTCAAATACTCAAATGCAAATACAAATACTTGAAATTTAAAATCGTCAACTGTAAATTCAAGTACTTGAAATTTAGAATCCTCAAATGCATCACATGAAATATTTAAATGCAAGTGGATTTTCAGTTGTCTAAAGTGGTTTGTATATACGGTAGTATATCGGGTTTCAAGATTCCAAAATGAAATGGAATAAACTAGTTACTATTGTGGATAGTGGAGAAAGAGAAAATTATAAATAAACATGTTAAATATGAAGACGTGTTTAATTTCACAAATGGGCAAAATTTAATCATCAATGCACAGTGTGAAAGCACTCCGCTAAACGTGAAATAAACCGTTCACGGAAGTGTAGTATACCACAATTACATATACATTAGATTACAAGCTGTAGATGATAGTAACCTTACACCAACCAATCTAATTTGATTGAAAATATTTAACACCATTTTGCAGGTTTGAAAATACCAGTGCCTTGATACTGTTGTTGTACAGGTTTTATTTTTTATTCACAAAAAGTATTTGAAAACATTTAGACATCTTCAAATGCATTTATGCAAATTCATATACTTGTGATTTAAAAACTCCAAATGCAAATGTAAGAAGTATTTAAACGCAAATGCATCTCTATAATTTCAGATTTTGCCGAAGATAAGGCAATGGTCCAAGAGATTTTCTACATGGAAAAAAAAACCCCACTCTGACAGATTTCTGGGTGATGAGGGCACGCCCCCACCCTGTTCCCAAAGAATCCAATGTATTTACTGCCTACCCTTTTCAATCCCACAAAATAAAGAAGGTTCTTGTACGCAAAACACATAGCACATGACAGAGTATCTATGAAGTATTTATTTATGTTTCAATATATCATGATTCAATCAGAGCCGGATTAAGTCAATTTGGGGCCCAGGGCTAATTGGTTGTGGGAGCCCCATATCGAGTGGGTCAATGAGGGAGGAATGGATGGCGCTGCCACTACTACTACTACTACTACTACTACTACTACTACTACTACTACTACTACTACTACTACTACTACTACTACTACTACTACTACTACCGCCGCCGCCGCTAAATTATGTTGAATGTCCAAATTATGTTGAATATTTTGAAACCAATTTGTCTGGGAACTGGCACTTCCTAAGGCAACAACAGCTTGCAGTCAAATTGGTTTCAAACTGGATTTCATGTTCAAATGGGTAAAATGCTATAATCGTTTTTGATTTTGGGGACCATTTCCTTTTCTGGGCCCAGGGCTCGAGTCCCGTTATCCCTTGCCTTAATCCGGCTCTGGATTCGATCAATAATTTAGAATGCTAATTAGGAATTTTCAAAGGGCCAAATATATAATAGGAGATGATATAGAGTGTGTATGGAGCCAAGCACAGTAGTAATCAACCATCAAGACTATGTCAAATTTGTTTATGTAAAAATGTACATTCTATCGTTGTTGTTTTCAGGCCAAATGTGTGTCCATATCAGGATGTTCGGATGGTTTCCGTACGAGAGCCATGTGTGCAAGCGTTTACACGACTTGTTAAAGTATGGAAACCTAACTGTGGATATATGCATAATTGGTGTGTAGGTTACGAACGTAGGTAAGTAATATTTGTATTATTATTATTAATTTTAATTGTGTATGTTGATTTAAAGGGATGCTAATCTTATCTGGAATATTGTATTGCATACATAGATTATGGTTTATAGATTCCATATCAATTATATCATGTGACATTCCCTTATCTGTATCATAATTATCTGCTTTGTAGTATCACGTAAACGTTGAGCAGTGATCGCCACCATTTTTGTCTCCTAGCGATAGTGTGTGATGTCATGTTGGTGCCAATGCATTACATTCTTTATTATGTAATACTCATCTTGTTGAATATTTTGGAACGAATTTGACTGGAAGTCGTTGCTATCCAAAGCAGCAACAACTTCCAGTCAAATTAGTTTCAAAATAGTCAACAGTTTACTTGTATGGTTGCCTTTATACCACATTGTCAAGCTCTCGATGGCACCACTATGACTGATGGCATACACCGAGGCAGACACGCTAGGTGGTTTTTTGATTGGTTGAAAAGTAAATCATGACACCCATGATAAGCTGTAGAAATGTACCAACGTTTGACTACTAAAGCATGAATATCATTCTTTGACGGGATGACAAAAAGCTTAAAATTCCATGCATAGTTTATGAGTGGCCGATTAGATCATATGTATAGATATCATGAGATGAGGTTAGTTATCCTTTAATTACACTTATTTATTTGCTTGTCTGAGAGAGCTGAATGTAAGTTAGCTACCGTGTATGCATTATCGCATGAATTAGGCCGATTATAGACGTTTTAGCGTTAGGGCCGGTAGTGACCTCTGGATAACACCAAGATGAACAGCATGATCAACTACAATGTGTTCTTGATTGTTGAAGGCTGTGTGTAATTTCAACATTTCGCTTTTACTGCTGTTATTGTCATTGATGATCATATCTGGTTTAGATATTACTACTACTGGTTGTCAGAGACATAACCAGTAACTAGTGAGACACCTCCTTGCAGCGCATGAGTTAGTTCATTCTGCCATTGGTTGGGTTGCGCTTTTCTATTTACTAGCGACCTCTAGTGAGACCTGTCATCAACAGTGACATTTAATTTTTGACTAAAAGTTGACTCAAAGTTCTCTTTCTGCTGAATCCGTGTTTGTCTTTTGTTTTCCACGTGGTCTCTTGGTTGTTGTTCTTCTTGTAGAGCGTATCTAGCTGGTGTTTCTTCATTTAGACTCGTTAGATGCCCTGTCTCAGCTTTTTCTCTCACTGCATTTATCTTCCTTTGGTATTCGATGAAATGCATCGATTTGCTCTTCTTTATGTCAAAATTCACAGTTCACAGGTATACATGAAAACGTGACATAAGCGTTTAGTAGACACAATCTTGTTTTAATTGGCAGTTTCTTTGATGTTAGAAGACGTTCATATTGTTTGCAAGAGATCGTTGTTAATATCTTCCTCGCCCCATCTTAAATAGTGTGCATAAGTATTTACACTTTTTCCATGTTTCTTCTCCATTTCATCTGGTCATGGTTGTAAGGATGATGATCAAACTTGGAGCTTAGGATTGGTTTCTCATGGCAGAGGATGTGTGTATAATGGGTCAACCCCCTACGCTAATGCGCTGCCAGTATTCTAAAAAATACACTGGGTCGCTGGGCACGAATGCTAACCAATACCAGGAAGTTATGATACCACAGCCTAACCCAGATTTCAATGACAACTTTAACGTACTGACCAAACATGTTATTGCCAACATTCGCCACTTCAGTTACTGTAATCATAACATGCCTTTGCCTGTCATATGCGAAGAGACGTAACTGGCTACTATAAAGCTCCAGCAGTGCAAATCCCCTGAAGGGTCTTTCCACAGAACATATCATTTACAGCCTTGATGAGCTGATGCCAGTTCTTTGCACTCGTTATAACCCCAGTATCCCACTTCAAGACTGAGGCCTTGATGCTAAATCCAAAAAGGATAAAGTCCAAACACTACTAGAGATTGTTATAGCTACGCGGCAAATAACTTTCTTCAACTTTGTTCAGGATCCTGTAAACTAAGCCAGATTTAGAGAAGGTGGCAGCTAATAGGTTATTTCCTTATTTTGCCCAAAGCAATTATAGAAAAACACAACAATTAGGACATTGTTATTAATCAGGACATTGCTATTGTTTTTATGGATGCAGAAAAAATGTGGTGTGGCCTGACTCGCTAATCGTGTCAATTTACAAACTCAGAATTCCACAATCATGGACCAGCTTGTTCATATTCGGATTGACGAACTGTGTTGATTCATCCATTTAATCCAATCGTCAATGAGATTGAGCATACAACTATATCTAGTCTGAGTTCTCTGACTCTGCCCTATGAAAATTATGATATGATGCCCATCAGAATTTTCACCGGACAGTGTCAGAAAAGTCAGACTAGTCTTTAGGTATGTTCGTTTCTCAATGATCTGATAATCTGAATCACTGACCGGGATCATAGAAGTCTGATTTCAGAAAACAACACCTCAGATAATTTTGGCAAAACATTCCAATAGTAAGCACGCTTGAACGTGTAATGCGGCAGCTACTGGTTATCTTTTATGTGAACTCAATCTATTCTAGCATCCACATTAAAGATTCTATCTACACAAACTGAGGAAGAGTTGCCCACACAGTGCTGATTTGACAGCCTCTATTGACGCTGCTGACACTGCTGGTAATCTATTCCACACCCGAATTGTGGATGGGAAAATGGAACGAAGTTTGATGTTCATACGAGTGTGTGGGAGAAACAGCCTGTGGTGAATTCGAGTTTGACAGATGCTTGTAGTTGTGGTGTTATCACGAGTCTACACATTTACTAGGACATTATAGTGGCTTTGTTGATGTCCATGTGTGATTTCATTGGATCAAGTGAGAGTTGAGTGACTAGGGATGTGGGTCTGTGGTACTGCTGATTCGACTGAAGTCACAACAAATTCTTCCAGCTGACCGTCGCTGGCCCATCTTCAGATCATTGATGGTACCTTGTTGGTGTGGGCACCATACAGTGGATACATAGTGGAGAATAGGTCGAACAAGGCTTTTGTAACATTGACTATGTCCTTTTGTTGGACATGCTTTTAGATTTCTGTAAGCAAAAGAACTAGCTCGTTTGGCTTTGGCAGCAGTCACTTGAATATGTTTGTTCCAGTTAAGGTTGTTGGTACATGCGAGCCCTAGATATATCCTACACTATTGAATTGTTCGAGCATGTGACCATGTAACTGGTAGTTAGCCACTATTGGTTTTCGACGCAGTGTAACCGTCAGAGAGGGGCACTTTTCAAAGTTGAAACCCCTCTGCCATAGCTTCTCCCATTCGCCTAGATTGTTTAGGGCTGATGATATTCTCATAAAGGATGGTGTTATCAGCAAAAGATGAAGCATGGAACAGATATTACCACGCAGGTCGTCGATGTAAATCAAGAATAAAGTGAGACATAGAATAGAGCCATGTCCTAGATGCCTAGCAACTGCTGAGATTGAACAGATATCGAGAGACTGTATATTCTACACATATTCGTTGTGGTTACAGCTACTAAAGACTGGTAATCTCCTTCCGCAAATGGTGTGCAGCTTGCAGAGGCTGAATTTTCATTATGAAGAAGATGCCTGTAAAGAGAGAGAGAGTCACACCGAGTATCGAAGAGCTGCAAAACTGATAAAATATCAGTTTATAAGGCCACCATCCAAGCTAAGCTGCTTGTCCAAATATATAACCTACTGTAAAAGTTAAGATGAAACTTCAGCACACTTCCTGCTTGTCTGTCCAGACATTCAATCAGTCACAAAGCCTTGCATGGAGAAAATACAATCCCGTTGGGGACAACTTCGCCTTTCTCTAACAATTGAAAATGGCACACAGTCCTTTCTGGATCCCAGTGAGGTTGCCGGCCAAGAAGATGCACAGAAAATCCTGATACAACTGGGGGAAAATCACTGAGAGAAATTTTCTACATCCTGCACCAGGGACGATCAGCGAGACTCATGACTGTGAGAATCAACAGAAGAACCAGGATGCGCTCGTGACCGATCTTTCTACCTATGTATTTTATCTACACAAGAACAGCAATCAAGTTTAATATACAGTACACTATCTACAATGGCAACCTCGCATAGGGTCTGAAGTTTCGTCCAAGGAACATTAATTTGATATGAGTATCTGTCTGAAGGATAGGCATTGAACACTTATTATTATGTTTATTTTGCTCTCGTCTGTCGTCATTCATCATTATCCGAAATAGGAACGATGCCAAATTTAAATGTGAGGTAACTGTATATACATGTTTGTACTCCACAAGGAGCTTCATCTGAAGGAAGTTTCATCCGAGTGAAAAGATAGAAAATATCACAGCTATTAGAAAGAGTTCAACAGCGAGCAACAAAGCTCGTCCCGCAAAGCAAAGAGTATAGCTACATGTAACGACTTGAAGCCCTAAATCTAATGTCACTGAAATATAGACTATTTCGAGGAGATTTAATTGAAACATTCAAGCTCATCAGGGATCTATATAATATTGATAAGGACTGCTTTTTCGAGCCATCCAGTATTACACAGACCAGAGGGCATAGGGTCAACCTCAACATAAACCGCAGCAACACAGATATTCGCAAGCACTTTTTCGCTAACAGAGTGGTACCACAGTGGAATTCACTGCCAGCTACAATAATCGAAGCAACAACACTTGGATTATTCAAGAGAAAACTAGATATCTACTTCAAAGAAAGATCATTTGAATTCGACTGAACAAGCATACGTATACGAGCCCAACACAAAGTCATACTGTAATTCTTCCAATACAGTGAACTTATCTTGGAGTAGGCTGTACATCAACAAAAACATGCTCTGTAGCGATTTCAATTATCGGTAGATAAGTCTCTGCTTCCACGTCCACATTTTGTAGTAGCATGAAGAGACACTAGCATAGGGAAGGAGATTTGGATAGCGACCAACACAGAAAATGAAAACAACAGCAATAAGACCAACCATGGCTTCCACATGTCAGCGTGCAAACAAATGCTATGCACAGCAGGGTGTAACCATGAGTGTAGGTGGTACACCGCAGCTGACATGGGGAACACCCATCTCCATGACAGCATTTCCACAAATCAGTGTTAGCCCTTGCCGATCCGATGTCAAGATCATAAATTTTCATTTTAAATTAAAACTGATAACTGATAAATGTATTACACCAATTCTTTGTACAAAGTATATGGGGTCATATACAAAACTTCCCCATCAATCTATGAACAAACAACAACTCATCAGATGATCTAGCTGGTGTTCATTTTTCGGTAAATTTGGTGGATGATGTTGCTGTCATAGACATCAACATTATCAACCAAACTGTTGAGAAATGTACACCGACTTCTTTTTTATTTACCCAGCAAAAGATAGAACTCTTAAATCTAGCAGTTTCGAGGAGACTTAATTAATCAACAACAGTCAAATCATTAAAGAACAAACTAGATATCCAAGAAAGAACTTTTGAATTGGATTGAGCAAGCCATACTACAACAAAAAACATTGAGGCAATAACACGCCATTGGGTTATTCCTCGTAAAATGATGATGATGATGATGATGATGATGATGATGATGAAGATGTTGATGATGATGATGACGTCAGAGTGCATGTAATGCCCAAAGTCTTAAATCTAACTGTTTGGAGGAGAATAAATCAAGCAACAACAGTCAAATCACGCAAGAACAAACTAGAAAGCGACTTCAATGAAAGAACTTTGAATTAGACCGAACAACTCATACTAAAACAAAAAACACCGAGGCAATAACAAGCCAATGGTGTATGCCTCGTAAAATGATGATGATGATGATGATGAGCGACGGGATCTCCACAAGACAAGAAGAATGTGAATACGAAACGGAAACCGAAAGTATGAAATTTCAAATCAAATAAAGTTCATCTCATGTTAATTTTAATCTATGTGACAAGGTAGTTGTGTTTCATCACTTCACACATGCGCCATTCCCGCAGCTATTTATCATTTTGCAGCATTAAACAGATAAGCGGCGAAGTGAAATAAACCAGAAAACCCGTGGTCACCAGTTTTCGTAGTGGAATAGAAAGCAATATTGCTCATCCTAGTTTTTTCTGAAAGTACTTTGGAAATCACTTAATATTAATATTCTCGTTACTTCTCATTACCAGCTGAGCAGATTTCAACAATGACAGGAATGGAGGGATCCCACTTGTCAGTCACGTATACTATGGGTACCGAAGTTCGTGAATCTAAGCAAGTAATGCACTCGTGAAAGAAAACTTAAACAGATCTGCGCAAGAATTTAACACAATGTGAAATAACACTTCCAAATACAAAAAAAAATTTTCAGTACAAAATTTAAATTTTTAAACAAATCCCAAGCATTTGAACTGACCCACCTCGCCAGGTTATGTGTGAAATAGCGGTACCGAATTTCGTGAATTGGTGATTATGCATCTTCAGCTGTCTGGTACATGCTTGTAAATCCTTAAATATCACTGTATTAGTTTGTTGAATGTTTCAACTGCTAATTTTGCCTGTTTTAACCGAAAAATGTGTCCTACAAATGAATGTATAAACTATAAAAGCAGTTGATACATTTGAAGAGAAGAACACCCCCCAAATGGATGCCGCTTTAGTTAGGTAGTGACGTCACATGAAATTCACAAATATTAATGAGCTGAAGAAATGAGCTAACGCTAGTGTCTTTAAAACATGTTCAGCAGGCATAAAGGAAAGAATAAAAAGAAATTCTATCGTTAAAAATAACATCATAACATGTGTGCACTTTATGTTAATTTTGACACAGGTAAATGATTAATAAGCACCCACCCCTTCCTCTAGAGCCTCTCCAATAAAATTTAGACGCGCTCCCATCAATCAGGCTAATCCAACGCGGCGAATAAATTTAACCAAAGCAGGTGGTAACTTCGGATTGTGAAAATTGCTCATTTTAGGTGCTAAATAAGCGCAAGTACGTAATCTAAGAAAGTGCATTAAGGAAGCTTGCAATTTTTATCACTACCATCAGTAATTGTATGAACAGTTTCTTGTTTTGACCTTATTTTGCTCACAACTTTGTCAAAAGCTTCAGAACTGGCAATCAAAACGTGGCTACTGTGTAGATGAGTTCCATGCAACGTTACATCATAGAACGAGAGCGAGAAAAACAAATTCACGAATTTCAGTACTCACGAATTTAAGCAACTCGACCATATATATTATGTTATGTTCAATACTCATCAAAACCCATATCGGGTATCACGGCGATGAAGGGTAAGAGTGCAGTGGTAGACTAGCTTTAAATAATGCCAGGTTCTGACTCTCTTTGGTTCCTTTAGGCAAAGCTTTCCAGAAACTGTGCTTGTAGTCAATGTGTTAAGTGTTTTAAACGTCCTCTTCTTCCTGCTACTAGGTGCTCTATGTCGGGTGAGGGTGGGACTACGACCATGTCATTTAAAATTTGGTAGAACAATGTATGTCTGGCTTTTTTACGTCTTTCCATTAAAGGTTCCCAGTCAAGGGGTCTCATCATGGCTATTACACTGGATTGCGATATCTATATATAGTCCCTCAGCACAAATCGTCCTGCCTTGCGTTCTATATGACATCATGATCAATTACCCTGCATTGGGTCAGCGTATTATAAGTTTATTTGTTGGGCCAACATAGTTTTTCTCATTGGGTTTACATTGGCCCAACACATCATGTAGTTTTCCTCACGTAGATACACCATTGAGCCAATATAACTAACTTACAATCAGCCAGCCAACATAAATACAACGTTTGTTCAACATAGCTAATTTTCTGTCAATCATCCAATGTTGCTACGAGCACAAATAGATGTAGTGTTTTACCAATTGTACTGAGGCTGAGTATGAGTACTTTATAAATGTACTTGAGTACAAGTACATATTAATACCAAACCCGCTATGTTTATTTACAAAGCAAAGGTACATGTAGCCTGTTGGATATTTTGGAAATAATCAAACTGAATACTTTCAAAATATTTAATAGAATAGTTACTAACGCTTTCAGCGATGCACGTACCTGTCGACAAAATCACAAACTCATTACAATAAGAAATATCCAGTTAATATTTTATGCAGAAATTGCTTTAGACAAATTATTTTCAAAATGTTAAATTGGATATATAAATTCATAAAGAATTTGCTGAATTTCTAACTAGTATGATTTCTTTGACTATATAATATACGGTTTCAATCGGTAAAAGGGTTAAATCAGAAATAACTTAGTTTAGATAAATCATGTAATACTATTGAATATTTTGAAATTAATTTGACTGATAGACATTACTGCTTATGGCTTATTCTTTCAGATGCATAGCATATTCTGTTGAACATTATGAATTGAATTATTATAAACTTAATGAGTGGAAGTCTACTTCCTACGGCAGCAACAGCTTCTGATCATACTAGTTTCCAAATATTCAATAGCTTTCCTATATTATTGTCATGAAATTGAGATTCTGGGAATGGACCTTTACAGTTTTAGCTATGCCCCGCCCATCTCTATCTAAGCTCCTCCCACACCTCGTCCGTATTGGGATCGATCTCTGAACTCCCTGACTATCAATTTCCAGAAAACTATACAGGTAAGCTGTTGAATATATTAAAACTAATTTGACTTGGTGCTGTTGCTGCCTATGGAATTAGTTTTAAAATATTCAACAGAATGTTTATTAAATGGTAAAGGCATACAATTCGTACAACGTGTCGCGGACTATTAAGCGTTAACGACCGACTATATCGAGTCATTCATGATGTCCTAATACACGTTACCCAGTTGGTTATGGCATCATATGATGGATGGATAAACTTGGAAAGGGCCATTCGCTGATAGAAGAGTTAAATGGTTCATTTCAAAGTTTTAATGATCGGCTTACCCACAACCATTGAGATACAGATTATTTCAGCTTGGATGCCATTATATTTGATCAAATCTATATCATTGAAATAGATGTATGCACATTTTTTATAAATGTTTTTCAGAACACATTATTATACAACATATCGAGAAAAATACCAACCTTCATATATAACAAGGTTTCGCTGCTGTCATGGCTGGCAACAATTAAATTTTGAACCAGGATGCCTATACAGTAAGTACAATTTATAATTACATACTATGTATTATACTCCCTGTAACCCTTTGGTCAAGAAAATCTAAATATTTCCTTATTGAATCACCATTTGCCGGCCAAGAGATGAATATTTGTGAAGATTTACCACTTTAGTGACTGGGTCGTTTATCAAGCCATTCAAATGGTAAATGTTCAAAAGTAGTTTTCTATTGGTATGAAAATGGACATTTCTCAATATCAATGCGATGACCAATTTGCGTGACTTGACCATTACAGGGTTAATAGTGACAATTGTTTAATTCTTTACTGGTCAATTGAGGTCAAGAAAATCAAAAGATTTGCTCATTGAATGTCCATTTGCAAGCCAAGAGAAGACTATTTTTGAAAATTAACCAGTGAAATTACTGGCTCGGTTATCGAGCCAGTAAAATCGAGTGGTAAAATTAAAAAAATTGTCTTCTATTGGTCCGCAAATGGACATTCCTCAAGACCACTGCAGAGGTTATTTTTGGCCGGCTTGACCATTAAAGGTCAAATGGTCTTGGCCAGTGATGTAGTGGAGAATTTCGGGGTGCAGAAAGTGGAGGTATGCGAGGTACAATATCCTGCAGGCTGCAACAGCTATGGTTAACAATTGAAGTTCGTAAGGTGCTGGAGCAAAGCTGCGGTGCACTCCGGCATCCCTACGCCGCTGGCGTTTAACCATCTTCCAATCAGTAAATGAATTCTGCAGTTTCATATTCTATTTCCATAGCTAAGCATGGAACATTGTATATTCTATCCAGAATGTATGGTGCCTGTTTATTTAGACCTCGCTCCACTTATAGTCCAAATCTTTTTGTTAGTTTTCAGAAGGGCTTTATATAATAATTACAGTTATACCAGTTTGTCATATATATCATAGTAATGCATATAAATAAAATACAGTGAAGCTCATAACATGTCTCCAAAGTAAAAACAGAAACCTGTTTGTTAGTACAATATTGAACAAGATCTATGTAAGAGCTGTTCTGTTGGATATTTTGTACTTAATTGGGTTGGAAGCATTGCTGCCTTAGGTAGCAATAAGGCAGCGTAATGCCTTCAAATCCATTTATGTTCACAATGTTCACCAGTATGTATTACGTTATTTCTCAGCTGCACTGTAGCTCAATATATAGACGCTGTAGGTGATAGTCAAGGTAACCTTTTAACCTCCAAATTTGTTTTAAAAAATTTCAATTTTATCATAAAAATGTCCATTTGCAGAACAAGATGGGATTATTTTTTAAAAGTTATCACTGGAATAAGTGGCTCAGTTTTTGAGCCAGTCATTCCAGTCGTAAATTTTCAAAAATATTTCTCTCGTTATGCAAATGGACATTTCTCAAGACCACAGCAGAAGTCGGGTTTGGTCAGCTTGTGTTAAAGGGGTTTATATCCATTCAATTGGGAGTACCATGGCCCTTTTATTCTTAGAGACTACTCTAGATACTGATACAGATTCTTTACAATATAACAGGTATAGTGTTGAATATTTTAAAACTATTTTAGAACTAATTTTACTGGATACTGTTGCTGCCTAGGCAGCAATAACTTCCTGTTAAGTTAGTTTTAGAAGTATGTCGCAGGTTACCTGTAAGTTTACTTCGACTTGAAATAGAGATATTTGGACCTTTGGGTTGGGGGTGGGGTGATGTTTGAAATATTTAATTGGTGATCATGTTATAAACTGGTCTGTGTCTATATATACATATAGATCTATAAAATCAGATAAACATTTTAAAGAAATTTGTTTGAGACTTGGTCACTTGTTGCTGTCTTATCCAGCAATAATAATAATCATATGCTTTCAAAATACACAACATGATAAGTTAGCTAGCTGGCAACAGCAAGAATTTATGATAATCCTTTCACACCTAACCCTATTACAGACAAATCTCGGAAAATATTTTTTACGATATCAAACTTATTCTGTTGAATATTTCCAAATTAATTTGACTGGAAGCCACTGTTGTCTTGAAAAGAAGATATGGGTAATTTCTTCGGTGAAAGGGTTAAGCTAGGAAAAAACAGTTTCTGCGGACCAAGAGAAAACTATTTTTTGAAAATTTACCACTTGAATGGCTGACTCGGTTATATGTGGCTCAATAAGGGAGCCAGTCTTTCCAGTGAAAAATTAAAAGAAATAATCTCTTGGTCTGCAAGTGGGTATTTATTTCCTATGAGAAATCTGAAATTTTCTTCAACAAATTTAAGGGTTAAAACATTAATTATGACTATTTGTTATGATATATCTAGAATGAAATGAATGATAATGTGGACATTTCTTGACATCTTAATGACTAAGCCTAATGGAATATTTAATAGCTATTTTATGCAAACATGACTAGTTTATACAAAATTATAATACATACTTAAGTTTAAAATATGTTAAAATAATTATACTTTTTTCGTTTAGGCCATTTATTATTATTTTCTGTATGCCCCTATATTAATATATTGATCGTATTTCTTGTTTTTATTTATGTGGTGATTTATTGTGCTTTAAAATCACCTTTCATTAAAGACTTGTTGATCAGAATAAGAGGAGCATTTACCTTTGAGACTTAAATATGTAATTAAGTTAATTGCTTTCTGATGACAAACTTGTCAATGATTGATCTGTACAGGTATATAAGAACTGACCATTAGTGACCGGTAGACGCTTGTATTCCTGACTTCTTTGAGATCTGGTATAAATAGATTGAAACAGTCTTTGAAACAAATGAAGATTTAGTTTGTCCATTTTACATTCGTATGTGTTATTTATACCAAATTTGGGCAGACTGATCCTATTAGCATCTAATACTTGCATTTCAAAAAATCAAATAACACCAGAGTCATGGCCCTTGGAGTTTTTCTAACGTATCAGAGCCAATTGAGAAAAATAGATATCATATAGAGCTTGTATGTGGATTTATAGTCCCTTGAATTTGCTCAAGAAAATTTCAATTTCTTCATAAAAGATGCCCATTTGTAGACCAAGAGAAGTTTTACCACTGGAATGACTGGATCGGTTATCGAGCCAGTCATTCCAGTGGTATATTTTCAAAAATAGTCTTCTTGGTGTACAAATGGACAGTTCGCAAGACCACTCACAGAAGACATTTTCGGCTGATATGAGGGTTAGAGGGTTAAGTTTTAGCCGACAGATCCAGGAAAATGCATATTCTTTAATTCTTTACAATATAAAACTTAACCTGCCTAGGGCAGCAAAGGCTTCCAGTCAAATTAATTTCAAAATATTCAACAGTTTTCCGTTATGGTTGCCTTGAAAATGAGATGCGGGGAATTCATGGTTGAAAGGGTTAAAGTTTTAAGCATTTCCTATGTGTGAAGGTAGTCTATAAAGCATTAATTATTTAGACTATATATATACAATAACCACCCTTCTTAGTCAAATTTTCTAAGTCATAGGTTCACAGCCGATATGTATAAATGTAGCCAGGAAACCATGAATAATAATCAAATAGACGGATACATAAATTGTATCTGTAACACACCAATGTCTAGATAAACACCGGCGACTTTATACAGGTATTTGAATCAATTTTAACACTGAATTCCTAGAATCTAAATTCCCAGGTAAGCATCTGTACAGGTACACAGGTAAGCTGTTGAATATGCATGATACAGTTTCAAAATATTCAACAGAAAGCTTATTAACCCTTTAACCCTTGAATCTGTCCAAGAAAATTTAACTTTTCTCATAGAAAGTGTCCATTTGCAGACCAAGAGAAGACTATTTTTGAAAATTTACTACTGGAATGACTGGCTCTGGTATTGAACCAGTCCTCAAGCCCACCCAGAAGCTGTTTTTGGCTGATATGAGCGTTAAAGGGTTACATTGGAAATTCACAAGACACAATTGTGATGTGTCAAAGCTTTGCCCCTTTCGTGTCACACCTATTTTGACTACAAGTGCTAAATTTTGATGATGACATCAGCTACTTGTGTGACAGATCGGACCCATCCATTGGGTGTCACTGGGTTAAGAACATTTAATCTATCCAAATGTGCTTTTTGTCACTTTAGAGACATTTGTTTCCATGACAATAGAACATTCTGGCCTAATTTCAAATGATTTATATATTTTAAAAATAAAATTATACACCGCCTTGGGTCACGAAATTAGTGATAAGTGCTATACGATATATTTTGTGTAAAATTAGTTTTTTTATTGCCTAGGTCATGTAGTGTTTGAAATATTTGATAGATTTGGGGCTGTTTATAACTAGTAGACCGTGCAGCATTAAGTTTAACATTTATTATATTTAATAGCCTAAATTCCCTTTATAATATTTTTGTAGTTTTATTTATTATATTACCCCATTGACCCTCGAAATTCAAGCATTGCACATTCATGACAACTCTACGAAACCTGCTCAATATTTTGAAAGTAACTTCACTGTGTTGGCTCTCAGGCAAATTGCTTGTAGTTTAGTCATTTATATTTGTGGTCAAAGGATGACAATAATAAATTATAATGGAAGGGAAGTTGTTTTGCTATATTATGCATGCATTTGTGGTTATTTATTAAATCTCTTGTCGCAAGTTTAGCAGTCCAATTTCACACTAGAATATTTAAAAATAAAATTAATAGAATTGTATATCGTTAGAGGCTTAAGTTGTGTACCTGAATGTAATGAAATGTAATAAATCTTAACATATGATGATTTCATTCCGTATAAATTAATATAATTTTTTTAGTTGTGAATTTGTTAGGGATACAAGTCCCTATTTCACTTTCAAAGCAAAAGGGTGTATTAATTTATATGGAAGAAGATCGTCATATGGTAAGGTATATTTCGCTTCATTACATTGAAGAAAACAATTTAAGCCTCAAAATCTTACAAATTTTATTTTCTTGGTATGAATGTTGGCCTTTACGTTTTGCTCAATTTCGAGGCTTCTGCAAAATTGTGCATCTGCAGATCAAGAGATTAATTTTGAAAATTTATCACTTGAATGACTGGTTCAATTACCGAGCCACTCATTCCAGTGGTAAATCTTAAAAAATAGGCTACAAATGGACATTTTCTATGTGAAAATTTTAATTTTCTTGAACAAATTTGAGGGTTAAAGGGCTAACTTCTTACCTGACCTACGTCATTCGGACGTCCACTGTCCAGACCACCATCATCTATCTGTGGTCAGTTCTATTGTTTCGACTAACAAGCTGTTTGCATCCATATTCACTCTACCCATCATGAAGCGATTCTTTGTTTATGCAAACCTAGGCAAATATTTACTCAGAGAGAATGCTGATAAATCGTTTATCCCATGCTATTCTGGATAGCTTTGCTAAATGATAATATATTTAAAGTATTTTTCTTGTATTTTAATTCAATCTGAATGTTTTGAAAATAATTTGAGTGAACGTTATTGGTGTCTTAGACAGCAATAACTTTCAGTCAATTTATTTTCAAAATATGCAGCATGTTTAATTTTTCAATTATTCTTGAAACAATTTGGGATGATGTGGTTTTGATACCCAGATTAGAACTGTCAGATGCAGCACATCAAGGCATATGAAGGGGGTGGGGGTGGGCAGAGAGGGGGTTGTTCGGGGTGGGGTCGTTGTGCGTGTTGGAGGAACTTTTTGACCCTAGTCATTCCAGGAAGATGTGGAGGAGTTGACTTTTATTTCAAATTTTTTCCTTTCATTGTCATTCCTTATAGCCCGTGTAAAATATTTCTCAAAATCCAATGTGTTTGCCTCTTTGCATTCATTTATTTGGTTTGAACAAATCTTAGCAGGGGAATCCCATCCGCTATTCAAAATCCTCTTAGAAAACCTTAAACCTTTCACTGATAATTCCCCTGTACGTATCTCAATTCCAGGACAAACACACAGGAAAGCGCTTGAATATTTTGAAATTAATGTGACTGCATTAGGCAGCAATGGCTTCCACTCGATAGCAGAGCCAGTCATTCTAGCGATAAATTAAAAAAAAATAGCCTATTGATTTGTAAATGGACATTCATTAGACAAGATTTTTATTTTAAATTTATTTTTAAAATCATGACAGTTAAATTGTTGAAGGAGCTGTTAATTTGGATCTTTTTGAAATTATTTCGTGTAGATTTGTTGAATATAATTACTCGTCTCAATGGAGGTTCTTTGAAAGGACCCAGGTACAGTTTTGTTGCCTAGGAGGAATATTAATAGGGTGAGATTGTAGCTACAATGATAATCAAATTCCTTCTCTTAATAAAATTTATTGACTATTTAAAGGCCAAGCTGACCAAAACTGGCCTCTGCAGTGACCTGGAAAAATGCCAATTTTCTGACCAAGTGAAGATTATTTTTGAAATTGTATTACTGGAGTGACTGGTACGATACTGTCATTCCAGTGGTAATTTTTCAAAAATATTCTACTTGGCCTGCAAATCAAGGGAATTTCATTAAGAAAAAGTTTTAATTTTCTTGACAAATCTTAACAGTTAAAAGATTAGGGTTTTGTTTACTAAATAGAACCAATTAGTATTTAAGAGGAATTCTCATGTTTGGTTAATAAAATCTCAAAATAGGCTAATTTTCTGGATAATAGAGTTAAAGGAAAAGTACACTCATGTAACTATGGAGGTAAGCTGTTGAATATTTTGAAATTAATTTAACTCGAAGCTGTTGCTGGCCTAGGTAGGGAATGAATTACACACAATCTATGTACTATAATCTATCAGTACAATACAACATTTGAGGCAAGATTATAGTATCCATTCACATTTGGCTAATAAAATCCCAAAATATGTTAATTTAATGGCTGAGAGTGTTAATATTTGGCTAATAAAATCCCAAAATATGTTAATTTAATGGCTAAGAGAGCTAATATTTGGCTAATAAAATCCCAAAATATGTTAATTTAATGGCTAATCATTTCAGATGGGAAGGTCCTTCCCTGTTCGAGCAATATAATTTGATTGGTGCTAATGGACGATTCCAGTTTATCCATCCATCATATGACGTCATAATCAACTACGTGATGTGTAGGATAATGTCATAATCTATTACATCATGAATGATGTAGCTAATCTATCTATTCTGAACGCTTAGAGGACAATTCCAGGATTGGTAAAAGTGTACGTTATTTGAAAGACTATTATATGACTAACATATTGGATCATAAATAAAAACAATAGACACATAATACGAGTAACTATACCATCGTAAACATAGGATTATTTTATCTCGCGGGCGGCACCATTTTCTTGCAACGATGGCGAGATTTCACGAGATCCTGATGTCATCCCCGCACCAACGCTATCTTTGCCGAGCACGAAGGCTGTACAGTAAATATGTATATACATGGAGGCCTAACATGGGCTAATTTGTAATCGTTAGGACATTGTCCAGTTAAGCTAGTAAGTTTTTCAAGTAATTCTAGTGTCCGAAGTCGGTGGGGAATCATTAACCCGTAGACCGCTGAAGCATAGATTCCATTTTCTCTATCCTATCAGAATGTATTCATTTTGGTAACTATGCTCCTGTAAGTCAGTGCTGTGCACGACAGCAACACGTTTCGGCAACATTTTTTTTCAAAATGTACCCCAGCACTATCTCTGTAAGTAGGCTATTACGCATTTTACACCACGCGATAAGGGTTAAATGAAGTGGCACACTTAACACGTGCGTATTGTCAAATTACTCAGCCGACTCAATGTACCGTTATAGCGTGTGTTGCAGGCAGTGTAAATATATATTCCAAGAAAACATATGATATGATAATATTGACGGAATCACAGAACCAATTGTAATAATTCTGATAGCTACCTGTAGCTGCAAATTCGAAGATTTATCCAATGCTAGGGATGTTAGAATCGGCCTTGTGGTTCAAAAGATATACTCTGCAGGAAAAACTAAGCCAGCAAAATTTCAAGCAAAAATTTCAGGATACGCTCTATCCATCATCCCATATCAGAATGAGTATTACAGCTACAATGACAAAATTTGCTGTGCCGAAGCTTTACAATGTTATCACATAACGGGAAAAATTCCATCAAAATATCTTAATTATTGAAATTACTACAGCTTGCCGGGCAATATTGATCGGCGATGAAAATTCCCAGATTTTGTGTCAAAATGTTAATTCATTTGGTGATATCTCTGGCACTATTCACGTGAGCAAAATTATAATTGGTCAGGCAAATAGCCATTTCTTTCAGCTTTAAGCACACTCCAATTTAATGATAGTACGCAAAGATAGAGTCTGCGAGACAAAACCCATCTCATGCCAAATTTTACCAAAAAAGGATAACATATTCTCAGATCGTATCTTTGATGAATAAATTTTTTTATACATTCCAGTCTTTTGAACCTCTTGTCCGATATTAACAGCCATTATATAATATTAAAACCGAGGTCAGCACATATTTAGAGATCCTAGAATCATTGGAATCACTTCAGCGGCTCGTTTGCTATTATCATTTATGTATACTTCCTTAAAATATATACCCGTATCCCTAGGCCTCGCGCCTCCAGTCATATCAATAGCGGTGGTGCCCGGCTGACGTCGCTAGAGGTGATAAAATGTCAGCGGCCAGATGTGCAAAAAAAAATTTCAATTTTACTGACTTTATCTAGCGATAGTTGGTTGCGCTATTTCTATTTGGTTATTATTCTGGTGCAATTTCAGTAAACATGTAATAATCTTTCAAATAAAGCATACTTTTTATCATCCCGGAATTGTCCTTTAATTGATGACAGACTAAGCATTGTTGTACGCAGTGTTTCTCATGGTATCTAAATCTTGGGAGGTCCCATGGACCCCACATTCTGAAAAGCAACAGCGCCCAGTCAAATTAGTTTCAAAATACTCAACAGTGGAAATTGAAATGCAGAGAATTGATGGATCGATCGATCCCAACACAGGCCAAGTGTGGGTGGAGCTTAGCTAAAGATGGGTGGGGCATAGCTAAAACTGGATTCCTCAATTTGATAGGAAGCCATTGCTGCCTTCTGAAACAATGGCTTCCAATCAAATAAAGTCCAAAATATTCAACAGTACGTTTTGTTTTGTCTTTTGGAAACTTATTACACTATTCCTCAGCTGTACTATAAGTGCACATCTGGTATATTCAGGATAATACATGTCACATGCAAACACCTGCAATTGATTTCTGAGAAGTTGTCAGTTATCACTCAGAAATATTTCTGTTCTCTATTGGCTCCTGTCAGCACTCAGCTGCCCACTGGTCACTCACTGACCATACCTCATATGGTTTTCTTTAGAAAGATAATTTCTACATCTCCAGGCACAGGTGGTTTGAGGGTCTTAAATCCGCATTTCATGCATTTTGCATGCTGCACACACATACCACTGGGGTATTGACTTAGGGGCGATCAAATTTGAATGAGGATTGAACTCTCATGGACAAATACAAATATTCTAAAGTTTAACCCTTTTAGAACTGAAATGATAAACCCCAGAGTTCAAACATACAGCGAAAGTTTAACTTTTTTAGCACTGAATGATAGAACCCAGTATTCAAACATGCAGGAACAGTTTAACAATTTTATCACTGAAATGATATGTCAAACATACAGGTAAATGTTGGATATTTCGAAACTAATTTGTCTGGATGCTGTTGCGGCTTAAGCAGCAACAGCATCCAGTCAAATTAGTTTCAAAATATTTAACATAGCATTTCTTATATAGATTGTAAGGAATTTGGTCCGTAGGGTTGCAAGGATTAAAACTTTCTTGGGGGAACCCTAATCCTATGTGAGCTGTTTTCATTTCCCTGTTGAATGCTATGCCGTATGTTTATGCTGTTGCTGTAAGTTGTTGCTGTCAAAGTTATTGTTGTCTAATATTAGGCAGCAGCACTATTCACCATCGCCAATATTAAATGACATGTGCATAATTCTAATGTAGGCTAACAGCAGTAAAAGCGTTAGCTGTGGAAAGCTGTGTGAGGTTTGATTAATTTGGTCATTTATAATGTGGGGGTGAAAAGCTTAGGAAACTGATCCCTATTGTGGCATATGTTATTGTCCTGGTCACCAATGGATTCCTCCCATCCCACCCACCCACTCTTTCCACCCAACCCGTGGATGTGTACACAGGCACAGAAACTTTCAGAAACTTTAATGTCTCTTAACCCTTTAGCCCTCATATCAGCCATAAACGGCTTCAGCTGTGGTCTTAAGAAATGCGCATTTGCAGACCAAATGAAGAAAATTTTGAAAATTTACCAATGGAACGACTGGCTTGATAACCGAGCCAGTCATTCCAGTTGGAAATTTTCAACAATAATCTTCTCTTGCTCTGCAAATAGACATTTTGTATGGGAAAATTGAAATTTTCTTGAATAAATTTGAGTACTCTCAGTCATTAGCTCCCAACATCCACCCCACACCTCCAATCTGCCAATGCAAACATCTACACCTTGATCTGTCTGAAACTAATCATCATCTTTATAGGAACCGGCTTACTATTCTCTTGAGGCAACTCTGCTCATCTTGGAAGCCAACAGTACAATGACAATCAGCAGTGGTGTGGAATGAAATTTTGTTATGGTGGTTGGGTGACAGATCAGGGTGGGCCTGGGAGGAGGTGTCCACCTTCCACCAATGGGGATTGTCCACCCACCAGAAAATTTGGAAATCGGGATTCTCTCAGATGGCTTCTGCATTACCGAAGCTGAATATGAAGTAAATCACATGCAGATGTCATTTTGTAGACCAAGAGAATACTATTTTTGAAGATTTATAATTGGAATAACTGGCGCTATTATCGAGGATGACTAAATGTGGGTGTGGGGTGTGTGATATGACTATAGGCATCCCCCTCAAGGTCATGATTTGATACACACACCCAAATAGTTCTCTCTTGGCCGGCAAATGAACATTCAATAAGCAAATATTTGGATTGAAAAAACAAGGAAAAATCTACTCCCACCCAACACACAAAAACAAATTTCAACTCGCATCCCATGCATTATGGATTTCCACCCACAGAGCAAACTAGCTTAAAATGTTATCTTGCGCCACTGGGACCAACTACAGAGCAGCCCCAAATGTAGGGCAACATTCCAGGAACCGCCATTATTTGGTCACAGAAGGAATCCCTCCTTCAAAGACACACTAATAACGGCCAAATTTATGGATGCAAAAACTTTTGGCATTCAAGGCAGAAACATCACCAACCCTGTCATTCCATGCAACAAACACAATTGCGCATTTTGTCAACAAATGGACAAAAAACGCACATTCAAATGCTCACACACTGGGCTCAACTATCATACTAAAACAAAAACATGCTGTAACACAATGAATGTGGTTTATTTAATAACGTGTAATACATGTTCTAAACAATACATTGGTGAAACTAAACGAGAATTTCAGATAAGTATTAAAGAACATCTTAGGGACATTAAAAACAAGAAAGACACAAGTAGCCATTCACTTCAATCTCCCCAATCACAACATCTCTTCAGTCAACTACAGAATCATCGAGGTGTTCCATCGCGATCCTGAATCCACGGAAGCAACGTCTATCCGTAAGGAACGCGAGAAATTCTGGATCCACCAGCTACATAGCATGGACCCAATTGGAATTAATCACGCTGATTGGTGACAATCTCTACCTGAAAGTAGTACAATAAATACAATAAATATTTGGATTTTGTTGACCAAATTTTACCATTACAGGGTTTGTCTGAAAATGAGGATTTCTCAAGACCTTTGCAGAAGTTGCTTTTGGGCGGATTGACTACTGGGTATTAACTGTTTCACTGCTGCAAGCCAGCAGACAATAGTTTCAATGAGCAAAAGCTCTGGACTTGCTGAATATTGTGAAAATAATTTGACTGAAAGTTGTTGGTGGCTTAGCCACTAATAACTTTCAGTCAAATTGAGATATAACCCCTGGAATATGCCATCTGCAAAAATTCAGCAGTCAGGTAGTTAAAAGATTAATGCACCAGATTCAATTAACAACAACAGCACAGCTCAGAAATAAGTTAAAATATTTCCAAGACAAAATGAAAATTTAAATAATGCAGCAATGTCTGCCAATCCAATTATGTTCAAAATAATCAAGAAATATCTGCATCTATCATGCAAATTTACAAACATATTCCATAACTAGGTATTATATATATATATTTATTACAAAATTTAAATCAACGCCATTCTCCATAACGTGTACCATCTTGTTTACAGTTTCGTGGTCATCGTCCCTAGGAAACATTTGCAGTGTCACGAGGCATGTGGGATTTTTTACAAGTTATCTAACCACTGAAAATATTTCTTGCACATTATCTTTACAATAAAAATCTTTTGTTGAATTATTATGTGTGCTGAAAGCCTTCTTCATGTGATAAATATGATTATGGACCTAATGACATTTAAGCTAAGCTATAGGCCTGCAATTTTCTTCCATAGCAATTGCTGTGGCAAATTAAGTTTATAACAGCTTTTACCAAAGCATTGCTGATTGCTGTGGTGAATTTCGATAGCTGAAACCCATATACATAGTGATGGATACCTGACGCTGTTCTAAATGTAAGAATGAAGTCTGTTGCTTACACGTAACACTGATTTAGTGCCCAGAATTATTGAAACATCCAGTGCTAGCCATTTAACCTCTATTTGCACCCCGAGATAAGACTGTTTTTTGAAAATGTATAATGGTAATCAATAGGCAAGATAGATCATGATCATCATAATTTTTATTAAGGAATACATCTCCATTTGCAGACTAAGAGAAGACTATTTTTGAAAATATATCTCTGGAATGACTGGCTCAATAAAACGGGCCAGTCATTCCAGTGACCACTGCAGAGGCTGTTTTTTTTATCGGATTGACTTTTAACCCGTAACACACTGATGTCAATATTCTATCTTTTACTGTGTCAATTTCAAAGAAACTGGTGTATATTTGTAAACAATTTTGGTGGAAGATGTTGCTGTCTATGACAGCAACCATCTGCCACCAAATTTGTTAAAAAATGAACACCAGTTCTTCTGTTAATTTAATTTGAAATTTTAAAATTTTGACACGAGTGATACGGGTTAAAGGGTTAAGATAGTTTGTCTCTCCAGTAAATCTTACTATGTTCAATGAATATTCATGTAGTGACATACATGTAGACGAAATGCATCGGCTGAATTTATTTATTCATTTCATCATTCATTTATTCATTTATTTAGCCAAAGCTGTTGCCATGAATATGTCAGCTAGGGTGTTTAGCAAATTCTTTTGAAATTGTGTACATCTATTGAAATTACGTACAGTAGAAAGTTACAGAAATTACCACATACAGTTCTTTGAAATTATTTGTTATATCAAAAGTTCAATATTATGTGTTAAATAAAGCTCTCGTGTTCCATTAAATATAGACACTTTTGCACGAGATATGAGATGACTGTGTAATTTACCCAGCATGCAATGCTACCCGGCGTGCAATGCCCTGATTCCATAATCGTTGGAACTATTGGACGCCATATTCGTTTAGTCTATTGTCTGCACAAGCCAGGATTTCTGGAACAAAACCAACCTGCTTGCACGTGCAAATAGTCATTTGTCCTCCAGCTCTGGAAGCGTAAGCGTGCACTTAGGGTGTATTCACGGCAGTACATTCGACAGTCTGTATTTCAATACAGTTCAGAGAAAGTGTGTCAATGTCCAGGAGAAAATAAGAGACCGCTTTTATATACATTGACAGTAATTTGCGGGAAAGTCGTTACTGTCAATGACAGCATCAACATTCAGTCAAATTGTAGTCAAAATAAGCTCCAGGTGAGCTGATAATGGATATCAAATATATAATTTCAGCAATACATTAATGCTGTACAATTCCCTGTTTGATATGTTTGCTATTAATGGCCATAACAGCCAAAACCAGCCTCTGCTATGGTCTTGTGGAATATCCATTGACACAAGGGAATACATTTTTTGAAAATTTACCTCTGGAATGTTATTGGCTCGATAACCCAGCCAGTCATTCATTTTATTGATAAATTTGTAAAAATTATGTTCTCTTGGCCTGTAAATGTACATTCAATCGGCAGGTATTTACATTTTCTTGACCAAATATGACCAATAAATGGTTAACCAGAGATTGTTAAACATATTACATGCATGTATTAATAGAAGGCCAGAGTGGTCACTGCATTACTATAGAGTATAGAGCTTAAGAAGTTGTACCAACACTAGTATCTGTCAATAAATTGCAGCAAATCAACAAGATACATACCTCCCAAGATGGCTATTTCCATTTTAAGGTTACTAGTGCTAAGCATTCTATTTAACAGTTATGTCAGACTTTTCAAAATAGTAAATTCTGTATCCATAACTCATAACCCGTGCGTATACTAATAGTCAATGCACTTGACTTCTTCAAAGACTTCTATTTCCCGCCAATTTTAGCAGGTCATGGCCAGGTCAACTCGACTCAGAGTTATATTACCTAGAACCAGTGTTGTTATTACACCACAAAAACATCTTGACCGTTCAATCACTACTTGCTAAATCAAATATCTGCATTTAGCTACCAGAATAAAAATTTTATGCTCGCTTACAATACTCCCTTATGCTTATATCATCACCATGCATACCCTTAACCAGGCTACTGGTGAGTGGTGAGGGAACCCCCAGCATAAGCCTCAGTATAGACTGGCACCAGTGTGTACTCGCTCCTTGGTGACACCTGTCACTAAGCGCGCCTGTGCATGCACAATAGATCCCAAATGGGAAACAGATTCACTTTTCAAATATTTCGCAAGCAGGTTTTTTGCACTGAAGATCAGCTACATATTTAAGAGTTTTCCGATTCAGGATTCATGACTATTATAAATTCTAATCTCCCTAATTATGTCTATTGTATACTTTGTGGTTTTTTGGGAGTTTTTAACTCTGGTTTATGAGTTACCAGTTTTCGTGTCAAATACTCCTGTTTTTTAGGTATTACATACAATTCATGCCTATTTAATATCATCAATAAAAACCATGCTTTAAAATTTTAAAAACCCTTAGTACTCGCTTATTAATATTTAGTGCCTACATAAAAATAATCTTACGAATCTTCGTAAATTCTTGGTCTTTCAGTGAGATTTTCAAATCCGTTTCTCAGCCTCTTGTGTAGAGGTTTGGTTTCTTTAGCGTATTTCCATATCTAGAGATCTCTTATTAAGTATATTTATTATATAAGCATCATATGAACGGATTTCTCTATTTCGTGATTCTATAAAGAATTAGTCTGATTAAGATGATAGTCGTAATTCTTGCCGCCATTTTCGTTAATGGGGGAATCCCACGTCTTTCACGACCAGGCATGAATTACGTCTTTTGTTGACTAAGGCTTTGGTTTCTCTTAAAGCCTGTTATAGACTTCCGGTAAGTCTCAGTCTAAAGACCATATAAGTCTTGAGAGGGTGCATTACTCTCATGCAGTGGCGTCGGTGATGGAAGTTACCAATTATTCATCCCATGCAGGTATAGCCAGTATGTTTAGAGATCTTCGATCTCTATGTCCGCTCCCGTTATTGCTCCTGGCTTGTCATGGCAAGCGGGTTCTAAATCCGGTATTGCTGCTGGTTTGACCGGGCGTCCGGATATGAGCTCTGTGATTGTTTTGGCTTGGCTGGACATGCGGAGTCTCATCTCTTTTTCATCTGGCTGTTTTCATGTTGTTTCTCCACTTATTTTTACATCCGTTTCCGGTAGTAACTTCCGGTATGAGAGGTGCTTTTCCGGGTCTGTTAGATCCGACCTCGCATCAGTTATCTATTTCCGGTTCCGGTTTTTTCCACTTCAGTTCCCGGTAGTAGTGTATCTGCTTCGGGTAGGAGAGATGAAATAATATGTCCGCTCCCGTTGTTGCTCCTGGCTTGTCCGGGCAAGCAAGTTCTAAATCCGGTATTGCTGCTGGTTTGACCGGGCATCCGGATATGAGCTCTGTGATTGTTTTGGCTTGGCTGGACATTCAGAGTCTCATCTCTTTTTCATCTGGCTGTTTTCATGTTATTTCTCCACTTATTTTTACATCCGTTTCCGGTAGTAACTTCCGGTATGAGAGATGCTTTTCTGGGTCTGTTAGATCCGACCTCGCATCAGTTATCTATTTCCGGTTCCGTTTTTTTCCACTTCAGTTCCCGGTAGTAGTGTATCTGCTTCCGGTAGGAGAGATGAAATAATATGTCCGCTCCCGTTATTGCTCCTGGCTTGTCCGGGCAAGCAGGTTCTAAATCCGGTATTGCTGCTGGTTTGACCGGGCATCCGGATATGAGCTATGTGATTGTTTTGGCTTGGCTGGACATTCGGAGTCTCACTCTCTTTTTCATCTGGCTGTTTTCATTTTATTTCTCCACTTATTTTTACATCCGTTTCCGGTAGTAACTTCTGCTATGAGAGGTGCTTTTCCGGGTCTGTTAGATCCGACCACGCATCAGTTATCTATTTCCGGTTCCGGTTCATTTCCACTTCCGTTCCCGGTAGTAGTGTATCTGCTTCCGGTAGGAGAGATGATTTCAGGGTTTGTTAGATCCTGCTAAGCAACAGTTATCATTTTCTGGTTCCGGTTTCGCTCCATTTCTGGTAGTAGTGTTTCTGCTTTCGGTAGGAGAGAATATTTTTTCCCAGATCTGATAGATCTGGCCTAGCATCAATTATTCATTTCCGGTTACAGTCTTTCCTCTTCCTTGTCCGGTAGTAGTTGTTCTGCTTCCGGTTGGAGAGTTGAGCTTCCAGGTCTGTTAGACCTTGCTTATCATCTGTTTCAATATCCGGTTCCGCTTTTCTTCCGGTAGTAGTGTATCTGCTTCCGGTGGGGGTGATGATTTCCAGGTCTGTTAGATCCTGCTAATCATCTATTATCAATTTCCGGTTCCGCTTCAGCTTCCGTTTCCGGTAGTGGTGTATCTGCTTCCAGTTGGAGAGATGATATTCCAGGTCTGCTAGATCCTGCTAATCATCTGTTTTCTATATCCGTTTCCTCTTCACTTCCGGTAGTAGTGTATCTGCTTCCGGTAGGAGTGATGATTTTCCAGGTCTGTTAGATCCTGCTAATCATCTATTATCAATTTCCGATTCCGCTTCAGCTTCCGTTTCCGGTGGTAGTGTATCTGCTTCCGGTAGGAGACATTATTATCCAGATCTGTTTGATCTGACCAAGCTTCTGTTTTCAAATTCCGGTTCCGGTTCCTCTTCCGTTTCCGGTAGTAGTGTATCTGCTTCCGCTAGGAGAGACGATTTTCTGGATCTGTTAGATCTGGCCTATCATCTGTTGTCATTTCCGGTTCCGGTTTTGCCCCTTTTCTGTTTCTGGTAGTAGTAGTGTTTCTGCTTCCGGTATGAGAGGTGCTTGTCATGGTCTGGTAGATCTGGTCGAATATCCGTTATTTATTTCTGGTTACGGTTATTTCACTTCAGTTATTGTAGTGGTGTTGAGAAAATGCTACAAGTTTGAGAGGTGCTTTCCGGGTTTGTTAGATCCGATCAAGCTTCTGTCTTCATTTTCCATTTCCAGTTTTTCATTTCCGAGTATGTATCTACTTCCGGTAGGAGGGGTGCTTTTCCGGGTCTGTTAGATCCTGCCTAGCATCATACTTCCGTTTCTGGTTCCGGTTTCGGTGTATCTGTTTCCGGTAGTAGTTCTTCTACTTCTGGTATGAGAAGTTTATTTGCGGGTCTGTTAGATCCGGCTTAACTTCCAACTACCGTTTCCGGTTCCATTTTTGTTTTATCTATTGCCGGTAGTAGTGCTTTCACTTCCGGTTTGTGAGGTATTGTCTGGGTCTGTTAGATCTGGATAGATACATAATTCCGTTTCCAGTTTATCAGCTTTTACTGGCTCTCTTTCTGGGAGTTATTTTAGAGCTTAAGGTTATGAATTGCCTGATCGTTCAGATTCTTCTGCTAATAATATTTCCTTAGCTCAGATTCAATTTGCTTTGCGCTATTCTTCCTCTTCTTTTTTATTCTATGGTTGTTAGAATCTCTTTCGTCTTGCTTTCCATTTCTCTTTTCGTTTTTCTGTTTATAATAGTCTTGCTTTTATGTATTAGGTTCCACTTTTTTCATCTTATCTTTTTCTCCTCCTTTTCTTCTAATTCTTTCCTTTTTTTATTCTTTATCTTCTTCTTCACTGTGGTCATCTATATCCTATTGTGTCTGTTTTTTCTTTCTCAATATCTAGTTTTCTATTCATTGTCTCTGGTTTAGTCTGTTTTTGTGTCTTCGTTCTGTCGCTCTTCTGTTTCCGCTAGTCTTTCTATTCCTGGGTCAGTCGGGATCAGGGATCTAAGGAAGTTTTTCCGATTAGTGTCTATTCAGATGATTTGTCCTCCTCTCTTTTGCATGGCTTCTTGTCTCTCTCTTCCTCGTCTCGGTAAGTCCTTTCACGTCTCTCTCTTTTCTTGTTTTCCTAGCATTCTGTCTCGTTCTTCGGCTTTTCTTCTTCGCTGGGTTTCTCATTTCCCTTTTCCAGTTTATCCTATTCTTGCTCTTCATATCACGTTTCTTTCTTCTCCTTTTTTCTAATCTGTTCTTTTTAATTCTTTTGTTCTCTCTTATTTTTCTATTTTTTCTTCATCTTTATTCATCTAGATCTAATTTTTTCAAATTTTTCATTCTCAGTAATTAGTTTTCTATTTGCTGTCTGGTTTAGTGTTCACCTTGTTTTTGTAATCTGGGATTCCTCGTTAAATCGTTTTTCTATTTCCGTGGTTTTTTCTATTGTCTCTAGATTCTATTCTTGGATCAATCGAAGTTCTAACCTGAGGTTTTTCCCTTCCGGGGTTGCTCGGACGATTGGTCCTCGTTTCTTTATTGGATTCCTTCTTGTCTCTCTCTTTTTCTTCAGGATGAGTTTTTTCTCGTCTGCCCAATTTTTCTTGTTCTAATGTTCTTTCAGTCTATATCTAATTTGAAGAATTTTGCCAAAGTGGAATCTTATGCGGATCTTTTTAGTTGGGAATCTGTATGTAAGGCACAGTTTAAATCAGCTATCCTTCTAGCTCTTTTTTCGGAAGATGTTTTTTCTAGGAGCAGGAAGAGGTATTCAGAGTCCCTCTGAGGTTTTTAGACATCTCTAGCCACTGTCCTTAGAAGCTTTTTGAACTCAGTTTGTAGTTTGTTTGACTTCGTTGCTTCTAAGAGAATACATAGAAAAGCCATCCGAAGTTAATAAACTTTGTTTTGAAGTATATTTATTTCAATTCCTCCCTTTGGCCTATGATATATTTGGTCATCACCTTCCATACTTTTAGGGCTGATTCTGTCAGTCGTAGATCCTCCAAAGGATCTTCGTTTTCTGTGTAGAGAGACTTCTTCTTTTTAAAAAAACCAAAAAAAACCTCTTTAGTCCTTCCATAGAGGAAGAGTCTCAGGCCTGTTGAGTTTGGTGATTATCTTTCTAGGATAATTACCAATTCTCTATCTTCAGGTTCTAAGCCCGATTCGAGGAGGAGGATTAATCTGACCCCTTTTTTGCTCATTGTTCTAGATTCCAGGTCTGGCAGGCTTCCTCTTATCAGATGAGAAGGGGCTTGTGTTATTTTCTGATCTAGTCTTAGAGGTTGTTCCTTTAAGGGGTTCAGAGTAAGAGAACCTGAAGGGATGGTGGTAGCCTGGGTAGGCCCATTCTTTTCTCTTTAGCATATTTTATCTCTTCCTCTTCCATTGCCTTAGGATCCGCTGCTCCTTTCCCCCCCCCCCCCCCCCCCCCCCCCCCCCCCCCCCCCCCCCCCCCCCCCCCTTTTCCCAGCGGTCTGGTAGGAGGGCGCCTGTCTCTAATTTTGGGAGACTTGTTAAGCCCTCATTCAGGTCTCCTGATCCAGAGATCATCGCTTGGGTTTTTCACTCCTATTGGATTTTCATCATCCTTTGTCCGTCATTTCTAGGTGGTCTCCTTTCATTCCTTCCTGGTGAAGATGGGAGTCCTAGAGGACGAGTTGGAGTTCATGATTCTAAGTAGTCCTTAGAATTCGTTCCAATTGGGAGCACCAAGAAGTTGGGTGGATGGCGTCCGATCTCAATCTGAAGTTTTTTTTCCTTGGTATCTTATCTTCAATATTCTAGATGGAGAACTTATCTCAGTTTTCACCAGTCTGAATCCAGGCATGTGATTCTTCTCCATAAAGATATTGGACGTTTTACTACTTGTTTTCATCCACCCTTCGTGCCGTCAATTCTGCCGTGGCAGGTTTATTTTATGGTCGTTCTATTCACCGTCACGTTTATATAAATGACTGGCTAGTATAAGCAGAGATTTTTATTAGTTCTAGCAGTTTCATTCCAGAGAACTGCAGTCTGGAATGCAGCCTAGGTCGGATTGTAATTCTCTTAAAAGTCAAGTCTTCTCCTCTGGTGTTGGTTTTTCTCGGACGCTTCCCATGAGAGAGGGAACAGTCTGGGATCACTTGTTCAGAGGGCCAGTTTCTAAGGTTGGTTGTCAATCGATTCTCAAGCATAGGGATTGTTCCCTCTTAGATTTGTTGCATCCTGTCGGTATGCAAAATTTCCTCTTGCAGCCCCCCTTTTTCCGGATTTCAGGCATTGCTGGTGGACGCTCTGTTTCAGTCCTTGTTAGGGTTGTTTGATTATGCCTCCATCTTTCCTGATTCCGTTGCCCTTGAGGTAGGTCAGGGATCAGATTTGAGAAGTTCTGATAGCTCCCCTTTGACCAAAGTGGATCTGCATTGCAGATTTCCTTTTTTGTCTCCGGGTGGTCTTCACTTGTCCTCTTCCAGTCTCCCCAGACCTCATGTCTAAAGTAAGAGTTTAGTGTATTCATTCAGTCTCAGGAATTTGCAGTCGGTATCTTTGGAGAGTTTCGTCTGTTTGATCCCTGAGACTAGAATTTCTGCGAGTTCTCAGGACATCAGTATTTCTGCCAGGAGGGAGTCAACTCGCAGAGTTTTCAAGCTCTGTCTTAAAACTTTAGAAGTATGGTGTGCAGACCGTAGTCTCTTGACACATCCTATTTTTGGCATCCGTGCCTAGGTGTTGATTCTGGGGACGGTCTAGTCTTATATCCTAGAAGGGATTTTCTAATCAAAAATTCAATCTAACCATCTCCCAGCTAAGCCAGTTATTTAAAAAATTGTATCTTCCTTTTCTCCATCTGAATGACTTCAGTATATTGACTGAGTTTTTAAAAAGTTTCAAGCGTTGTACTGATTTTTTAGAGATCCAATCTATCCCATTTCTGGGTCCTGTATGCGGAGGAGGTAGTTAGGCCAGTCTCTAGCTTTCTATGGCCAGATGGAATTCTGAGACCGTTGTTTTGAGATGGCTTCCTCTGATCATATTAATCTTTCTCACATTTAAGCTCATGAACTTAGAGGAAAGGCTCCCTCTTTCGCTTTCGCTGGCTCTTCTTTATTTGAGGTAATACAAGTCGTAGGATGGAAATCCGAGTCTTCTTTTACCTCCTTTTTATTTATAATATCAGAGCGCAGCGGCACTCCTGTTAGATATATATGTTTCTATCTAAAAGGCTGAAGACCATTTACCAATCTCACTACTCCATTTCCGTTAAGACTGTTTGTCTGCGTGAGATGGTGAGTTTTTTCATTTGTTTATTATTTATTTCTGTAAGTTTAAAGAAATCATTGTTTGTTAATCACTGTGTGATTAATTAAGATGTACCGTTTTGTTATGTTATTAACATTTGGTTACGTTTTGTTTGATTTTTATCCTTGCTTATGGATTCTCAAATCTCCACGCACCTAAGTTTCACAGTGGGGCATTGACCAAATCTACGGGTTTAGCAAGTAGTGATTGAACGGTCAAGATGTTTTTGTGGTGTAATAACAACCCCAACAGACCCCCCTTTTGTGGGTTGGTCTGTAGTTTTATTAACCATTATAAAACATACTTACCATTCAATCACTATGACCCGGTCTCAGCCACCCCACATGGGAATGATTTTAGAATCTAGTCAGGATATATGGCACTTAAATTTAGAAAGGTGAATCTGTTTCCCATTTGGGATCTATTGCGCATGAGCAGGCACGCTTAGTGACAGGCGTCACCAAGGAGCGAGTACAGACTGGTGCCAGTCTATACCGAGGCTTATGCTGGGGGTTCCCTCAGCAGTAGCCTGGTTACGGGTATGCATGGTGATGATATAGGCATAAGGGAGTATGTAAGCGAGCATACAAATTTTATTCTGGTAGCTAAATGCAGATATTTGATTTAGCAAGTAGTGATTGAACAGTAAGTATGTTTTTATAGTGGTTAATAAAACTACAGACCACACACTAAAGGGGGATCTGTTGGGGTTATTGCCTTTCTTTATATATGCATGCACAGACTGAATGAGAAAATTATGTTAGTTTGCGCGAGTTTGCACAAGCTCGCGCGAGTTTGTGCAAGCTCGCATGATTTAACATGAAAATGATGTTTGCTTGGGTGAGCTCGCAAAAAAATAATGGTTAGCTCCCGCAAGGTTGCGCCAGCCCGCTGCTAGCTTGCGAAATGTTGCGGTGAGCCTGCGCAAGGTTGCGTCGAGCTTGCGCAAGCTCAGACAATCTAAAATTCTTAACGCACGCTTAGCGCACACTCGCTGCATACTTAAATTTCTGTAAGGGCCTTTAACACTCAAGTTGACCAAAAACAGCTATTGCAGACTGGTCTTGAGAAATTACCATTTAGAAGAGGACTTTTTTTAGAATTTATCACTGGAATGACGGGCGCGACAACTCAGCCAGTTATTGCAGGGACATATTTTCAAAAATAATTTCTGGGTTTGCAAATGGACACTTTCTCTGAGAAAATTGAACTTTTCTGGAACAAATCTGAGGGTTAAGAAATTAAAGTTGACATGGCATGGTATAATATTGAATGTTAACCGTTTCCTAGTCAATGCCAGTGATATACAGGTGTATCAACCAATGCATATCAGGAGTCCTGTACAGGTACTGATGCTGCAATTACCTGTATTGACAATATACCATGGACAATTTTCTATTCATGTGCGCAATATTTAGTGCCAGTGCCACCCATTTGGCTGCAGCAGACTGCTGTTCTGGCTGTGAGCGTCACTTTTCTGGCATCAGGATCAAAATATATCATAGATGTCCCAATTAAATTAGGCACGCGTTTGTCACAAAAGTAAAAAGGTTAATTAGTTCCAAAACATTCTACAAATTATTTCATGGATCATAAAGAATTTAATATATTTGGTTTGTAGTTTTAAAATGGGTAATTAATTACGCATGCATAGTCAGTGATAATTATTATACAGTCCTTACATATATATGTTGATTATTTAAAAGAATTTGAGTAGACTTTGCTGCTGTAATGACTTGCAGTCAAATAGTTTTCAAAATATATTCTTTACATTCATACAGGAAAACGGGTCCATTCAGGAGAGCGAATATTTTCCATTCGCCGAATAATCGCCCTCATGAACGGGTTGTTTGCCGAACGTTCGCGTCGAACGTTTTGTGGCGAGGCGAACAACTTTATAGATGACGCGCCATGATTTACCGTGAAAACACAGATAGTGGCAAAATATACAGCATCGTCAATTGAGACACATTGATTGTCAATGTAACCATAAACTAGATTGATCGGTTGGTGCCGCGTCATCACAAATCACCATGTTCACCGCTTTGAACATTTGACACACCCCATAACCCACACCGTGGGCGGAGCCAAATGTAAATGCCATTTTGCCCTCCGCAATCATATGGGTAACTCACAAACCAAATTTGTTTGAATTCTGTCCAACAGTGTCAGAGGAGTTGCATTACCATCAATTTCATGACCTTTTGACCCCATCCACCACCCTGGGGTGGGGCCAACTGCAAATGTGCGCATCCACTCCACATTGATATGGGTAATCCATAGACCAAATTTGGTTGAATTCTGTCCAACGGTTTCAGAGGAGATGCATTACAATCAATTTCCGCAGTTTAAAATTTGACCTTTTGACCCCTCCCCCACCCCTGGGGACGGAGACAAATCTAAATGGTCTCGTGCACTCCACAATCATATGGGTAAGTCAGATGTCAAATTTAGTTGAGTTCCATCTAACAATTTCAGAGGAGTTGCGTTACAACTGTTTTGACCCCTGCCATGACCGCCTGGGGACACCGCCAAATCTAAATATCGTTTTGCAAAGCGGAATCATATGGGTAACCCACATACCAAATTTGATTTAGTTCCACCCAATGGTTTGGGAGGAGATAGCGTGACGGACCGGCGGACAGATGGACGGAGGTTATTACAATATCCCCGACATTTTTTTTTAAATGTGGAGATAATAATGCATAACAATGCATTCTTAGCGATCGTAGTATTATGTTAGTCTTCACCAAATATGTGTATTTTTGTGGATTGTTTCTGAGACCCTGATATTCATTATGACGTAATAAATATGGCATCATAATGCATCGGATCTGACAGAAAGTTAACTCTCATAATTATCACGTGCCATCGTAAAAGAATGCTCGTCGAAGCTACGCGTGGCAACTCGTTCAGGAAGATGAATATAGTTCGCCGCGAACATAAATAAGCGAATGTTCACCGAACATTTGCGCTCCCGAACTCACTCCTGTTGAATATTAAATCTGATTAATTTCAAAATATTCAAGAGAATAATTTTTACATTGCAAAGAATTTACTCTTTCAGGGATTTATTGTTGAAACGTTTAAATTCGCCCCCCTCGGACAGAGATTTCGCCGAAATGGGGATTCAAGTGCTGACTTAACTGTCATATCAACCTAAAAAGGCTTCTGCAGTGGTCTTTTGAAATGTCCATTTGCACACCAAGAAAAGATTAGTTTTAAAAATTGATCACTGCAATGACTGGCTCGATAACTGCGCCAGTCATTCCAGTGATAAATTTTCACAACTATTCTCTTGGTCTGCAAATAGACATTTTCCAAGAGAAAATTTAAATTTTCTTGAACGAATTTGAGTGGGAAACGGTTAACAATCAAACTGACCAAAAAATGGCTTTTGCAGTGGTCCTGAGAAATGTCCATTTGCAGATGAAGAGATTAAGTTTGAAAATTTATCACTGCAATGACTGGCTCCGAGCCAGTCATTCCAGTGATAAATTTTCAAAACTAATCTCTTGGTCTGCAAGTGGACATCTTCTATGTGAAAATTTAAATTTCCTTGGTAGAATTTAAGGGTTAAATGGTTAAGTTACCATATGTGATGTATTTAATGTCAACATATGTGATGTATTTAATGTCAACGCTGGTAGTGTCACCATTAATTGGATTTCATTTATACTGAAATTGAAATGCTCTATAACAATGACACAGACATGTTTTATTATTGATTTTAAGTTATAATTTCCAATGCGGTAAAATTGACGTGCACATACATCTTCAATCTATCAATGCCTCCTCCATTAATCTTTTAACCTTCAAATTTGTTCCAGATAATTTAATCTTTCTTGTAAAAATATAAATGTGCAGGCCAAGCGAAATTATTTTTGAAAATGTATCACTGAAATGGTTGACTCGAGTTAACTGAGCCGGGCATTCTCATTGTATATTTTCATGAATAGTCTTCTTCTTCCTCAAATTAACAGATACTATGCACAAATTCAGATTTTTCCTATTCCAATCTTGCTTCACTGACCAGATTCTCCATGAATATTACCAGGGAATATCATAGCGTTAATTAAACCTTTCACCGATGAATTCCCTGTATCTCATTTTCAAGGGAACCATACAGGAAAGCTGTTCAATATTTTGAAATTAATTTGACTGGAAGCCGTTGATGCCGAAGCCATTGCTGCCTAAGGAAGCAACGGCTTCCAGTCAAATTAATTTCAAAATATTCAGCAGAATTTGCTTTATATCGTAATGAAGATACTTTTTCAGGGATTTGTCATTGAAAGGGTTAATGTGACGCCATGGATATGCTATTCAGTCAATTCCCATTCATTAAGCCTTTCAGTGATAAATTCCCGGATTCTCAATCTCAGAATTCAGGAAATATATTGGCTATTTTGAAATTAATATGCCTGGAAGCCTTAGCTGCTTTACGCATCAATGTCTCCCAGTCATATTAATTTCAAAATATTCAACAGAATATGCTATGCATCAAAAAGGATTTACTTTTCTATGGAATTTATCGTTGAATTGGTTAAAGCTACCATAAATCATAATAGCCAGTGTTACAATATTCGCCCAGTTAATCTCATGTTGAGAAACCAGAATTAGCACATTTAAATAGCGAGATATTTGCCTAGGAAATTTTGGCTAGAATGTGTAAATTTCACCGAGACACATTATTGATGTTATCATTTTAGGCTAAAAAGTTCAGTGTTATGCTTATAATTTGCTCAATTGCCTGAAAAACCAACTGAGCTTGTTGAGAGTCTGCGATCAATCCCTCATTTCCATGTCAACTAAATTTTCTGTATGACTCTTAATCCTATAACCACATGGCCAATTTCAACCAATTGTGCCAGGAAACATGTTGGTTGATTTGGAACACAGACTATGCCAGATTAAACTAGAGCAAAGCCATAACGGGGCATGGAGTGGAGGAGGGGGTGGGCGTGTGTGTGTGGTGTGGGGTGGGTTGGCTCCCCCCCCCCCCCCAGAATTGTAAAAATCTAGATGCTGAGTTGCAACCTGAGGCCTATTTCGCATAATTTTAGTAATATATTAGACAAAATGTTTTTTTAAAGTAGCCTATAGAAGAAACCCTAAAAATATTTTGTTTAAAGTATGAGGCCCTCATTAAGTGCAAGGCCACTAAGACTGCAGCCTTGTTAGCCTAACTGGCAATCCGGCCCTGGAGGGAGGCATCACAGATCTTGTGTTATTTTTAAATACATTTAAAGATCTCAGAAACCGGATGAAATGATGTAATCAAAACATCATCAGGGTCAACAGCTAACGCATGTTTGCCCAAGAGAACCTGATTGGTCAATATGTATTGCAGACATCTTAGACGATCTCTGGAACTAGGCCAAAGTTTTTAATGTTATTTTAAAAGTATTAAAGGCCATTAATATTTGCTCAAGGGAATTGACCTTTCCAGTTTTAGCTATGCCCCGCTCATCTCTAGCTAGGCTCCACCCACACCTCACTCATGTTTAGATCGATCGATCCCTGAACTCCCTGACTCAATTTCCATAAAACTACAGGTAAGCTGTTACATATTTTAAAACTAATTTGGCTGGGTGCTGTTGCTGCCTATTAGTTTCAAAATTTTTAAATCAAAATTGAGCCTTTATTGGTTAACTGTCTGTCTGCTGCAAACCACCGGATAATAATTTCAATGGGCAATAACTCTGTACCTGATGAGTATCTTGAAAATAATTTGACTGAAAGTTGTTGGTTGCTTAGCCACTGACAACTTTCAGTAAAATTGTTTTCAAAATATGCAGCATATCCAGATTTAAACCCCGTGGAAACTGGAAAATGTAGTCTGCAGAAATTCAGCAGGCAGATAGTTAATTAGAAAGTGGAAATACATGTGTTATGGTGGCAGCTTAAACATGCATGTATTTGACATTTTTAAACCTGATTGGTTAATCTGGTCAGTGGCTAGCTGCGGATGTAGCCCCATCGTATTACGCTTATAATGTTACGCTAAGCCTGGTGATAGTGATAGTTCGAACCATACAAAAAACCTGCAATTAAATCAGATTTTTGTCTCGCTTATATTGACCAAATTTCACACACATGTAGCATGTTGTCAAGAAATATCCACGTTATTGCAAAATATTTCATATTTTTTTGCTACACTGGGCAAAACACTCACGACCGGCCATCTTGTCCTAGTTACCACTATAAATCAAGGGAAATGCACTGTCTTATTTAGCAGACTTGGTCGGTTGTACTATATATGGGCAAGTGGGAAGAGCAGCATGATTCGCATGCTGATGCGCACAAATTTACTACGTACACAGATGACAAGCACGTGTGATGCGCAATCAGGCCGCTCTACCCACTTGCCCCAAAATGGTACGTTTGACCCCCGTCTGCTAAATAAGGCAATGTATTTCCCATGATTCATCGCGGTAGGTATGACAAGATGGCTGATGCTCTGGATCGGGTGCAGGATACGCTTGGCGAACTTGGCTGTGAATGTATTGGCCAGTGTATCAAAATATATGAAATATTTTTCAATGTACAATACTGCAGCTAGTCAGTAGCCATCATAAAATCATTTGTTTCGGGCAATTTTGCACATTGTACCCAAATTTGTTCTTTTATCACTTAAATGCTCATGTGTTCTGTTAAACGCTTTGTACTTGGAACATAGAGATTCATGCGGAATTTTCTGTATTTCAGTCAAAATATTTAAAAAATCAGATTAAAAAAAATGTCACAGATTTTCATTTTTGCGTTTCAAATATTGATGTTGCGGGTGGTCCTTTTGTTGTTGTTGACATTTTCTACTTGGCTAACAGCAGCCGGCATATTTAACATACCAGTATGGGTCGGCATGTTTCTATCATAGTGTGTATTTAGTGCATCATGTTTTTGAATTAAAATACGTGAAAATATTGTGAGCATTTGTTTGCCTCTATGGAAATTCTTCTATATAGCAATGTAGTTTTATTGTTCAATGAGGCGATTATATATTAAACGATGCACTTTATGCAATACATGTACTTATTTTTAAAAACCCAAATTGTTCAAAAGCATGACCTACATCCTAGTAATAAAAAGCTTCTAAATATCACAGGTTCATTAGATCTTATATAAAATTCTTAATCAAAACATCGTTAATCTGTCAGGTACAATCTCAGGTGGGCTTTATGAGGTCTTGTTTGTCACTTGAACTTGTCAGGATGACATAATGCAGACTTTCTCCTCACATAAAACTTTAAATTACAACCACAGGTTATGAGAGAAATTTGAATTTTGCTTTGTTCATTGTATTACGACTGAATGTTACAGATTCAGAATTTTGATCAATACATGTATAGAAGATAATTGGACAAGTTCATGCTACCTGAACAGGAGCATTTGCAAATAGATACCAGTCTACCCTTTTAATTACCAATTACCATCAATAAACTCTATTCTGTGTATGCACTCTGATTTTGTGACTTGTAAATTTCAAGTGGTCTTGGTACTTGTGTCAACTATTAACTTACACACATGCTATTCTGGGTGCACATGTGGGCTTGCACGTCCTTCAAAGTTTAGCCACAGCAGGTTGTTGTGGCTTACCAATCAGCGTGATTGATTCAAATAGTATCCATGCACTGCTGTTGGCGGATCCAGTGGAATTTACAAGCTCCTTGCAGCAAGCAGTAAAATTGCTTCTGTGATTTCAGGATCATGGTGTAATACTTAACTTAATAATCCTAAACATGACTCTATGAAGATGTCACATGTGTGTTGGGAGATTAAATTGTATGGCTGCAAGTGTGTCGTTTTCCTTTTTTTAGTATCTCTTGCATTCTCCTTATTGTGCAGACTTTCATATATACATGTTTTACCATTTGGTCTTACATGGGCTTGTGCATCTTGCGGAAACAATTATGCGACTGATTTATTCCCATTTCAGGGAAATGCATATTTTATTACAGAGCAACAATGTTGATATACTTGTAACTTTCTTTCCAAGTTGAGTTTAATATTTGTCAAGTGCTGCAATCAACATGCGTGTATTTTCATTTTGAACAGGAGATACCATAACCTTTAACATAAATAGTACAAATGCAAATGTCTGTTTAGTTCTTCATGGACACGTATCTTCAGACGAGAACACCAGTAGCGCATATGAAAGGTGCTGTCTCCACGAAGTCTGACATATCTCTGTATATATTGTGCACCTGGATGGGTATCATGAAATGGGCAGTGTTGGACAAGGAGTTCATTTGTCATTTTTGGCAGTGTCATAATTGCACCTTACAAATTTGGACTTTTTTGGAGAGTAGTGTAAAATGAGATTCGTTTTCCTTTAATTAAAGTCCACATCACTAAGATATTAAAGCAGGCATTGTCTAATGATTATTTAACCGTGAGGTGAGGTACATTGTATCAACCAGGTTTACTCATGTCCATTAATTATAAAGCAAATCTTTGTAGCAGTTAGAAACAAGCGACCATTGCATATGCCATACAATTGCATGAGTACAGTACAATATCTTACACAGATTATATCTAAACCAATTAAATTGTATCATTTGGTCACATGACTTCACCAAGCAGTAGAATTAGTTGTTACTGCCAATAATATATTCAGTCAATTCTCAAATATTATATTAAAAAATTTTGATATTTAAGTTAACTAAAGAAGCAACAACTTCCAGTCTAATTATTTTGAAGAATATTTGTAACGAACCTAAATTTTATGTATTAATTTTGTTGTAAATAGAATTTTAAATGGTTTAAACTGGGACAGTCCTTCAGCGATAAGATAAAAGGGATTTCTTGTCAAGTAGCTTTACCAACAAGTCTCACTGCTTTTATCATTTAGTTTCATAATGTACTTTGTAATTTGTTTGTACAATCTCTGTAAGGAATTTCAAAGGATTATAAAGTGTTTGTATGTATTAAGTATTCCTGTTTGCCACACAATAAATGCTTTGTGTTTGTAAAAGCTTGCCATGTACCTGAATGTATCCTTTAATCCACCTCATGTAGTTTGTCGTAATGGGGGATCTGATCTGTTAACTCAGCTATCTGACATCATAATCGCTTGTTAGCCTATGCTACAATCAAATAATGTAGGGCCGGCAGGAATGGGTCACAGAACCAACAGTGGAGGAATCCAGTCTTAGCTATGCCATGCCCATCTCTAACTAAGCTCCTCCCATGCTTTGCCCATGCTGGGATCAATCTGAATCCCTGCACTCTCTGAATCTCAATTTCAGAAAACTATATAGGTAAGCTCTTGGATATTTTGATACTAATTTGACTGGGTGCTGTTGCTGCCCAGTCGAATTAGTTCTAAAATATTCAAAAGAATATTTCCCAAAATGTTGGTCCCGATCCCAGGATGATTCATAATAAAGAAATATTAGTTACCTGTCCGGGATGGTGGAGAAGTAATAATATTTCTTTATTATTCAAAAGAATGTTTATTAAGTACTAAAGACATACAATTCGTACAACTTGACAGAATATTGCGCGTTTAACGGCTTATGACAGACTAAATCACGGCGTTCATAATGTAATTGATTGTGACGTAGTTGATTATGACATCATATGATTGACTGTAGAAACTGGATTCATCAATTAGCATCTGAATTGTATATTTTTGGTGAACTTACAAATTAATAAACATTCTGGTGAATATCTTGAGACATGATGGGCAGCAATTAATAACACCCAGTCAAATTAGTCCCAAAATATTCCACGGATTACGTAAAGGTATGCATTTATGAGTAAAAAGCAAAGAAGACAGATTAAAATGAGACTTCTCTTAACGCTTTAATCCTCGAATTTACTCAAGAAAATTTCACTTTTCTCATTAAAAATGTCAATTTGCAGACCAAGAGAAGACTATTTTTGAAAATTTACCGGTCAATCCAGTGGTAGATTTTCAAAAATGGTCTTATGGCCTGGAAATGGACATTTCCCAAGACCACTGCAGAAACCATTTTTGGCTGATATGAATGTTAACCTTTTCATGCCGAATCCGACCATAACCGGTCTCAAACAGTGCTTATTTTGCATGCCCGTTTGCTGGCAAAGTGAAGACAATTTTTTTTAATTTACCACTGAAATGACTGGCTCGGTAACCGAGCCAGCCATTCCAGTGGTAAATAAAAAAACCCCAGTCCTCTCATGGCCGGCCAATGGACACTCAATAACGAGATATTTGGATTTTCTTGACCAAATTTAGACATTGATGAGTTAAAGGGTTAAAACTTGAGAATCTTTGCTCATTCTGACAGGTTCAGGAAAAACTTGTGAACGGTAATTAGCATGAACCACAAAAACTACATGGCATGAATTTTATGGTGTTTTTTGTCAGACCCTAAGCGTAGTGCATTTAAAAGTCGGAATGCGTGTAGCATCCTATCCCAGAATTGACCTTTCCTGTTTATCCATCCATTATATGATGTCATGATCAACTACGTGAGGTGTATGCTCACATCATAATTAATGACGTAGTAATTCATGATGGACTAGGTTTTGTTGTAGGAATTGTATGTCTTTACTATTTACTAAACATGCTGTTGAATATTTTGAAAACAATTTGACTGGGCGCTGTTCCTGAACAGCACCTAGTATAATTTCAAAATATTTAACAACTTACCTGTATAGTTTTCTGGAAATTGATAGTTAAGAAGTTCAGCGATCGATTGAACCCAACACGGTCGAAGTGTGAGTACTGGAGCCTAGCTAGAGATTGGCGGGGCGTAGTTAGAACTGGATTCCTCCATTAAGTAGAATGTTAAAGTTTTCCCGAAATGTTGTGAAAGCATGACATACATGCTTCTAGGTATATTTGACTTAAACATTTACGGAAGAAATATATTGCGTCTATAAATATTTGATTGATAGAAATGAATACAAACGATATTGACATTATAAGAACCCATACAGGTGTGTAATTTTTCGGATTCGTGAATAGTTTCAAGGATTGACACTGTTACACAATACATTTGTCTCGGCAATGGAATGATAAATAATTAGGTATGTATTATTGACACTCAACTCCCATCTTCCGTTATGCCCCTGTTCAAATATGTTAACCAGCTGAGTATGCATTGACAATAACGTCTCATGTTTTATTTACATATAATATACATAAACTTCGTAATAACATTTATGACACGTTAATATATATTCAATTCATGTATATCACTCAACAATGGATCAGTCACTCAACAATGGATCTCATTATGCAACTGACAGTGTATCAACTAACATCACAATGCGATGTTTGAATAACATTTTATTAGTGAAAGACTATAGCTTGCTATTTAAAACCAATTTTTGTATTAGACCGGAATATTTTAACGTGTATTAACACTTATCTTCAAGCTAAAACTGAGCTTTACAGTGGTTTTGAGATATTCCTGAGAAATGAACCTGTTATTCTAGTGGTAAACCGTAACCCTTTAACACTCATATCAGCCAAAAACGGCTTCGGCTGTGGTCTTGAGAAATGCCCATTTTCAGACCAAAAGAAGACTATTTTTGAAGATTTATAAATGGAATGACTGGCGCGATAACCAAGCCAGTCATTCTAGTGGTAAATTTTCAAAAAGAGTTCTTTTGGTCTGCAAATAGACATTTTCTATGAGAAAGTTGAAATTTGCTCGAACAAATTCAAGGGCTAAAGGTTTAAGAAAGTGGGCTTCTTAAGCAGAGTTAAATTTTCTGAACGTACTGAGTACTTAAGTCTTTAATGGTGAGTCAAGAAGAACACACAATATCTGCTTATTAAATGTCCATTTGCAGACCAAGTGCAATCTATTTTGGAAGTTTTACCACTGGAATTACTGCTTATCGAGCAAGACATTCCACTAGTCAAATTTCAAAAAATAGTTCTCTAGGCTTACTAAGGAATATTCCTCAAGACCACTGCAGACACTGCATTGTTAGGCTCTTCATTGCCAGCTGGATGCTATGTCGTACTGATGTAGACATTTGAATCAACAGTACAGCCTCATTATATAGAGCATTAGTTGCTATTGTCTTTGAATATCTGTAATTAAAATGAATTTTTATTTTAATAAATAATTATCTTGAATTATATTTATTTTTGAAAAAGTTGATCAGGTAAAATTAAGTCAGGAAGCACTGTCTAAAATAGATTTGAACCCAATCATTGCAATGGTGACTTAGATCACAAAATCTGGTCTATTGATTTTAATTTTTTGTTATGGCTTAATTATAATTTAACTTTGGCACATTTTACTTCATAAATATATAACAGGAATTAGTATTTAAGTCTGTCTGTTTGTTAATGAACCTTTCCAGTTTATCCATCCATCATATGACATGATAATCAACTACATGATGTGTAGGATGACATCATAGTCAACTACATGATGTGTAGGATGACATCATAATCAGCTACATGAGGTGAGGATGATGTCATAATCAACTGCATGATGTGTAGGATGAGGTCATAATCAACTACGTGGCATGTAGGATGATGTCATAACATAATCAACTACACGACGTTTAGGATGATGTCGTAATCAACTGTGTGACGTGTAGAATGATGTCATAATCAACTACGTGATGTGTAGGATGATGTCATAATCAAAGACATCATGAATGACGTAGGATAAGTACGTCAAACTCATAATTGAAGACGGACTAAGCGTTGTTGTACGAATTGTATGTCTTCTATATAATAAACATTCTGTTGAATATGTTGAAACTAGTTTGATTGGGCGCTGTTGCTGCCATAGTAAAATTAGTATCAAAATATTCAATAGCTTACCTGTATAGTTTTCTGGAAATTGATAGTCAGGGAGTTCAGGGATCAATGGGCAAAGTGTGGATGGAGCTTAGCTAGAGACGGGCTTGGCATAGCTAAAACTGGAAAGAACTATTAGTCTGTCTGTCTGTTAATCAAATTTATGTTTCTGACAAAGCTGCCTTATGTTTGAACATAGTGGCGTGTCGTATTTGCTTTTGGCTCACATAGGAGGCAGAAGTGACACATGGGTATCGACTTTCCGATGATTACTGCGGTGGTGACACCAACTAAGTTTTGTGTTTAGCAAATCCTTTAGGCTTATATTGGCTGACCCTATTCACCTATTGGGTCATATGAGCGATTTGATGGAGGACTCCAGCTTATCCATCAATCATATGATGTCATAATCAACTACATGACATGTAGGATGACATCATAATCAATGACCTCATGAATGACGCAGATAAGTATGTCACGATCACATAATTGAAGACAGACTAAGTGTTGTTGTACGAATTGTATGTCTTTACTATTTAAAACTAATTTGACTGGGCGCTGTTGTACAGTCAAATTAGTTTTAAAATGTTCAACAACTTACATGTATAGTTTTCTGGAACTTGAGATTGAGACAGTGCAGGGATCTATTGATTCCAACACGGGCGAAGCGTGGGTGGAGCTTAGCTAGAGATAGATGCTAAAACTGGATTTCTCCATCGCCCTGAATTCTTGTTATATCTTTTACAAAGATTTTGATTGAAATGATCTGTTTAGTTTCTTCATGATCAAGTTTGTCAGAGTGTTTACTGGCAAACATATATATGTCATTCATCAACTTCTGGATTGACTACATAATTGAAATACCTTGGGCTCCTAGGGTATACCCAGCCCACTCAGTTATGTTTTTGTGTGTCATATCATTCTTTGGGTGAGACCTTGTCTGATTGTATTGAAGCACACTTGATTGGATCTTGTAGATCACCCAGAGATGACTGAGTGGACACTTAGAGTCCATGTCTTCACCTGGTAACCTAAACACTCAAATAAACAGCATGAATTCTTGTCTGTCTGGCATTCTGGAAAACTATCTCTGTCTCAGTAAAGTGATAGAATGACTAACTGCTTTATTTGCATATTGCCCATACATAGAACAATGTTTTACACTTCTATCTTAATACACAAATTGTCTTATAACTTAATTAACTGTCTGATTGCTGCAAGCCACCAGACACCAATTTCAATGTGCAATAACTCAGGACCTGTTGAGTATTTCGGAAAAAATTTGACTGAAACTTGTTGGTGTCTAAGCCATATTGTTTCAGCCATATTGTTTTCGAAATATTCCGCAGTGAATATTTTGAAAACAATTTGACTGAAACTTGAATTATATTTGGCAGGAAGCATCCTTATAGCATAGAGATTTCATTAAAAATCTCGTTCTCTGAAACGGCTTGGGGAATCGATTCAAAATTTATGAAACCTTATCTTGGCAAAGAGGTAAGCCAAGTTTGTTCAAGACAACTTGATTGACCGAATGGTTTGGCAGCCATCTTGGATGACCTAGTTTTCCCGAAAACAACTTCTCCAGAACCTCTGAATGGATCGGGCCAAAATTTGGGAGATATGATTAGGGACTAAGTGCCATTAAAGTTTGTTCAAGGGAAGTTGCTCCGTCAAAAAACATGGCCGCCGTGGGCCAATCAAAATGTAGAGTGTTTGGCGGACATATTGGATTTTTTTATTTGATGGAGTTTGAGGCCAAAATTGGTTCTATATATGTTTTTGGGTATTCTGAGCTCAAATTTCCAATTTTCGAAACTGTCGGATAAACGGTTTGGCAGCCATCTTCCATGCTAAAGCAATAGGAAATGTAAAATATCTTCTCGAGAACTTCCAGGCCGATTTCAATTATATTTGGCAGGAAGCATCCTTAGGGCATAAGGATCCAAGTTTGTTCAAATGAACCCGATCAGCCAATTTGCCCAGTGGCCATTTTGGATTTCGACCAATTTCAGGAACTGTCTTTAAAAATCTTCTCAGAAACCACTTGGGGAATCTTCATCTAGGCCAAGAGGTAAGCTAAGTTTGTTCAAGAGGACTTGATTGACCAAATGGTTCGGCGACCATCTTGGATGACCTGGTTTTCACGAAAATGACTCCTCCAGAACTGCTGAAGGGATCAGGCCGAAATTTGGGCCATTAAAATTTGTTCAAAGGAAGGTGATCCATCAAAAAAACATGGCCGCCGTGGGCCAATCGAAATGTAGTATGTTTGGCGGCCATATTGCACTTGCAAAAATGTCCACAAACTCATTTAAAAGACTGCAAAACCACCCACCAACAAGTTTGACAAAAATTGATGGTGCTCCAGGTGAGCGACACAGGCCCCTTTGGCCTCTTGTTATATATCAAGAGTTATTTTGTCGATTCAGCCACCAAAATGAATATTGGCTCAACTCGCGCACATGTGAGCCTGTGTGTACATTTAGATTGATTTTGATTATGGCAACAGAGGCTCGGTTATCGAGCCAGTTATTCCAGTGATAATTTTTCAAAAATAGTCTTCTCTTGGTCTGCAAAGGGATATTTCTCAAGACTACTGCAGAAGCCGTTTTTTGTCAACTTGAGTAGCAAATTTTCAATACATAGCAACTTATTTCAATGCGTATTTAATTATTTGGGTCACAAAATATCGTAAGTTTAATAATCATGACATAAATGTCTATGCCCCTTTCAGAATAGATCTTCCTACTGCTAAGCCGCATCGTAAAGATAAATCACAACAGAACTATAATTTGTTTTGTTTTTATTTGTTTAATATGAATGATTTAAAGTTAAGTTTGTTTTGGGATTAATGTCGTGAACAAGCTCGTCGAACATCGTGCTCAAGAGGCCATGTAGCAGTCTATTTGGGTCAAACGATGAAGTTTCTTAAAACAGGTGGCCATCCTTCTTTATGGAACAGTCCTGATACTACATGTACATAATAGCCAAGATGGAGGGCAAAGGGGGGTGTCCCTGGGTAAATAAAACAGAACAAATGCATTGCACAACCATCACCCTTCTCCCTAAGATTTGACTGCATTGTCTGTCTCTGTCTGTCGGTCGGTCTGTCTAATTTTTTACATTTCTGAGAAAGCTGCCTTAAAGTCCCCCAACTTTAGCATGTTCGCATTTATTAATTTACCGCTGGAATGATTGGCTCATTTATTGTTATTGAGCCAGACAGTTCAGTGGTAAAATTTCAACAATAGTCTTCACTTTGCCAGCAAATTGACCAGTGCAAAGGCATGGTTTGGCCAGCTTGAGGGAAAAAAGCATAGAAGATATATCATGTCATATATTTGCTTACAGTAGTCATTCTGTTGGTTCTTTGACAGCAAGAACTATTGGTCAACTTCTTTCTTTCAAAATACACATCAGGCGCAATCATAAATTAGCTCAATTAAAGGGATGCTAATCGCATCTCAGATGTTGTATTAAACTGATTGATTATGGTTTGTAGATTCCATATCATTTATATCCTGTCACATTTCCTTATCCGTATCACAATTAACTGCTTTGTAATACCGCATAAATGTTGAACAGTGATCTCCACCATTTTGCCTCCTCAAGCGCTAGTGTGTGATGTCATGCAAGTACCAATGCATTACATTCTTTATTATGGCAGTAACAGCTTCAGTCAAATTAGTTTCAAAATATTCAACAGCTTATATGTATGATTGCTTTCATACGAAATTGCGAAGCTATAGCCAGCACCTTTATGATGGGAGCTTATATACCGAGGCAGACAAGCTAGGTTTTTCTGATTGGTTGAAAAGTAAATCATGACAGCAATCATAGGCTGTAGAAATGTACCAACATTTAGCTACTAAAGCCTGAATATCTCTCTTTAGCAGCATGATAAACACCTTAAAATTACATGCATAATTTATGAGTGATGAATATTTTTTTAAAACCAACCGAAGGCAAGCGTCAGGTATACTTCAGCGACATGGCTTATGACGTTTTACTAGTTTTTATAGTTTATGAGTGGTATATAATACCACCTGAATAGCAATCCAGAGATGAGGATAGTTATCCTTTAACACTTTTATGATCAAATTTGGTCAGGAAATTTTAATATTTGCTCATTAAATGTCTATTTGCTGGTCAAGAGAAGACTATTTTTGAAAATGTTCCAATAAAATGACTGGTTCAATTTTTGTACCAGTAATTTCAGTGGTAAATTTTTAATAAATAATCTCTTGGTCTTCAAATGGACTAGGTTGACCATTAAAGAGTTGAACCCAGGGTTACTGTAAGTCTGAATAAGTGTCATGATAAATCACCTTTTTAAAATGTCTGACTGCTGCAAGCCACCAGACAATAATTTCAATAGGCAATAACTCTGAACCTGTTGAATATTTTGAAAACAATTTGACTTAAAGTTGTTGGTGGTTTAGTCACCAACAACTTTCAGTCAAATTCTTTTCAAAATATTCAGCATTTCCAGCGTTAAACTACATAGAATATGTAGTCTGCAGAAATTCAGCACTCAGACATTTAATGTGGTGAAATCTTACATGTCCAGGTGTGAGGAAGAACTATGCCTCCAGAAATGCCCTGAGGGCCACAGCACGCTTTTGTGAACTAACAAACACAGGGGGTGTAGAGCAATCATTGTAAGATGAGGGTATTTGAGTCTCATAACTATAATTGAAGCTCAGGACAATGGGATTCATTACACTTGATTATATCTTCCATGATTTTCCATTTAAATGGAGTCAGTGATCAGGGGAGGTGCCAAATAATATAGCGGCAAATGGTTTCGTTGGAGACCGCTTCCCACTACTTTGACACCCAGTCTTTTGTGTAACCTTTGTAAGTTAGTCAGACATTACCCGAGGACTGGTGTATCCTACAACAGGCTTTAGAAATTGCGGGAGTGTTTGTCGACAAAGTAGCAGACGCCTCTAACTTATAATGACTGAGAAATGATGGCTTTTAATGATAGTGTCACAACATAGTCTGTTTAGTGATGCTGATTGCCGCTGTACAGACAAAGGGAATGGCAGAGTTTAATTTAGCTTCATTTTACTTTTGAGTTAATTAACGCTGTACGGGTCAATCCGTCAAATCGCATCTCCTCATTTATGCTTCGACCGATTTCAACCAAATCTGGCCGGAAGGATCTTATTGTGATAGGCTCCAAATCATCTATTCAGAATTTTGATTGGTCAATTTTTCCGGTGGCCATCTTGGATTTTCCAAAGATTTCTTGAAATCTTTTGAAACCTACTCCTCATTAACAACTTAGCCGATTTCAAGCAAACTAAGGCTGGATGGACCCTAGCATGGATTTTCCATATATTTTCCGGAAATCATTTAAAATGCTACTCCTCCAATATAAATGTCCTGACTTCAACGAAACATGGGTGGACTAATTCTATACTGGTAGGCTTCAAGACTTCTAATGAGAATTTTTATTGGTGGTAGGTTTCTGAACATGTATACAGAATTTTGAATGGTCAATTTTTCTGGCGGCGATATTGGAAATTCTTAAGATATCTTGAAATCAGTTAAAATCCTACTCTTCATTAACAACTTATCCAATTCCAAGCAAACTAAGCTGGAAGGATCCTAGAATCGTATGATTCAGAACCTGTATGCAGAATTTTGATTGGTCAAATTTTCGGCCGGCCGTCTTGAATTTTCTGAAAAATGGCGGAAAATCATTTAATGCACTACTCCTCATTAACTGTTTGGACAATTTGCCTGTCTTGGCTGGAAGGATACTATGGTGCTAGGTTTCAGAATATCTACACAGAATTTTGATTGGTCAATTTTTCCGGCGCCCATATTGGATTTTCCGCAGATTTCTGGAAATTAGTTAAAACCCTAACTCATTAACCGCTTAGCTGATTCCAAGCAAACTAGTGGAAAGACCCTATAGTGGTATGATTCGGAACTTGTGTACAGAATTTTAATTCATCATATTTTTCAGCAGCCATCTTGAGTTTTCTAAAAAAAATGGCTGGAAATTGTTTAAAATGCTACTCCTCATTAACTACTTGGGCAATTTCAGTTAGACTTGGCTGCAAGGATACTATGATTGTAGGCTTCTGATACCTTATAAAGAATTGTGATTGGTCAATTTTTCTGTCGGCCATCTTGGATTTTCCAAAGGTTTTGGTAAATAAGTTAAAAGGCTACTCGGTAATGGCTTGGTTAATTTAAACAAAACAAAGCTGGAATGACCGTAAGCTAGTATGCTTCAGAATTGGTATACAAAATTGAACTGCTTCATTAGCTCACCTGGCCTGAAATTTGAGATTTAAAAAAATCCCAATTTGACTGAAAGTAGTTGCGGTGTTTAGAACTAACAGCTTTCAATCAAACAGTTCTCAAAATAATCAGCCGAACCGTAACCCTTTCATGGTCAAATTTGGTCAATAAAATCAAAAGATATTTGTTTATTGGATGTCCCTTTGCAGGCTAAAAGAACATATTTCAGGAAATTTATAACTGGAATGACTGGCTCAGTTATTGATTCAGTCATTCCAGTGATAAATTTCCAAACATAGTCCTCTCCTGACCTGCAAATGGACATTCCTCAATACCAATGCAGAGGCCGGTTTTGGTCGGCTTGACAACTAAAGCGTTAACTAAGAGCATCGCTTATAAAGCGTAGGATGAGAATTATTTGTGTTTGTGAAAAGCTAAATACATTTGTTGAAGTGTGTCATTTATCATGTGTCAATAATCTGTTATTGTTTGCCAAAATATCTTAAATATAAGATTCGTGAATTAACTCTCTGGCTGCTTGACTTCATCAGACAATAATTTCAAGGGTCAATAACTCTGAACATGCTGAATATTTTGGGGAAAATTTGACTGAAAGTTGTTGGTGGCTTGGCCACCAACAACTTTCAATCAAAGATTTTTCAAAATATTTAGCAGGCCCAGAGTTAAAACCCATGGAATATGTAGTCTAAATAAATTATGCAGGCAGAGAGTTATGTATAAAGTTTTTTATATTTGTGTGTCTGTGAGCGTGCATGCACATGGGCATGCATGCACATGAGCGTGCTTGTCTGTATCAGCGCCCATGTTCAGCTATAAGTGTCTGATTGTGTCTGTCCAATGTGTGCGTTTTTATAGGGAGAAAGAGTGACTGTAATGTCTAATATATATTGTTTAAAAAAAATGATATGATAAATACTATATTAATTCATGCCATTTATTTTCTGGTGTGATAATCAGTTAGAATTTGATGAATTTTGTAATTATTCTGACACTAGATAAGGGTCAGGGCGTGTGTTTCTTTAGTGTACACTTGATTCATGCATTGAGTTGGCCATTAATCAGATGAACTTGCAGTGAACAACACTGCTAGAGACCTGAACACATGACCTTTAGTGCCTTGATGAAAACAGCTTGATTTTGAGAAATGTTTTTCGCAATGAAAACATTTAGTTTTTTGCCACATAAGAGGTGACCCAGTGCATCTCATCTGGCAAGTATTACTTGAATTGAGCATAGAGAAATACAAATTTATCATCCAATTGTTATGTAATTGTTATAGAGGGTTTGGGGTAATATTGGTACATTTTGATTGCAGACCTATATGCTGCTACGTTGTTGCAATGTTGCAGTCGAGTTACCGTTGCTGCTCATTTCTTTAAAAAAATTAAATTTTCCCATAGAAAATTCCCATTTGGACAACAATGGGCTATCCTTGAAAATTTCCCACTGTAATGACTAGTTCAGTTATTTCCCTCCCTTATTTGTCAGATTTAAAAAAAAAAATCCACATTTTTGGATCTTCCAGAATTTTTCTATAATGACGAAAGTATACTGACCACTGTTATTGAATATTTATATTTTGAAATCAGTTTGACTGAAACTGGCAATAACTTTCACTCCAATTGTTTTCAAATAATTCAGTATGCATCAATTCCTTTGAATCTCAGTTCTTGTGAATTGACAGGAGTTAATGCGCATCTAGGTGTTAAACCTAGACTCCTATACAAATACATAATCAAGATGTTTGCTATGCTGAGAGCTAGGAGATGGCGGGTAAATTGTGATCTATTGTTGTATTTCTGGAGTGCAGTTTTATTATTCTCTTTAATGGATAACTTCTAAACCCGTTAACCCTCGAATTTGTTTTTAAAAAATCAATTTTCTCATAGAAAATGTCCATTTGCAGACCAAGAGAAGATTATTTTTGAAAACTTACAACTGGAATGACTGGCTCGATAACCGAGCCAGTCATTCCAGTTGTAGGTTTTCAAAAATAATCTCTTGGTCAGCAAATGGACATTTCTCAAGACCACTGCAAAAGCCGTTTTTGGCTGATATAAGGGCTAAATGGTTAATATCTGTGTCTAACCTTCAAGATATAATCCCTGGTGTAGGAATTTGCATTTTGCATAGATTTCCAAAAATGCACTCCCTCACCTATATCAAATCGGATGGGTGAATTGCTATTTTTTTGTTGGTGTAAATTATGGAGTTTAGTATTCAGAAGCATTCATTATCTTTTTCACACAGGATTGCTTTAGGTGTCTGCCTGCTGAATTTCTGCAGACTACATTTTCTGTGATGTTTGACTCTGGACCATGTTGACTATTTTGGAAAAATTTGACTGAAATTTGCTGAACAACTTTCAGTCAAATTGCTTTCAAAAATATTCAGCAGGTCCAGAGTTATTGCCCATTGAAATTATTGTATGGTAGCTTGCAGCAGTCATATCAGTCATGAACACGCCCAGGATTTATATATATATACTCGCATATTTAAATATATCACATTACTATTGTTATGCAAATTGAAGTATGAATCAACAGTTTTGTAACACAACAAAAATACTAAGCCACTCAATTCACTGTATGCTTAATAAGACCACTGTCTATTAATCCCAGAAAAAAGTAACCTTTTCATTTCCATGACTCATTAGATTCCTGATAATCTCAAAACAATCAGATGCATTCCATCATTGGATATCAATACTTGCATCTCTCTATTGCTTTGGAGAGGCTTTCAGCCCATAGGAACCGGTTCCTATACAATTATACAGTATATACCTTAACGAGTCCTAGTTCAGGCGCGGAACGGCAGTATGAACGCAAACGAGTCCTAGCCAGCATTAATCGTTTTTCTGCAGTGCAGAAAGCATCTGTTTAAATCCCAAGATTAAATTAACTAGTTCTAGCCATCTGTATCTACAAATCGGCTAAGATGTCACAGAATAGCAAGGCTGTACCGTCCAAGTTACGTATTTTACGTACAGGTTATCTCGTTTACCGATGTTTTATATTTATTGTGGTTATGTTTTCGTGGTCATAATAATATAAAAAATGGACGCATTCTTCAGTTTCGCGGTATAGCAAGCCAGGTAAAACCAATAACTCTGATCCTATTTTAGCCACAGAGGCTAGTTCCTACGTAAGGTATACTATATACCGGTTTGGAACATCTCCTACGTAAGGTATACTACATTCACTTGTAACATACCGGTTGGGAAGTCTAGGATCGCTAGAGTTGTTTGTTTATTTTTTCTACTTCCGGGTTAACGTTCCGCTCTTCCGGTCTGTATTATGAATGTATCAGCTTTGCGTTCGATATGGAGACGTTTTATACGTTCTGCGTGTACAAATCCCGGATTTTAATACAAGAATCAGCAATTTTATCAATATTTTGCTGTTTTGTCAAAATGTTGAAGAAATTTCCTTGTTTATAACAATAAGGCAGATAGCAACGATGCTTTTTCCTACGCAAGGTATACTACATACCGGTTTGGAAATTCTTCTCACAAAGGTATTATATATACCGGTTTATAAGTTTATATGGATTTAAAATTTGTGAAAAAATTTTTTCTTTTTCGTTTGTTAACACCTTCATTTGATTTCATATTTTCTGTTTATAGGCGGGTGCAAACGTTAAGTGCATGGTTAAGGCGTGTGTAAGGAGGCATGATACGATCTTCAAGGGCCATCCTTGTATTTGCTGTGCTTCATGTTCGCTGGCCAAGAGGTGCAGGGTTTGCGAGAACTGGTCAGAAAGAGTGGCAAATGATTTTTTTGGTATGATTTCTCCTTCCGTGTTGGCCTCTGATCCCCCCTCCTCTGTTAAAGGAGATGTTTCAACTGGATCTAATATTGTTCCATCTGGATCTGCAGAGGAGGGGATTTCCTCACATATCAATCGGATGTTTCTGAAGTTTGAGAGTTTTGCTTCAGCACTGACTTCTAGTCTGGACTCAAAGATTAAGACTATTGTAAACGAATCTTTGATCCAGGTTAAGAGGCAGGACGGTTCACACTCTCCAGAGACGGAATCGAATGTGAATGGTTCGCCTCTTAACCCGAAGAAGAGAGGATGGGGCAAACCGATGTCATTGACAACAATGCAGACTAGCCTGAAACCCAAGAAACATCATGCGAAGAACTCTCCTTCTTCAATGTTGTCTTTGAAGTCTGCTTCATCTACTTATGATCCTAGTTTTGGCTCTGAGATGAGCTCTAATTCCACGCAAGGTATGTTTTCTAATACCGGTTGGGATTCTGGGATTGAAGCATCTAGAAACACGGTAACAGAAGTAGACAGAACTGTCTCTAACGCTTCGTATGATGTTTCTTCGGGTTCTAAGTTTCTGATGGCCGACAAAATTAATACTTACTCAGTTATTCCTGTAGCAATAGACTGTGGTAGGTCTTCCAGTCATGAATGGTCTGGTCAAGCTGTTCCTTCCTTTGCTAACAATAATGTTAACCTTGCTCCAGGGTTTGAGAAATCATTTCCTTTTCGTTCCGCCAATAATGGTTCTTTAGAGGTAAATGTTCCCACGTACTGTTCTTCAGTTCAAAGCTCTTGTCCTCAGGGTCATCTGTCTACTGCTTCGTCTAACATTTTCCATCCTCATCCCTCTTCTTCTCATAGCCATAGTCGACCTTCCTCCTGTGTCAGTTCCGGTTCTCAACTTTCGGCTAAGGATTTTTCTTCGGAGAATAATAATTCCTATCTGAGAGATTTTATTGAGCAGTTAGCCAGAGGTGGTCGTGTTTCCGCGGACGAGTTAAATTCCTTGTCTATCAAGTCTAGGGGTATGTCTACGTCGGCCTACCCTCCTCTTCCTAAGGAACCTTATATCCTGCCTCCTCTTCCTCAGTCTGACCGTTTGGTATCTCCTCCCCCAGGTTTTCCTCCTATGCCTTCTACTAATCATCTTTCTACTTCTAATGATCTAAGAGTTCGTTTTGCAGCTCCTGATTCTCCGGAGTTCGCTCGAGATTCTGATTCTTCTCATGTACTGATTTCTTCGGATCAATCTCTTCCATCTCAGGACCCTATTATTTCGGTTGTCTTGTCTAAGCAGTTGGAAGCAGCTATTTTATCTTCTGGTTTGGCTCACGATTTATTTCATATTTCTCTTGATGATTCAGTTAACGGAAGGTTGGTCTATGCTCGTCAATCCATACTGTTTCATTTTGTTGATAGCGGTCTAGTATCTTCCATTAGCATTATTCCGTCTGATTCAGTTTCTTCTAATCGTAGGACAGTTGGTAGTCCATCTAGTTCTGCTTTTGATTTTTACAAGTCTCTTCCTCCGGAGGAAGTTCGGTCCTCCCTTTCTTCTGGCCATCAGTCTTGTCCTCCTAATTCTGAATTGGTTAATGACAAGCTCTCGGTTCTTCTTCAATCAGATAATCCTTCTGTATCTGTTCCTTCTAATCGGTCTGCTAAGGATATTGGTAAGTTTCTTCAACTTCGAGCTGATCAGGATGATTGGAATTTAGCTCATTCTTGGATTGCAGATCATCTTAGTTTAGATCTTGATATCGATTGTCCAGAGGAGGATGATTCCTACACTTCTCCTCTCGTCCAATCTTCTAGTTTTCAGCCTTCCTATGTTCTTCCTATCAATGATTTAGTAGTGGATATGGTTGACTACTTTACGGTGGAGTCTGCTCAAAGGGATGTTCAGGAGTGCCCCTCTTCTCTTAATGTAGTTCGCATTCCAAAATCGGATTATGTTAAGATTGGAAGAGTTCAGGACATTTCAGGCCCTACATGGGATCTTTTAAGGCCTTCTAGTTCGTCTAATCCCAATACATTTAAATCTGAAATTTTACTGAAGAAGTTTGAGAGGGTTACTAGGTCTCATATTAAATCCTCTAATTTTGTAGCGCTTCTTGCTGAAGCTATTCTCGAGGCTCAAAAGGCAGGAGAGGATGTTCCTCTTTCCATTTTTCGAACTCTTGCTGATTGTTCTAGAGCTTCACTTAACCTTTCATGTAGAACTATGGGCTCCATCACTAATAAGCGTAGACTAAATGTTCTTTCGGGACTTGATGTTTCTGTTCGACTCAAGCAGGATCTTGTTTCAGCTCAGCCATTTGGTCAGGATGTTTTTGGCGCATCTGGTTCTTCAGTTATTCTTAATGAATCTAATCGGTTAAAGGTGGCTAAGGAGATCAAGGCGCAGATTTCCAATATTAAGACTCATAATCCTAAGCGGCCGGTCCAATCGATAAGTAATCCAACTTCTTCCCCTCCAAGGAAATCATCACGGTCAGATGATTCTTTCTTTCCATCTAGAGTCTTTGTTAATTCCAACCGAGGTCGAGAACGCTCTAGGTCTAAGGATAGGACTCCCAATCTGGGTTCGCCCCATTCATCTACGAATAGATATGATTCAATTCCAGCAAACCGTCAAAGGGTTTCTTCAACCCATTCTTTAAATCAATCCTCTAGAGGTTCTTCTAATCGTGGTCGTGTTAGAAGTCGAGGTACATCTTACAGAGGGTGGAAACCTTCGAAATTTTGACAGTTCAAATCACCCACTGGCAGGTCCTGTGATTTCGTCTCAAGTATTAGATCCAGTGGGTCCAGTTCCTTTTCCACAGAACCCATCATCTACTCTATGCCTTCTTCCTCATATCCCAGTAGGTGGCCGTCTTTCTCTTTTTTGGAAGGTTTGGAGGGCCATGATCAAGGACTCATGGGTGGTGGATTTGATTCGATGGGGTTACAGCCCGACTTGGTCTCCAATTCCTCCTCTTCTCACGTGCTCCCCTCGTTGGATTCCTGTGCCATTCGACCGATCTCAGCGCCTGGTCTTAGAGGAAGAGATTTCAGCTCTTATCCTGAAAGAGGCAATAGAAGAAGTTTTAGATTGGCAGGGGAGTCCAGGTTTTTACTCAACAGTCTTTATAGTTTCAAAAAAGTCAGGGGGATGGCGTCCGATCGTCAACCTAAAGGGCCTGAATTCTTTCATCATGACTCCACGGTTCAAAATGGAGACGATTGCATCCGTCATTGCCAGTCTCGACCCGGGTATGTGGACGGCATCTATAGATTTAAAGGACGCTTACTTTCACGTGCCGATGCATCAGTCCTTCAAGAAGTTCCTCAGATTCGCTTACCAGAGCCGAGTATGGCAATTCAGAGTTTTGCCATTCGGTCTGACCACAGCTCCTTGTGTATTCACCCGCTTAGTGTCAGCCGTAGCATCAATTCTCCATCATCAGTCCATCAACCTTCATGTCTACATAGACGACTGGCTTCTAAAAGCAACTTCTTCTCAGATGCTACAGGACAACCTGGCCCGCGTCATCCAGGTCACCAAGGATCTGGGGTGGATCATCAACATAGAGAAATCGAGTCTAGTTCCTTCCCAGTCCTTCACTCATCTGGGTGTCAGGTTCGATCTCTTACAGGGTCTAATCTTTCCATCAGACCAAATGATGGTTTCTATAGCATGCGCAATGTCAATTCTTCTAGAGAATACCTCGGTTTCAGCAAGATTCTTCCTCCGAGTTCTCGGTCTGATGGTAAGTGTAGAGAAGGTGATCCCCTGGGCCCCTCTTATGAGAAGGCCGTTCCAACTATATCTTATGTCTCTATGGAAACAATCCAGGGATTCCCTTTCGTCCAGAATTCCGATCCGTCATCATCTTCTGGAGCATGTGGCCTTCTGGACAAATCGTTCTCTTCTCCTAAAGGGAGTTCTTCTGCGGAAGCCGTCTCCAAGTGCGACACTATTCACCGATGCATCTCAGGAAGGATGGGGAGCGACCTGGAATTCCCTCTCGGTATCCGGTCTATGGACTCAAGAAGAGAGGACCTCTCACATCAACATTTTAGAACTTTGGGCAGTGAAGAGAGCTCTGCTTCACTGGCATCCTCAACTATCTTCCCAGGCAGTTTGCATCAGAACAGACAACTCCACAGTGGTAGCTTATATCAACAAACAGGGGGGGACAAGGTCATCTTACCTTTGCATGGAGACTTGGTCCCTTCTCCAATGGTGTCGTCATCAGGAAATTCTTCTGTCAGCCTCACACATTCCTGGCAGAATGAATTTTCTAGCAGATCAACTCTCACGTCCAAGCAAATTTGCACACACGGAATGGCAACTCAAGAGATCGGTAGTGAAGTCGATATTTCTTCTATTCGGCAATCCCCATGTAGATCTCTTTGCGACAGCAATAAATGCACAGATCTGCACTTACATGTCTCCCTATCCAGAGGAAAAGGCTCTAGCAGTGGATGCTCTATCCCAGTCATGGACAGGTCTTTTTGCGTACGCCTTCCCTCCGACCATTCTGGTTCCAATTGTCTTGAAGAAGATACGCCAAGAGGAATGTGTTATCCTCCTAATCGCTCCTTTCTGGGCCAATCGAAGTTGGTCAGTGGATCTTCTGGACTTATTAGTAGAAACTCCTCGGATTCTCCCTTTTTATCCAGATCTGCTGTCTCAGATCAAGGGAAGGTGTCTTCACCCAAATCCTCAAATGTTCAATCTGTGCGTCTGGAAACTCTCCAGAAGCCTCTCTCTCAGAACGCTTTTTCTGTCCGAACTCAAGAAATCCTGTCAAGTTCTAGGCGTCCCTCTACCTGGAGAATATACCAGGGTAGATTTAAGATTTTTAAAAGATGGTGTGGCGAACACAGTATCGTGCCCAATTCTGCATCTTTAAATCAAGTCTTAGATTTTATGGCATACCTTTTTGATACCTTAAATCTTTCTGCCTATACTGTGAGGGGCTATCGTTTTGCTTTAGCATCTTTTCTTCCTTGTCTTAAGGATCAAAACCCTAAGGATGTTAAAATTTTGAAAGATTTTATCAGAGGTATGGGTAATCTTCGTCCTCCTGTTCAGAAACCCTTACCTTCATGGAATCTTGCTCTTGTACTTCAAGTCTTGTCTGGTAAACACTTTGAACCTTTGGAAACAATCTGTTTGAAATTCTTAACTATGAAGGCTGTCTTTTTGGTCGCCGCTGCTTCTGCTAGGAGGCGTTCTGAGATCCACGCTTTGTCGGCAGAAGATGATAGATTCAAAGTGGTGGGTGATGGTCTCATTCTTTATCCTAGACGAGATTTTATGTCTAAAACGCAATCTCTTCGCAATCCAGCTCAACCTATCTATCTTAAAAGCTTGACCAACTTTTCAGATTCCGATGAAACATGGTGTCCAGTAAGAGCTCTGAAGATTTATAAATCACGTACTGATTTAAAAAGAGCTGATCCTAAACATCTATGGATTACTTTCTTAGATTTAGTTAGTAAACCCGCTTCTCTGCAAACAATCACCCGCTGGATTTCGGATACTATTAAAGTTTGCCACGAGATTGCATCTCCTGGAGACAAACAGTTAGTTGGAGTTAAGGCTCATGATGTCCGTGGTATGGCCTCCTCCTTTGCTCTTTTTACAGGTCTATCATTGGAGGATATTATGAAGGTTGCCGGTTGGAAGTCAGAATCTACGTTTATAAAGTTTTATCTGAAAGATCAGAGTCCATCCGCAGCTTTCTTTCGTAATATTACAAATTTTGCCACTCAAGCCAAGTCTCATTTGCCTAGCTCCTCTTGTTAGTCGTCTTGCTCTTCATCTTGTGTCTGATTATTTCAGTGGTGAGATATTTTATCTTGTTTATTTGCCAGACACGTGTGTGTGTGTGATATTCAGCACTCATTTTGTTTAGTTGATTATTTTGAGTTTATGGTTTATTATTAACCTTTCATTTCTAATTTGCAATTTACCAACCCACCATTTACTTGGCTCTGACCAATTCTATGTTTAAGCATACAGTGAATTGAGTGGCTTAGTATTTTTGTTGTGTTACAAAACGTCCCAGACGTATAAATACTGGTCTGGCGTTTTGTTAGCTTACTAAAATACTTACCACTCAATTCACTGGGGCCCACCTCGGCCACCCCACATAGTTAAATTGCAAATTTCTTTATTGTATGTGTTTTCTTCAACGATTAATGATGGCTAGGACTCGTTTGCGTTCATACTGCCGTTCCGCGCCTGAACTAGGACTCGTTAAGGTATATACTGTATAATTGTATAGGAACCGGTTCCTATGGGCTGAAAGCCTCTCCAAAGCAATAGAGAGATGCAAGTATTGATATCCAATGATGGAATGCATCTGATTGTTTTGAGATTATCAGGAATCTAATGAGTCATGGAAATGAAAAGGTTACTTTTTTCTGGGATTAATAGACAGTGGTCTTATTAAGCATACAGTGAATTGAGTGGTAAGTATTTTAGTAAGCTAACAAAACGCCAGACCAGTATTTATACGTCTGGGACGTTTTCTGTCAGTGTCCCTATAATCTCTCATCGCAGGCAAAATTACTGTAGTACAGAATCTATTGGCTGATAAGTATATGAAAACATCGATCCTACGATTATAGAATTTTTAGCAGACTCGACTGTGCAGCCCACATTTGCATATCTGATACAAAATCTAGGCCCTAAGTTCGTTTCTGTCCTAAATTTTAATTTTCTCCATCAAAATTTAGATATGCATGATTCATGCAGTAAATGTTTGCATTTCCAGCCTAAATTTTCATAATTATCCACTCACATTTTACAAAGCATCAGAGCATCAGAGTTGGTGGAATTATAATCAAATCTATTATGTGAGTTGTGACGCGACGTTAGCATTAGCCACCATACGCAGGTTTGTGTGAGTGGGTGGGGGTCACCACTATGTTCAAGTTTGGTGTATTTGAGCCAAATTTGTTAAGCAACTTAACTATATGACTGCATACTGCGAGACTACGTTTACATATGAACTTCTAGATAATAAGAAATTATCTAGAAGTCGATGGTTTACATTAGGCTTCAACCCTGGGAGTGTGGGGAGAGGGTGATAGTGATAAACTGAACATCAATGTTGGTGAAATCGTGGAGATTTGTGATGGCACACCATCGACTGAATGTTCTAGTTTTGTTTAAAATACAGATATTGCACGTAAATGATTAACTTAAAGGCCGCTGCGACTCTTGTTCCAGATTCTTCAGTATTTTCATAGCAGAAACTCTCCGGGGAAACTTCTTCGGCACTCTGTTTGCTCATCACCCTCATCATCATCATATTCCGCCAACGTGATCCTGTCTAGACTTCCTGACAAATAGGTTCCGATTCCAGAATAGAACCAATCAAATATAATAACTTATCCACACGTTGTTCCGAATCCTTGTGTTGGATGAGTTTCAATTGTGTTAACCCTTTCATCGACAAATCCCTGAAAAATCCCTGCCTAAGGCAGCAATGGCTTCCAGTCAAAGTGATTTCAAAATATTCAACAGTTTTCCTGTATGGGTGTCTTGAAAATGAGATATAGGGAATTCATCAGTGAACAGGCTAAGCAGTGAGACCTATTTTGGATTCTTTCCAAACTCTATTGTATGTTGTACAATGTATATCTCTTACTAAGCCTTTTACTTCCTTTAACCCTCAAATTTGTTCAAGAAAATTTTGATTTTCTCATAGAAAATATCCATTTACAGCTGAAGAGAAGACTATTTTTGAAAATTTACCACTGGAATTACTGGCCCGATTATCAAGCCAGTCATTCCAATGGTAAATTGTCAAAAATAGTCTTCACTTGGTCTGCAAATGGAGATTTCTCAAGACCACTGCAGAAGCCGTTTTTGGTTGATATGAGTGTTAAAGGGGTAACCCTCAAATTTGTTCTAGAAAATTCTGATTTTCTCATAGAGAATATCCATTTACAGGCCAAGAGAAGACTATTTTTGAAAATGTACCACTGGAATTACTGTCCCGAATATCGAGCCAGTCATTCCAATGGTATATTTTCAAAAATCGTCTTCTTGGTGTGCAGAAGGACATTTCCCAGGACCATTACAGAAGCCGTTTTTCTTCGTCTTGAACATTGAGAGGTTAAACGCAAGTTTAGTATTTCCTTTGAGGAAAATATTTGTGTACATTTTCACTTAGATAAAGAAAACCTGAACAATGTCTTTAACCCATTCATTCCCATGTACCAAACATTACAAATTATTTGAATTGGTTACTGATGCTCTTTTGAATACGTTGAAACAAATTTGACTTGAAACCAAGGCATCAATTCACCTTTCCAGAGTACACACCCAACATATGACGTCATAATGAACTGCGTGGTGTGTACAATGACATCACAATGAATGACGTCGATAAGTACGTCACGAACGCATATTTGATGATGGTCTATGGGATGTTGTACAAATTGTTTGCTTTTACTATTTAATAAATATTCTGTTGAATATTTTGAAACTAATTTGACTGGGCGCTGTTGCTGCCTATGGCAGCAACAGCACCCAGTCTAATTAGTTACAAAATATTCAACAGCTTCCCTGCATAGTTTTCAGAAAATTGATAGCTAGGGCATTCGGGGATCGATCAATCCAAACACGGCGAGGTGTGGGCGGAGCTTAGCTAGTGATGGGCGGGGCATAGCTAAAAATGGAAAGGTCCATTGCTTTATGCTTCGTGTCAGATAAAAAATATTTAACCCTGTAACACTCATATCAGCCAAAAACGCCTTCTGCAGTGGTCTTGAGAAAGGTCCATTTGGAGACCACAAAAGACTAGTTTTGAAACTTTAACACCGGAATGACTGGCTCAGTTATTGAGCCAGTCATTCCAGGGGTAAATTTTCAAAAATAGCCTTCTTGATCTGGAAATGGACATTTTCTATGAGAAAATTTAATTCTTTAAAATAAATTTGTGGGTTAATGGGTTAGGAGGTTACCTGTATGGTTGCTTTGAAATTGATGCCAGGATTTCAGAAATGAAAGCTTAATTTATATGATAGAGGGACGGGGTGGGGGAATTAAGGACACTGTTATGATAATAGTGATATTTTGTTTTAAAAAAAAAATTCTGGTCTGGAAGTGGGCATTTCTATGTGAAAATATCTATCCGCTTGACCAGTCTTGACCATTAAAGTGTTTGAAGAGCAGGATGAATGTAATTGATTTTTAAATGGCAACCTTTAGATCTAGGGAAGTTATGACTTCCGTGGAGTGGATATTAGGAGTGGATATCATCCACTTTAGTCTGACTTTTGTGAGATTAATATAGCCATTTTTGGAGTGTTTCCTGAAGCACATTCCAGGATGATAACAATTTTAACCCTTTAATGGTCAAAGTATAATCTTTGCTTATCCCTTAAATGGTCAGATTTGGTCAAGCAAATCTAAATATTTTCTTGTTGAATGTCCATTTGCAGGCCAAGAGAAAACTATTTTTTGAAAATTTATGACTAATGCCTGGCGCATTTATTGAGCCCAGCATTCCTGTGGTAAGTTTTCAAAAATAGTCTTATCTTGCTCTGCAAATTGACATTTCTCAAAGCCACTGCAGAACCCTTTTTTGGCCGGCGAGTGGTAAATAGTTAAATGGGAAGTGTCTCCTTAGCTTATATAGTGCTAAATGGCTCCATATAACATTCAGTCCTCAAGTGGATCCTCTCAGTATTATTGGCTATATTTAATTGTAATTCGGGGTTGGTTAACCACTTTTCTGTAACTGTTTTGTTCTAACGTCTGAGTATGTACTGTTGTTTTGTAACACAACAAAAATACTAAGCCACTCAATTCACTGTTTGCTAAAAGTCACCTGACTTAGATATCTCAGAAAATTTTAACCTATTCATTCCCATGGTGTAGGTTCCCTTGAAACAAGTTTAGCAGAGATACATCCCTCCATTGGGTAGTCTTGATAGTATCTCTTTAACTCTAAAGCAGTCATTGCTCTAGGGAACCGGTTCCTCTATTCCTATAGAGAACATATAAACGAGTCTGTGAGCATGCGCACTTATGCTACTATGCATGCGACCGAGTCCAAGCCTTCATTAATTAATTTTCTGTATTACGGGAAACACCTAACTTTTATCTCAACAAATCCTATTCATTCCATAATCTTGTGGAGCTACATCCACATTTGCTTTTCATGAATACCACAGTACAAGTGGTCTTTGTTGAATAAGTCATAGTACTTATGTAAAATGGTTATAATTTACGTGAATATGAGCAGAAAGTTCGTTGTGACCAAGTTGAAAGAAAATGGCGCCAGCTTCACATTACAAGCCAGGTGAAGTCAATAACTCTGATCCTATTTTAGCCACGAGGCTCCGTTCCTACGAAAGGTATACTATATACCGGTTTGGAACATCTCCTACGAAAGGTATCCTACATAACATATGTAACATACCGGTTGGGAAGTTAGTGGATCAATTAAGAGTTTTGACTAGGTACGTATTTCCGAGCGTCATTCTTTCCTACATAAGGTATACTACATACCGGTTTGGATCGAATCCTACATAAGGTATCCTACATAACTATGTAATATACCGGTTGGGAAGTTATTGGATCTATTAAGAATGTGACAGTGGTGCAAACAGGCGTGGTGGACCGGATGAACACCACAAGGATACACCACGATCATCCCCTGAAGAAAAGCGAGTGGTCCTTCTAAGGACCGTTACTAACCAACTAACATGAAACTCGCAATTACTTCATGATGATCAGTCAGTCATGTCAGTCGTATTACAATAAAGACGAGACCATCGTATTAATTCGCGATTCGGTGTTCGCTTTCAATTGGCGGCGTTTTTGCAGGCTAATTTAACATTACTAGCAATGGGCCATGAAACCTTTTTACCTTTTATTTAATATCTTATAAAAATTACTCGAGATTTTATGTTTTCTAATACCTGGCGGGGTTAGTCGACGCAAGTATTTTTTATGGCCGTAGTTTCATGAAAAATGTAAACATTGCGTTGCTATGGGATATCCTCTTTAGTGTGTCGTAAATTGGCAAATGTTGGACGATCTCGGAATGCCCGGATGTTCAAAATTACGATACTGAATTGAATCCTCGTAATCACATAACCCGCTTTTGTTAGAGGCTATTAAGCCTGTGCCAGATTATCAGGTTCACTTGATTTGTAAATCTAGGGAGAAACTTGCGTTCACTTGATTTCTAAATCTAGCGTTAAAACTTATTATATATATTACTGGTTATATTGTAATGTGAACCTAAAATGATCTAAAACGTAATGCGATGTTCTAGAAAAATTGCATGAACGGCCGATAATTAAACTGGGTAGCCAGCGTCTATTGTTAGCGAGCCGGACAGTGGCAAAGTAAATCTCCGTTTGGAGGCGCTGACGAGAAGCGTAGATCTCATTGCCGAATTTCCGATTCCAGGATATCTATATCCGAGTACTCGCTTAACCTACTTCATTAAAATTTGCTTTAACCTAATCGGGTCAGATAATATCACGTGATTTATATATCATGTGATTATCACGTGATTCTGATTTATATATTATAAAGACGACATTTATGTCAGGTTAGGATTAATTTTGATGGAAAAAACAATCTTTATTAAAGGATACGCAATATTTAGGCTGCTCAATTTAATAATTTCACTTCTGCGAATGATGTTTTCAGGTATACATTAAGCATAGCCGCGAGGTGACAAGATTTGTGAAGGGTTTTTTCGTGGTATCTTCAGACGTTAAGATGTTTAAAAATTCAGAGGAAAATAAGTTTTATCCTTGTATATAGTGCGCGCAAATTTTTTAGAACATGTAAATTGAGCATAAATGTGCGACCTATTTATGGATTTTTAAGTAAATACGCCACTCCCATATTTGCTGGTACTCATTCAGATTCAACTTATTTCAGTTGCAACTTATGACTAATAACTTCGAGAGTTAAATGGTTGATATTTTGATAGTAAACGCTACAAACTTTGATGACCAAGTTTTACTATATCAGAGATGTGTGTTGATCTCAGTGTTTTAGTAGCAAGCATAGCCTTTGGATCAGGAAAGTTCTTGACTATCAGCCACTTTTATTAGCCCTAAGATGGGTTTTTTCCCTACTTAATGTATAATCTAATCTCTCATCATTTTGTAAATTCTTTCTGTGGGTACTTAACTTGGGTGAAATTGGATATATAGAGCACGTACCCAGGCTATGAGGGATCATTCTATCGGCTCTCAATCGATTAATTGTTATAGTCAAATATAACATTCTGCTTGCAAATGGACTATTACTCGTGGAAATCATCTGAAAGTCTAGAAGAGGGGGAGAACTAACCTAGTTAGAAAAATTTTCTCTCTAAGGGGTGTGTAAACTGTGAAATGTTGGTCTGAACATGTTGTTTCCACACCATCTCTTAAAACATTCGAAAATGGTTTAGGTAGGCTTTGGCATAGTCAAGCCAATGTATGACTACACCGTACACGCAACCCATGACTAGAAGTGACGGCACAGGCATGGAGATAAATGAAGAAGAGATGACCATGAGGCCTAATTGTCCTGTGCTCAGTATTATTACCTAGATTATAACTCAATTTTTATGGCATAGCAACTGATTATAATTAAACTTCTGGTTTAGGTATGCCAAATCAAATCACTTCTGGTGTTTTGCTGGTATTGTTTGTTTCTAAATCACTTGACAGTTTAAATGCCCTATTTCAGGGGCTCTTATTTTGGATTCTTTAATTCTTTATTAGTTGCTCTTAGTGCAATGGCTGAACCATCCAATTATCCTCATCCTTCGAAACCTTGTGTACACCCAACTCTTCGCATTTATCTTCTAGGAATAATTTAATTTTTTCTTATGATCCTAGCAGTGCTTTTGTCGTTTTGATTTCACTAGATTTCGTTTTGCTCCTGAATCTTCTCATGTATTACACTCTAACTATCAGCCTCCATCTTTCGACTAATATCAATCTGCAAATAAGTGCGTCAGACTTTATTATTTTAATTGTGAATAGTGGTTTGCTATCTTTTAGTATCATATCTGGCCTGATTTATTTTTAACATAGTTTTTCAGTCTTTCTTTTCTGTCAGTAGGATCCCTCGCCATGATGAAGCATATCTATGGGTGAATGTAAGCTTGTCACAATAACAAAATCTTTTTTGTCTTATCAAGATTTACACCGCTCCTTTCTCGAGTTCAGTAGAAATTTTGATCTTTTTATTTGTCTAGGGATATATCTATTTCTATTATTGTCATATGGAGAGGTCTTCTCAGCCTTATCTATTCAAGCCTATTTTTTATTCTTCTAAATTCTAAATTTCCCAGGCATTATTAAATAAATTCCTCAAGGGGGCCTAACCAAGATGATTGGATTATTGCCTTTGCATGGATTGTGGAATATGGTTTTTTCCTTTCACCCTTCTGTGTAGTTTCAGTCCTTTGTCCTTATCCATCATTGATCTGGTCACAGGTTTGATGGACTTCTTTCCTGTTTAATCATCTGATAAAGATATTAACAATTGGGCTCATATCATACTAGCTTTGTTTTAAAATTAGATTTGTAAAATAAGATTCTGCAGGTTTATTCTGGTCCTAGCTGTCATGCTTAAGCGCTTCTATATAATCTCTACTCTATCAGGGGTGGGATGGGTATAGCTAGCCTCATGCATGTCTTAGGTAGCAGATTTCCTACATATAAGGTACAATCAATGTAGTCATTGAATCCCCCTTTTTTCTATCAAACCATGTTGGTCTCCTTTGACATTAGTCCTGCTTCTGTTCCTGATCAATAATTTTCTGCTCTTTTCAAGTAGGATACAGTGGAGGAATGGCAGAATCCAGACTTTAAGGATTATGAGGTGCTGGCAGATCATCTTTTATAGGGTCTCGGCTCTTATCTTCAACTCATATATTTATCCTTTTCTGACAACTTCCAAAAAATTTACACTTCATGATTTAATACTAATTCTGTTGTATATTTTGGAATTATTTTGTCTGGAACCCATGGCTGCTTTGATACTGTTTGAGACAAAAATTACTTAGTCAATCGTTTTATATTCAACTCTTTTCCTACTATGTTGTCTCAGAAATGGAGTTCATCGATGAAAGGAATAATATGGACATGGAGTCATTTTGCCTAGTCATCACTGGTCTAGTCAAGGATAAGGGACAGTGTTTTCTGATATTTCTATATATACAGAATTTGTCCTAACTGGATCTGGGTTCTTTTAATTACATCATAGCCAGTCTGGGATTCCTCTGGCTTGGAAGGTTGCTTAATTGTGTTAAAATTTGGGCCGAATGGAGTCAGTTTTGTGTACGAAGGTCAAGTCTGGTAATTCAGAATTTTGTCCCTCACCACGACTGCATACACTGCATTTTCATTCGTTGGGTGTCATCGGTACCAATTCACCAGTTAATCCATCTGCAGGTCCAGTTTGATGTCTTGTTCTTACGTGTTTGGGGGAGGGGATCTCGTTCTTGTGTCTATGGAATCAGATAAAGTAGTCTTACTACTCTCTTCCTTTTCAGGAACTAGAACAGGAACTAATACTCTAGTATTCCTCTTCAATACTCAGGAATATTGGAGAATGAAGAGATATTGTCTCTTTCACAAGCACCTATCTGCTCATGCAGTCATTTCTATAGTAGTGACCTTCATCAACAAGCAGGGCAGTTGAGGTTATCATATTTTGTCTGGAGTCTTGGTCTTCCTCCTGCGGTGGAGATGTCAGCAAAACTTTCAGCAGCTCACATTCCAGGTAGAATGATTTTCCTTGTAGCTCATTTATTACATCCCATTAAGTTTCTACTCAGTATAGTGTCCAGATTTGATGTTCATATTCTTCCTCCAGGCTAGGCTCTGGCGGTAGATGCTCTGGCCCAGTCATAGACTTCACATTTTTTAAAATTATCTTCAATTTAACTTTCTAGTGCCAATTGTATTTAAAAACTTTTGTCAGCGGTTTCTAGTACAATTGTCTTTAAGAACTTTTGTCAGCAGAATGTATTATCCCTTTAATCACTCCTGCTTGGCCCAATGAGAGTTATTCAGTGGATCTCGTAGTCCTCTTTGTGGAAATCCAAAGCGTCTTACCAATTTTGCTGATTTTCTATCTCGTTTAACAGCAGCTTTCAGTTCATCATTCCACAAATCTTCAATATGTATATATGGTATTTTCCAAGAGACCTGTTTTTCAGAAATTGATTTTTTGTCTGAACTTTAGTATTCTTAATCAATTCAAACTATCTGTTACAGGAGAATTTACCAGAGTATATTTAAGGTTTTCAAATGGTTGTAGAACAGCACATTATCTCGCCCGATTCTGCATCCCATCATCAAGTCATAGATTCATGGCATATTTTTTGATGATTTAAATCCCTGTATGCTGGGGTGGTGTTATCGTTTTCACTAGCATCTATCCTTCTTTGTTTTCTAGAAGCCGGTTTGAGAGTTATTAAGTATTTACATCATTTATCCATGGTACCGGTATTTTTAGGGTATAGCACAAAGGCAAATACCTATAATAAATTCCTCTATTAATTCATTCTTGGGTCCATCTGTTTAATTGTATAACTCTGAAATCATTCGCGGCCGCGTTTGTTAGATGGCATTTTGATATTCATATTCTTTTTGGGAATGATCTTTTCTAGGTGGTAGGAGAGCTGGCCTCATTCTTTGCCCTTGAAGAGATCTTATATATATATATAAAACCTAATTAATTGTTTTCAATCCTTTCCGAAAACTATGCCCAATTTAAAATATCTTTTTGAAACACCGTTCAGGTTACTTATGCAAATTTGTTTAGTAAGCGCGCATCTCATCAACTGGATTACAGACACCATTAATCGACACTAGAATGTACCTCCAGGAGACACTCAGTAAGTGTTAAGGCACACGATGTTCGTGGTATGGCCTTCTCCTTCGCATTCTATGCAGATCTACCGTTCAGATTACTTATGCGAATTTGTTTAGTAAGCGCGCATCTCATCAACTGGATTACAGACACCATTAATTGACACTAGAATGTATCTCCAGGAGACACTCAGTTTGTGTTAAGGCACACGATGTTCGTGGTATGGCCTTCTCCTTCGCATTCTATGCAGATCTATCAGTGGACGACATTATGTAAGTTGCAGTATAAATGTCAGATTCTACATTAATTTTATCTGAAAGATCAGATTCAATTCACAATCTGACATTTCTCGTTTCGCCACTCAAACCTAGGCTCAATTGCCTAGATTCTTTAGTCAGCCGTCTTCTTCACCATCTCACGGCTGCTTTTAAATTCTCTTTGCTGAGATTTTATAATTATCATTATATTATTGTATTTTATTTCGAACATTTGTTTGTTCGTGCTATTTCAGCACTTCAGCGATTTAGTTGGTTTTAGTATTTTTGGTGATTAACCTTTCATTCCTGATTTGCAATTTACCAACCCACCTAGTATTTGGGCTCTGACCAATTCTGTGTTTTAGCAAACAGTGAATTGAGTGGCTTAGTATTTTTGTTGTGTTACAAAACGACCAGACGTATATATACTGGTCTGGCGTTTTGTTAGCTTACTAAAATACTTACCACTCAATTCACTGGGGCCCACCTCAGCCACCCCGCATCGTTAAATTGCAAATCATTAAAAATTTGTGGAATTAATTAATGACGGCTTGGACTCGGTCGCATGCATAGTAGCATAAGTGCGCATGCTCACAGACTCGTTTATATGTTCTCTATAGGAATAGAGGAACCGGTTCCCTAGAGCAATGACTGCTTTAGAGTTAAAGAGATACTATCAAGACTACCCAATGGAGGGATGTATCTCTGCTAAACTTGTTTCAAGGGAACCTACACCATGGGAATGAATAGGTTAAAATTTTCTGAGATATCTAAGTCAGGTGACTTTTAGCAAACAGTGAATTGAGTGGTAAGTATTTTAGTAAGCTAACAAAACGCCAGACCAGTATATATACGTCTGGTCGTTTTATTGATTGCATTGATCATCTACTGACGACGTGTACAAAGGGAGATAATTTATCATCACACTAAATAACTGTATTTTTGAAAACATAAATCAAATGACTGATTCCTCTCCTAACCTCCACCTTTACCCTTATAATTAAATTATGATTACCTAGATCATTTATAAATCCCTATTATGTAACAGATTAATATAAGTTACTGCCTTAATTATAATATTCAATCTAGTTAATGTATATATTGATGGTTTACCTAGAGCGCACCTGTAAGACATTAATCAGTCAGTATCAACTGATATTTTAACCCCTACCACTCTGATGTCAATATTATGTCTTACTGTATCAACAGCAAAGAAACTGGTGTACATTTTTCAAGAATTTGGTGGACGATGTTGCTGTCTACGACAGCAACATCTTCCACCAAATTTGTTGAAAAATGAACATCAGTTCATCTTTTAATTTGAAGATTAAAAGTTTTGCCATCAGAGTGGTAGGGGTTAATTAACTCATTAACTCTCAAGTCAGACAAGCATGGCTTCTGTCTAGTTATTTTGAAAAATGCCCCTCTGTAAACCAAAAGAGAACTGTTTTTGAAAATGTACCACTTGAATGACTGGCTTGATGACCGAGCCAGTCATTCCAATGATAAATTTTCAAAAATTTTATTTTTTTAATCTGCACATGGGCATTTTCCATCAAGGTTTTAATTTTCTTTGACAAATTTGATGATTAACCCTTTAATTGTCAAGACTCGCTAAGAAAATTAAAAGCCCTTTTGTAGGCCAAGAGAAGCCAATTTTTTAACATTTACCCCGGGAATGACTGGCCAGCCATTTCATTGGTAAATTTTCAAAAATAGTCTCCTAGCCAGCAAATGGACATTTATCAAGACCACTGCAGATTGATTGTGTGCTACGAGGTGACCTCAAGAAAGCAGAACTCGATACACTCAAGTCAAGAATGGAAGCTACAGATTTCGGCTGAGGACATGACACAGTGGGCAAAAGCGAAGAAGGACTGATTGCAGCTGTAGGATGTTTCTACTACTACAGCCGCAGACTACAGTAATCATACAAGCAGATTCTCTTTTGGCCGGCTTGACCATTAAAGGGTTAAAAGTTTAACTGTTGTAGTGTGTCTGAAAAGCTTCAGCTCATTGAGGTGTTAACCCTTTAATGGTCAAATTTGGTCAAGGAAATTAAAAAATTTTCTTATTGAATGTTCATTTGCACACCAAAAGAATACAATTTTTGAAAATTTATCACGAATGACTGGGTCGGTTATCGAGCCCGTTATTCCAGTGGTAAATTTTCAAAAATTGTATTTTCTTGGCCTGTAATTGGATATTCCACAAGACCATAGCAGTGACCGGTTTTGACCGGTGCAACCATTAAAGGGTTAATGTTCACTTACCAAATGTCAGTTAAGATACAGTTGACTTTATTGACCTGCATTTTAATGGCTCAGAGTAGCAGTAAAGCAGCAGAATATCAGCTGATCAAGCAGTGGGAAAATGGCACCATTGCGCATAGGCGGCTGTTGTATTATAGGGCCAGTGTATTACTGAAGCTATCTAGCTACTACGTAGTTGTGGGCTTGTGGCAAAGCACAGGGGGGGGGGGGAGGGGGCTCCAATTTTATGCATTAATACTGCCATTCCTCCTCAATTTGTGGAATTCTCATTTAGTGGTGATGTGGCTGCATTCAATCATGTGGGTGACAGTTGCATCCGGGCAGCAGCAATGCAGCTGCATTCAAGCAGCGATTCCAATGATGTAACTCAAGGCTTCCATTCTGATTAGTCTTTAATTATAATAAAGCTGTCTCCGTAATCTAGATTGATATCATAAATCCATGTCACGGTCAGATTACTTGAGAGACAGATCTGATTCCTCCATTTACTCGGATATTTAACTTGTCTGAGTTTGAGATCTATAATTATCTTATTTAAACAGAGTTGTAGCAATTTTCTTGGAACTGAAGGATGATTCTGATTCCATGGCAACCATAGACTCGGGCTCTTTAAGTAGCATATTAACATAAATCTCATTCATAGATATTTAACGCTTTATTGCTCAAGGTAGGACAAGAAAATTAAAATTTTAGCTTGGTGAATAGACATTAATTTATATGACAAGAGAAGACAGTTTCTGAAAATTTATAAATTGAATGACTCGCTTGGTTATCGACCCAGTCATTCCAGTTGTAAATTTTCTAAAATCGCCTTCTCACGACCTGCAAATGGACATTTATCAAGACCACCACAAAGCCCATTTTTGGCTGGGAGCTGACCATTAAAGGCAAGTATGTGACACCTTACATTGTATGATATATGCGGAAAATGTAGTTCATAAGTTCATGTACTAATGTCAATTAAATTTACATTAGAAATGATCATATTTATAATTGTTTATATGCATATTTGTCAAAGTAGCTCACAATATATAAATTAATTGATGGAAAAATGTAAACAAACTCATTAATAAATCAATTATACGCATTGCTATTTGTACCTTGTTCCATTTACCAATGAAAACACTTCATTTTCATATTACACTAGTGACATACATGTTCCCTTTAACGCTCATATCAGTAAAAAAACAGCTTCTACAGTGGTCTTGAGAAATATCCTCTTGCAGACCAAGAGAAGACTATTTTTTGAAGAATTTTGAATATTTTGAAAACAATTTGACTGGAAGGTGTTGGTGGCTTAGCCATCAACAACCTTCAGTCAAATTGTTTTCAAAATAATCAGTATATCCAGAGGTAAACCCCATGGAAAATATAGTCTTCAGAAATTCAACAGGCAGACTAGTGAGGTAAATGCGTGTCTATTTTATAAATAAAGATATTGAATAGGCAGCTGATTAATATTTTGTATAAATCTGTAACTTTCTGTTAATTAGCTTTCTTTGAATTTGGACATAGAAAAAGTAATAGCCATTGAAAACATTGATCACGAGGCATGAAATTTTATAGCACTGGCTTAATCACGACGTTAACCTGATCGCATACATAGCATCAGCATGTATAGTGGACACACACTCTTTATGCGTTGTACAATAGCATTCTAATTAATACATTTTATACCCTCTAGGAAGGGGGGTGGGGGGGGGTGTGTGTTTGTCATCGCTTGCTAATTAATACATTTTGTACCTCTAGGACTGGGGTCATAGCTCTCTAATTAATACATTTTGTACCTCTGGGACTGGGGTCATAGCGCGCTAATTAATACATTTTATACCTCTAGGACGGGTCATAGCCTGCTAATTAATACATTTTGTACTTCTAGGACTGGGGTCATTAGCTCTCTAATTAATACATTTTGTACCTCTAGGACTGGGGTCATAGCTCGCTAATTAATACATTTTATACCTCTAGGACGGGTCATAGCCTGCTAATTAATACATTTTGTACCTCTAGGACTGGGGTCATAGCTCTCTAATTAATACATTTTGTACCTCTGGGACTGGGGTCATAGCTCGCTAATTAATACATTTTGTACCTCTAGGACGGGTCATAGCCTGCTAATTAATACATTTTGTACTTCTAGGACTGGGGTCATTAGCTCTCTAATTAATACATTTTGTACCTCTGGGACTGGGGTCATAGCTCGCTAATTAATACATTTTATACCTCTAGGACGGGTCATAGCCTGCTAATTAATACATTTTGTACTTCTAGGACTGGGGTCATTGTGCTTGCTAATTAATACATTTTGTACCTCTAGGAATGGGTTCATAGCTCGCTAATTAATACATTTTGGACCTCTAGGACTGGGGTCATAGTCTGCTAATTAATACATTTTATACCTCTAGGACTGGGGTCATAGCTCGCTAATTAATAAATTTTTGACCTCTAGGACTGGGGTCATAGCCTGCTAATTAATAAATTTTTGACCTCTAGGACGGTGGTCATAGCTCGCTATTTAATACATTTTGTACCTCTAGGACTGGGTCATAGCTGGCTAATTAATCCATTTTATACCTCTAGGACGGGGGTCATAGCTCGCTAATTAATGCATTTTATACCTCTAGGACTGGGGTCATAGCCTGCTAATTAAAACCTTTTATATCTCTAGGACTGGGGTCATAGCTTGCTAATTAATACATTTTGTACCTCTTGGACTGGGGTCATGGCTCTCTAATTAATACATTTTGTACCTCTAAGACTGGGGTCATAGCCTGCTAATTAATACATTTTATACTTCTAGGACTGGGGTCATAGCCTGCTAATTAACACATTTTGTACCTCTAGGACTGGGGTCATAGCTCGCTAATTAATACATTTTGTACCTCTAGGACTGGGGTCATAGCTCGCTAATTAATACATTTTGTACCTCTAGGTCTGGGGTCATAGCCTGCTAATTAATACATTTTGTACTTTTAGGACTGGGTCATAGCCTGCTAATTAATACATTTTGTACTTCTAGGACTGGGGTCATAGCCTGCTAATCAATACATTTTGTACCTCTAGGACTGGGGTCATAGCCTGCTAATTAATACATTTTGTACCTCTAGGACTTGGGTCATAGTCTGCTAATTAATACATTTTGTACCTCTAGGACTGGGGTCATAGCCTACTAATTAATACATTTTGTACCTTTAGGACTGGAGTCATAGCCTGCTAATTAATACATTTTATACCTTTAAGGGTTGGTTCGGTCAGTTCATAGGTAGCCATGCTATTTTTGGGACATTATTTGGTCAGTATTAGTTACATTCGAGGCAGACAATAACACTTTTAAAACGCAGCCGCAGAATGTATATTTACCGACCTGATATATATTCTGTTGACTGTTTGTAAATAATTTGATACATAGATCTTGTTACCCTCATCCCGTAAAGAGAAGACGGTATTGTGATCGGGTATGCGTGTGCATGCATGATCAAATTTGAGATCTGTGAATATCTCAGAAACTGCTGGTCCGATTTACCTCAAATTTTAACAGAACAAAGGTGTTATCATACACTACATTCCCACCAGTTTGGGCGTGATCCGAAAGCATCTGGAAAATATAAAAAATCAGGAAAATCTGAAAACTTGTTACGCTTTCCTGTAAGTTATTATCTCGGAACTGAGCCGTGTCAGCTTAGATTCATTCTGTCACATTCTATTCACTAAAGCTATGCAAATGATTGTTTAATGATCATACCTGCCAAAACCAATCTCCGCTGTGGCCTTGAGCGATGTCCATTTGCAGGTCAAGGGAAGACTATTTTTGAAAGTTTGCCACTGGAATGACTGGCTCGATAACAGAGCCAGTTATTCCAGTCGATAATTAGAAAACAATAATTTTCCATTGGCCTGTAAAGAGACATTCACTACGCAAAGATGTAACTTTTCCTGACTTCTCTGGATCATTAGATATTTAATACTAACTTTACCCCTCAAACTTCATCAAGAAAATTTAAATGTTCTCATAAAAAATATCCATTTGCAGACCAAGTGCAGACGATTTTTGAAAATTTATCCCTGAATGAGTGGCTCAGTTATCGAGCCAGTCATTCATTCTAGAGGCAAACTTTCAAAAATAGTTTTCACTTGTTCTGCAAATGTATATCTGTGAAGCCTACTGTAGGAGCAATTTTGGCCGATATAACTCTTAAAGGGTTAATACTAACTTAAACTGTACCATTTTCAATCCTAAAATACCACAATATCAACTTTAAGAAAATTATGCAGGTATAAATTTTTGAATATTTTGAAGCCAATTTGACTGAAAGGCTGCATGCTGCTGCGTGACAGCACCAGTCTTTAAGGCAAATTAGCTTTAAAAATCAGGATCTGTCGCATATTGTATAAATGCCTCGGCTATGCTAACAATGAAGATATTGACATTTTGATGACCCGCCACTCATATTCCACCATTGTTGTCTGGGTTACCTTTACCCAGCTCTATACCATAGTCGCACTTAGACAAACTTCTCGAGTTTTTGTGTCCGTTTCGTTTTAAATCGGTTATATGATCACCAAAAATCTGATATTTTCAGAGCGTTAAACGATGCCACACTGTCGTCCATCGCTCACTCTTTCTGTCTCCAGGTGATAACAATCTTTCATTCATACACAATTTGTTTTATTTTCAACATTTACATACCAGGATACTGATACATATATGTCTCATGTTTTCGCTTAGTAAAATAACATTGATCATTTGCTGGTAAAATTTGGCTACGCTCAGTGTGCGACTTTGTTTATTTGCGATGTCACTAATCCTGGATCAACTGTCTGAGCTTGGTATATATTCGCTTGCTTACCTTTCATTATATTGTTCTTTTCCAGTTGTATCAATAGAAAATACACATTTATTTGATTAGTTTACTGAAATTTGATGCTTTCTTTTATGTCATTCCTCCTGAATTCACTCACCTGATAAATGCTTATGGTTTGACTTTAACACTTAATTGCCTGATGGCTGCAAGGCACCGGACAATATTTTCAGTGGGCAATAACTCTGAACCTGTTGAATATTTTGGAAAACAATTTGACTGAATGTTGTTGGTGGCTTAGCCACCAACAACTTTCAGTCAAATTGTTTTCAAAATATTCAGCCGGTCCAGAGTTAACTTTATGGAAAATGTAGTCTGCAGAAATTTCAGCAAGTAAATTGTTAAGAGTCCAGTGTTTTAAATATCAAGACACCTATTACCGGAAAGCTGGTGAATATTTCAATCAAACTTAACTGAGTTATTCTATTCGATGCATATCCACATCATCCGTGGTATAAGTTTTTTAAAACTTTCCTGTTTTTCCATGGAAGATGTTCAACAGTGTTGTCATGTTTGTGGTTAAAGTTTTGTTACAAGTTTTCTATTGGTGTTAGCGACGGGTATGAATTCAACAATGCCTCTTAATTTCAATGAAACATAACAAAGTTGTTGCTATGCAATGCAGAGATGCTGAATAAATAAATCTACATCATGTGCAGTTTAAGTTTTTTATATTTCAGATTCAACCCCATTTTTTTCCACGGTTTTGAACTTATAATAACTTTTAGTATTTATAGCTCACCTGGCCTCCAAGGCCAAGTGAGCTTATTCCGTGGTGACCATCCGTCAGTCATTCCGTTTGTCAACTTTTTCCGTAGGCGATATTTATTCTCAAGAACTACTGACTCGATTTCAATTAAATTTAGCTGGCAGCATCCTTATGGCATAGAGATATAAGTTTGTTCAAAGGAAGCTGAAACGATTGGTATCTGTCTTGGACATTTTTTTCATAGTGCTGCTTCTACTGCTGCTACTGCTATTACTATTTTCCACGTTAATAATGATTTTTATAATGGTGAAGCCTGATCGGCTGTTCAATTAAACATTCAATGAAAAATACATGGTAATGCTAAGCTGAAATATGATAAGAAACTTTCATTAAAAAAACAAGTTAATTTACAGTCGTGAGCCACAGCTGAGAATACAAATTTCATCAAATAATTAGCTTTGTGGACATAACATACCAGCATAGAGGTGTAGACTTGTACCGAAAATACATATATATTCTTGATCTTAAATCATGCGGTGTAATATGACAAAACATACAGATCAGATATACTATTATCTGCAACCCTGCAGAAACTATCTGTCGGGAATGTCTATTTTCACATAGAGTGCAGAATAAACATTACCACAACTACACTACCATGCAGTACAGCCCAAAAATAACCTAACATGTTAATAATGTAACTAGTTTCCAAAACAGAAACAGAAACATATGAGTTAGTAAAAAATGTTCTGTTCAATATTTTGAACATAATTAGCATTGCTGCCTTATTTCATAACGGTATGTTTTATTGCCCTCGACCCATAAGGGAAGATGGTATTGTGATCTGGTCTGTGTTTGTGTGGGTGGGTGCGTGCGTGCATGCATGCGTGTGAGTATGTGTGCACGTACGAACTAGCGGCCATGTGTGTCCATCCATACCTGTGTCTAAAAAACTTCTGATCCGATTTGACACAAATTTTAGCAAAAGGAACAAACTTTCCATGCAAGACGATCTCCAAATATAGGCAGGAATCCGGATAAAAGAACTCAGATCTGGATTAGATCAAATTCAGGATATATGGATTTCTTGGAAACTACTGGTCCATCCGACTTCGCTCAAATTGTAACACAAGAAAGGGTGTGACCATACACTGGGATTCCACAACATTAGGAATGATCTGAAGAGATAAAAAAAATTCAGAAAATCCGAAAACTTTACAAAGTGGCAAAAATGGGAGTATGAGGGTCTGCAATCTGTGACCACTCTTGTTTTGTTCTGGAAACAGTCTAGCTTATTGCTGAGCTGTACTGTACTCACTGTCATGTAGGACTTTGTAATGATGATTACCGCGGGAACTAGAGGTGTAAATTTTGGTGTATTTATATAATTTTCACTGGTAAACACTCTTTCTCATGAGGATAAATTCTTTTTATGTTTGCATAAACAGCTTCCAGCAAATGTTCCCCCGTGGTTATGTTTTCTCTCGTGTTATGTCTTTTAATATAATATACATGTTTATTTATGAGAACTGGCACTAAAGCTCCAACAGGTATGCGTTTAACCCTTACCACACTGATGTCAATGTTTTATTTTTTACTGTGGCAATAGAAGAGAAACTGGTGTACATTTTTCAATAATTTTGGTGGACGATCACAGTACTATCTCCCACCAAATTTGTAGAAAAATAACACCAGTTCATCATTTAATTTAATTTGAAAATTAAAAATTTTAACATCAGAGTGCTAAGGGTTAACCCTTTCACCAATAAATTCTAGATACCTTATTTTCAAGGCAACAATACAAGAAAACTGTTAAATATTTTGAAATTAATTTGATTGGAAGCCAAATTACTGCCTTAGGCAATTTCAAAATATTCAACAGAATAAAGTGTATGTCTTGAGGAATTTACTTTTTCAGGGATTTGTTGATGAAACGGTTAAACACCCTTTATCACTCAAAATTGTATGAGAAAATTTAAACTTTCTTATAGAAAATGTCCATTTGCAGACCAAGAGAAGACTATTTTTGAAAATTTACCACTGGAATAACTGGCTCAGTTATCGAGCCAGTCATTCCAGTGATAAATTTTCAAAAATAGTCTTCTCTTGGTCTGCAAATGGGCATTTCTGAAAACTACTGCAAAAGCGGTTTTTGGCTGATATGAGTGTTAAAGGGTTAACACTCAAGATGCCAAAAACCTGCCTTCTCTATAGTGGTCTTGAGAAATGTCCATTTGCAGAACAAGAGAAGAGATTCTTTTTAATTTACTGCTGATAACAGAGCCAGTCATTCCAGTGAGAAATCTTCAAAAATTATCTTCTCTTGGTCTGCAAATGAATATTTTGTTTGAAAAATGAAAAAAATATTTGAACAAATTTCTAGGTGAAATGCTTAACATATGAAGTTGAATGTCACCATTTGGCAGAAATAGGTAGGGTGGCACAAATTTCACTAAACTCTGATTGGCATTTCTGGTGATACATATTGGCGGTGGCTGAACATTATTATGATGTCAGTATGTGTAAACTCTTACTGTACTACAGGGTTCGTACAAACTTGAAAAGCCCTTGAATTTTGGCATCTGCCTTGAAAAGCCTTGAATTTGAAATTTGTCTTGAAAAGTACTGAAATTTCACCCATCAGCCTTGAAAAGCCCTTGAAAATCAACACTTCCTCCCATGTGATTTTTACGGTCTGCAAACTGTTCACGTACTGATGTAAATAAAGATTTAAGAAAATTTGATTGGCAAAATCTATCTGGAACCGAGTAAGTTCCAAAATTCAAACTGTAATTTGAAAGCATCTAAAGGTAAGCTATATGAAATTTTGCACCAGTGTCATATTCTCACTTGGTCCAGGATCCTGGTTCGGAGCCCTTGAGAAATCAACTTTTTTAGTCTTGAAAGTCTTTGAATAAGAAAACCTGTCAGCTGTATGAACCCTGTACTAAGTAAGTAATCACCTACTTCAAGATGCCAACTGAATCTGGAAGCTTTAACCCGTAGCACTCTGATGTCTCAATTTTCAATTTTCAAGTTAAATTATAAGGCGAACTGGTGTTCGTTTTTCAACAAATTTGGTGGAAGATGGTGCTGTCGTAGACAACAACAGCGTCGACCAAAGTTGTTAAAAAATGTACACCAGTTTCTTTGCTATTAACACAGTAAAAGATAGAATATTGACATCAGAGTGCTAAGGGGTATAGGATTATTTTTAATTAAGTTTAACAGTTAACTACCATCCTATCTTTTCCAATATAGATGGCTGGCTGTCTTCAATAAACGTCCTAGTATTTCAGACAGTAACCTTCTTCTTGTGGTAATAATCATTATTTCCTTGTGCTATCATGTCTAATTCTCATTAAATAAACAGCAGGTAAAGACTTCACAGAACCTCAACACTATCTATATTCTAGGTGGCTAAAAGTAGTTTTACTTGTTTCCACGGATAAATCACCACTCGCTCATTCAGTCATATGTGTGTACTAATTCACTTACTTATGCATGCATGTATGCTCAGTCGGTCACTCGGTAGGTCAGTCTCACGCAATCTGTCTCACACTATCACACTCTATCTATCCCTCCCTCCCTCCCTCCCTCCCTCCCTCCCTCCCTCCCTCCCTCCCCTCCCTCCCTCCCTCTCGCGCTCTCTCTCTCTCTCTCTCTCTCTCTCTATCTCTCTCTCTCTCTCTCTCTCTCTCTCTCTCTCTCTCTCTCTCTCTCTCTCTCTCTCTCGTTCGCATAGTCAGCTCTTTTAGCCATGCAAAGAAACCAGATCGAAAAGATTCTCGTAAAATAAGAAATATTCTGTTTCAAAATACTCAAAAGCTTATGTATATATGTGTTGTGTTCAATTGATAGAATGGGACTTTAGGATTGCAATTTTTAATATATGATGTCAAGTTTATAGTACCTATAAAGGGGCTGTAATGTAGCTTGATGGTGCAGCTTTCTGGCACCATGAAGTGGCGGCATCATAGCGTGCACGTTTATTATGTATTTCTTCGGCCATATTTCGCGACTGCTCTGATAAATGCGGCCCTGATCGCAATAAGGTAGTGAGCCATTTAGTCAAGTCAGCTTTGTCTTTGCTCAAGACAAGCAGAAATGTCGGAATCACAAATACCTATTTCAAACATGCCAGACATTTTAAGCGTTAGCTTCCTGTTTATTTCAGACTCAAGTAATGACACAAACGTTTTCTGTGAAGGTAAATCATTGTATAATCGCGAGAAATATTTTAATGGAAGATTATTTGCTGTTTCTGTTGACTTTTTCCCAGTCACAGTGAGTTGTGTGTTTTGTGCGTGATTCTGAAAAAAGATACATTTGGCCAGTTTTTGTGGTTGAGGTATCTTCAGCCTTTTACCGCTAATACTTGTAATTCTTTTGATCTCTTGCATTGTAACATGGACTAAGCATTTAAAGGTTGCCTAACCCATCTATCATCTGAGGTCATAGTCAGCTTAGCGGCCTGTAGCATAACGGCATAATCATTACATCATAAATGATTCTATTTGGCCAGTCTTTAACTCTTAACCCTTTAACCCTCGAATTTGTTCATGAAAATTTCAATTTTCTCATAAAAAAAACGTCCATTTGCAGACCAAGAGAATATTATTTTTGAAAATTTACCACTGGGATGACTGGCTTCCTTATCAAGCCAGTCATTCCAGTGGTAAATTTTCAAAAATAATCTCTTGGTCTGCTAACAGACATTTTTCAAGACGACTACAAAAGCCGTTTTTGGCTGATATGAGTGTTAAAGGGTTAATTGTTTGGCACATATGAATTGTATGTCTCTACTGTTTAATAAACATGATGGCAGCAACAATGTCCAGTTAAATTAGTTCCAAAATATTCAACAGCTCACCTGTATAGTTTTCTGGAAATTGATAGTCAGGGAGGGAGTTCAGAGATCAATTGATCCCAACACGAGTGAGGTGTGGGTGGACCACAGCTATAGAGATAGGCGGGGCATTGCTAAAATGGAAAGGTCCATTGCCTTAGGTTAGCTGATGTCGCAATCAGAATACTGCTGGAAAATCAAAATGTCCGTCACTAGTGTACGAAATGTTTGTCTTTGATAAATATACAATTTAACAAACATTCTGTTGAATATTTTCGAATTATCTTTGACTCGGAGGTGTTGCTGCCATAGACAGCAACAGCCTGCAGTCAAATTAGTTTTAAAATAATCAACAAGTTAGTGGAGTTATCTTAAAATTTAAATTCTGGGAATTCAGGTATCAAAGTGTATAAATTGATTCCAAAATGAGTAAAAAAGTAGGCGGGGCTTCGCTTGAAATGGGCGGGGCCTGGCTATAAATGGATCCTCCTTTCTTGGTAATGTATTTCCGAAAACTTTCCACAGATATGGATGGCTTAAGACGACTGCAGATGCCTATAGCAGCAACACTGGTCCTCGTTAAATTGGTTTCAGAAATATTCAACAGAATATCTCTTAAATGGTAAAGAATTGGTCTTAACTGGCCCTTAACACTCATATCAGCCAAAATGGCTTCTGTAGTGGTCTTGAGAAGACTATTTTTTTTAATTTACCACTGGAATGACTGGCTCGATAATCGAGCCAGTCATTCCAGTTGTAAATTTTCAAATATAGTCGTCTCTTGGTCTGCAATTGGACATTTTATATGAGAAAATCAAAAAAGATTTGAACAAATTTGATGGTTAAAGGGTTAACCTAAATATAACATGCACGTAGTATGATGAAGGATATGGCATTTGACTGTCTGCCATGTGAATTGTTGCAGATTACATTCTCCATGGGATTTAACTCTGAATAGACTGAATATTTTCAAAGCAATTTGACTGAAAGTTATTGATGGCTAAGCGACCAGCAACTTTCAGTCAAATTGTTTTCAAAATATTCAGTATACCCATGCCCAGAGTTATTGCTGATTGAAATTATTGTCTGGTGGTTTCCAGCAGTCAGAAAGTTAATCTCGAACTTTTGGACTAATCTCTCAATAATTTAACATATACCTGCCACTGTTATAACATAAATGTTATCTTTTCTCCCATTGCGAGATATTTTCACCTGATGATTCAAGATACATACTTACAACATACTGGCTCAGGGTCAAGACACGCTATAAATATACACATTTGTGCTATTACGCTATCCCAAAAAGTTTCAGAAAATTATGTAACTTTGCAAGGAGGAAATTTATCATGTTTGCCTTTTCAAGTCGTTTGAGAAAATTTTTTTTAAAAAGGTTATTAATGGTGTCTAGTTATGTTATGTGTGTAATATGGCAAGCATTAATAATTATTCAATCTATGTCAGAAAGATTGCATATAATGATATAAAGGAGAATGCTTCACCTCAATGGACCTTTCCTGTTTTAGCTATGCCCCACCCATCTGTAGCTAAACTCCACCCACACCATGTTCGTGTTAGGATTGATCGATCCCTGAACTGCTTGACTATCAATTTCCAGAAAACTATACAGTTAAGCTGTTGAATATTTTTAAACTGATTTACCTGCGCCCAGTCAAATTAGTTTCAAAATATTCAACAGCATGTTTATTAAATAGCAAAGCCATACAATTCGTACAATGAGTCGGTCTATGAGGCGTTTAACCCTTAGCACTCTGATGTCAATATTCTATCTTTTTACCATGTCAATAGCAAAGAAACCGGTGTTAATTTTTCAACAATTTTGGTGGACGATGTTGCTGTCTACAACAGCACCATCTTCCACCAAATTTGTTGAAAATTGAACACCAGTTCATCCTTTAATTTAATTTGAAAATAAAAAGTCTTGACATCATAGTGGTAGGGGTTAAGACACTAAATCGAGTCATTCATGCTCTAATTGATTATGACGTCATCCTACACATCACATACTTGATTATGAAGTCGTATGATGGACAGATAAACTGGAAAGAGCCATTAATAGCCAAGTCAGACAAAGTGATCACTGCCAGTCTTAAAAATACTGTGCTGCGGAGGCTGGAGAGGAGAAACTATTTGATTGACAGTTTTTGCTGGTTAGACAGAAACGTGTTTCTTAAAATGGTTTCAGCAACATTCCTCAACCAAGAGAAGACTATTAGTTATCACGCCACGTCTGTCTGTCTGTCTGTCTGTCTGTCTGTCTGTCTGTCTGTCTGTCTGCCTGTCTGCCTGTCTGCCTGCCTGCCTGCCAGCCTGCCTGTCTGCTTGTCTGTCTCTGTCCATTCATCCGTCTGCCCACCCGCCCGTACGTCTGTCTGTTCGTCTGTGATCTTAGCTAGAAATCAGCAGTGCAGACCTTAAGAAATGGATCCATATAGATACTGTATCGACATAAATCATGAGTAATTTTCTAGTTCATCTTCTTTGCTTGATGCCAAAATCATCTACTGATTACACGAGGTCTGATTTACAAAACAATATTACATTTATATATGTTAATTCTCAGGTTTATTTTTTATTAATTCTGTGTTTAGCATTCAGTTCCATGCTATCTTGTTATATCACTTCCTGTTTATTCAGGGAATGATTCAATAAGGACTAATAATGCAGCGTACTGGGCCTATCGGTATTACTCCAATAATGGCCCATTAACCTGCGTAATCATGGGAGGGTCAAGAAACTGCCTGCTTCTTGGAACCAAATACCAGTGATACTTTAACCTGTTAATGGTCAAGCTGCCCAAAGCCGCTGTCTGAATGCAGTGACCGTAACGGTAAAACTTGGTTAGGAAAATAAAATTGCTTTCTTATTGAATGTCCGTTTACAAGCCACCAGAAGACCACCTTGAACATTTACTACTAGAATCACTGGCTCGATAATCGAGCCAGTCATTCTGGTGGTAAAGCTTTAAAAAAATAGTCATTTGGCCTGGAAATGGACATTCAATAAGGAAGTATTTTTAGATTCTTTACCAAATTTTACCGTGAAGGGGGTAAAACATAAGACCCATGTACTCAAAAGACACGTGTACTCAAAAGACCAGGTGTCTCAAAGAAACACTGTTTTCTCTCCATATAACGTATCATATACAGTACATATACAGGGCATAATTTATCTGGTATCGCATCTCAATTTGCTACACATATTTAACCAGTTTCTATGCATTCTGCAACATGCATAACTGTATCTGCTATGCAAAATTTGTACGCGATTGCAATTTATCATTGATTTTCACAATTTTATCATTAAGCCTTTTAACAACAAATCCCTGAAAAAGTACATTCTTTACAATGTATACCATATTTTGTTGAATATTTTGAAATTAATATGACTGGAACCATTGCTGCCTAACTTAAGGCAGCAATGGCTTCCAGTCATATTAATTACAAACTATTCAACAGCTTTCCTATGTGTTTGCTCTGAGATTTAGATGCAGCGAATTTATCGGTGTGAAAGTTGATTGTTATACATTTTTGCTGCTAGCTATACAATATATAGTTTGCATAGCAATAGATGCTATGCAAATATCAAATTCTAAATTATGCCCGGGTATATGTATGATTACAGTATTCTGCGGCTGTAGGAGTAGAACGATCCTACAGCTGCAATCAGTCCTTCTTAGCTTTTGGCCACTGTGACTTGCCCTCTGCCGAAATATTTAGCTTCCTCAGGTCCATTCTTGATCTGAATGTAGGATGGGGCAACCAAACTCCATGGTATTTTGCTAAAACCTATACTTTCCTTAGGCCAATCAGCAAACTCATACCAACCGGTGAAAAAGTATATGCTTCGATCGATTATTTTAGGTATTCTTTTGCTGCTTATATTCGTAGGGAATTTATGTAAAATCTTGTTACTATCTGGCAATAAAGTTTGGACCCCCCCCCCCCATCAAAATGTACAAGCTATCTGGCAAGTCATGGCTGCCGAACTCCATGGCAATGCACAAAATAGCATACTAAATGCCTAAAACGCCAATAAATGAAATAATTCATGCATTCCTCATTTGTTTAGTGCTCTCGGCTTACTGTAGGGGCACAGAAGCTGTTTTATTACAAAACACTGATACGTTAGAGCCATATTTAAAATGCGACCAGTTTTGGCAATGCTCAGACTACCCGTTTAAAAAAAAATTTAGGCTTCAAATAATGGAAACAATTCACGGAATTTGCCAAAGTGCATAAATCCTTGAGATTATAACATTTACTTAGAATACAAAATCAAGATTAGGAGAAAAAATAAACCTGTTATTTAATTCTATAATAGGCAATCAGCAATACCACGGAATTAGGTCACATTTTAATCAACTTTTTGGGGGTAGGCTGGTTGTGATTGAAACGATGTTGAGAAGCCATCCAAGCAGCCAGCACTCCAAAAAATTCCATCTGTTAACTTGATAATCTGATCTAGATGCTAGTATAATAGTAGGAATGAAAACCTATAAATGCGAAAATTTCCATTGAAAACTCAGTCGACATTTCCGAGCGTTTTTCAAAAGCGGACATATTTTACTACAGATTCACACCTGGTTATGCAATCTTGTATAATTAAACCTAAAAAATTTTGCATTTGAGCTGGTTTTGGTATCATTAGATTTGTCAGATAAGAATCTTCAGAATACAAACAAATCATTATTATTATATGTGTGATATGTCACTATAACTTGAAAACGAAGCCTTGCCACAGAATTTGGTATACCGCGGAGGTTTGATCACAGACCCTACTGCGTATACAGTACTGCTGATAAATAACTTAGAATGCCTCCAAAACAAAATAAAATGTTCTGTTGAATATTTTGGATTGAATTTGATTGGAAAGTAAAGGAAGCAAATGTTTCCAATCAAAGGAAGTCCAAAATATTCAACAGAATATTTCTTACATTATACTTAAAATTGTAATAATTAAAATGTTACTTATTTACTTGAGTACTTGTGAGTTACCTGTATTAACAGACCACCTGTCTATGCAGTGACTGCTTGTGTGTACTCAGTAAGGTGATCATATTAGACAGGTTTTAAGGTATTTCTGCCTACAGGCATTAGATGATTGACGGGGAAAGGTGGCTGGGCTGCCCATGAAGTTGAATTCACTTGTTAGCGATTATGTCAATTAAGTTATATCTGTTTTGTATTAATTTAAGTGGATCTGACGTTTGAGTGTTTGATTCTGTCATATTACATAAGATTATTAAACATTTAATCCTGAATTTTGTTCAAGAAAATTAAAATTTTCTCACAGGACTATGGCCACTTGCAGAGCAAGAGAAGGCTATTTTTAATTTTTCACTGGAATGACTGGCTCATTTATCGAGCCAGGCATTCCTGTGATATATTTTTAAAATAGTATTCTTTGTCCTGCAAATGGACATTCATAAAGATGACTGCAGATTATGTTTATGGGTTGATTGAGTGTTAAATGTGGTAAACGAATTTGGATAATTTCATTCTATATACCTAGAGGACTGGTTGATAGTACCGAAACAGGAAATTAACTAATGTATTTTGAAAATGGTTTGACTGAAATATGGTGCTGCAATAGGGATTAACAGCCTTCAGTCAAACTGTTCTCAAATTTATCATCAGCATGTATAAAACCATTTATAAATTATTGAGTGATATAGGCTATGCACTTGTGCATGCATGTATGTGTGCATGTATTTGTGGCGGGGTGGGGTAGAGGAGGTATGGAGGGGGTTGCTGGTGTATGAGAACTGAGAAATTGAAGCCATACATGTGTTATGAATATATGGGTGTTGTACACAGAAATGTGTATTTAATCTGTAAATGATCTATGGACTAGTATTGATATACAGCATCTGTGTGTATTTGTTTTGATAAGAGTTATCCCCCCATAGCGTATCATAATAATAACCACAGGTACTTCGAGGATTTTTTGTCATGCATTTTAAGATACAATTTCGTTTGATTAACTTAACCAATTTAACACTCAAACTGGACAAAAACAGCGCCTGCAGTGATCCTGAGAAATGTCCATTTGCAAAACAAGAGAAGATTAGTTTTGAAAGTTTATCACTGCAATGACTGGCTCGATAACCGAGCCAGTCATTCCAGTGATAAATTTTCAAAACTAATCTTCTCTTGGTCTTCAAATGGACATTTTCTATGAGAAAATTAAAATTTCCGTAAAAAGCGTTTGAAGGGTTGAAAAGGTACAGTACAGCTCAGAAATAGTTTATTTGTTTCAAATCAAAACAAAACATATCGTTGAATATTTTTAACATAATTTGGTTGGCGGCAGCAATGTCTTCTAATCCAATTATTTTCACAATATTCAACAGAACATTTCCTACATCGTGTTTAAAATTGCACTAACTAACATGTTTGTGTTTTTGTTTTGGAAACATTCTAACTTATTTCTTAGCACTACTGCATGCATAATACTGAATTACTAATTCTCCCCACTGCTTAAATGTACATATGTCCATTCATCTGGTCATCACTGTACTCAGTCATCTAATCATCTCTTTACCGGGTCATCTGGTCATCACATTATCTGGTCATCTCTACCCGGTCATCTGGGCATCACTGTACCCAGTCATCTGGTCATCTGGTCATCTCTGCACTTGGTCATCTTTGTACCCAGTCATCTAGTCATCACTACCTGGTCATCTCTGTACCTGGTCATCTGGTCATCTGTGTACCTGGTCGTCACAGTACCCTGTCTTCTGTGTACCTGGTCGTCACAGTGCCTGGTCATCTGGTCATCACTGTACCTGGTCATCTCTGTACTTGGTCATCTGGTCATCTTTGTACCTGGTCACCTGGTCGTCACTGTACCTGGTCATCGCTGTACCAAGTCATCTATGTACCCAGTCATCTGGTCATCTTTGTATCTGGTCATCACTGTACCCGGTCATTTGGTCATCTCAGTACCCGGTCATTTGGTCATCTTTGTACCCAGTGATCTGGTCATCTCTGTACCCAGTCATCTGGTCGTCTCTGTACCTGGTCATCTCTGTACCTGGTTATTAGCTCACCTGGCCAGAATGGCCAAGTGAGCTTATGCCATGGCGACCGTCCGTCGTCTGTCCGACGTCCGTCCGTCCGTCCATCCGTCAACTTTTTCCTTTAAACGACTTCTCAATAACCACTGGGCCGATTTCAATTATATTTTGGCAGGAAGTATCCTTTGGGCATAGGGATCCAAGTTTGTTCAAACAAAGCCGATTTGGCCGGTGGCCATCTTGGATTTTGGCCGATTTTAGGAAATGGCTTTAAAAATCTCCAAAACCGCTTGGTGGATTGATTCAAAGCTCACGAAATATCATATAGGGCAAGAGCTGAACCAAGTTTGTTCGAAGGAACTTGATTGGCCAAATGGTTCGGCGGCCATCTTGGATGACCTAGTTTTCATGAAAACGACGCAGAACCGCTGAACAGATCGGGCTGAAATTCTGGGGATATGATTATGGACTAAGGACCATTAAAGTTTGTTCATGGGAAGTTGATAGGTAAAAAAGATGGCCACCATGGACCAATCAAATTTTAGCATGTTTGGCTGCCGTATTCAATTTTTTTATTTGATGGATTTTGAAGCAGAAATTGGTTTTCTTAACTCTGCTTACTTGTCAGTCATCTGTCGTATAGCGATAACCCCATCCGTCTTCTGTATGTCCGTCTATCGATCTGTTTGTCCGTCACCAACAATGGCGGCTCATTTTGTTATTTCTTGACGGATTGATACCAAATTTGGTCACAATGTTAATGACGGTATCTAATATCTGTGTTGTGAAAATGAAACTGATAGAACGTCAAATGCCCGAGTTATCACTCCTTAAATATTTGCAGTCTCACTTTCATAGGGCAAATAATGGTTTGTTCCCACTGTCCATTGATTTATCACCATGTCAGATTTTATTGCCACACTAGATATTGAATTCCAAGTAACAGATTAACCTTTCCAATACTGCAGAAATGTTTAAGATATGTATTATGTGCTCTGACATCTATGCTCTTAAAAATATTTGAAATGTATTTGATTGAAAGTTGTTGTTGCCTTAGGCAGCAGTGAAAGTTGTTGCTGCCTAAGACAGCAATGACTTTCAGTCAAATTATTTTCTAAATCAACTCCAGCTCACCCTACCCCTGCTGCTAACTCGGTGATTCAACCAGATGTGCATGTGTTAAATGGATTGTGTGGTGGTGGGGAATAACCTGCTATAAAGACCACCTACCTGCCTTTAGAGACCATTTTCTTCAAATTGTATTTAAACCTCTAGTAACCATCTGACTGAGTTTTTGCAGACGACATATTCCAAAGGTTATATCTCTGAACCTGTTAAATATTTTGAAAACAATTGGTCTGAAAGTTGTCGGTGGCTAAGCTGCCAACAACTTTCAGTCGAATTGTTTTCAAAATATTCAACAAGTCAAGACCTTTTGAAAATTGAAGTTATTGGCTGCACTGGCTTGCAGCAGTGAGACAGTTAAGAAACCAGCTGTTGTTAGCACTGATATCTATTTTCACTTAAACATTGTTCAAAATCACTAATGCAAAAAAACCAGTCCAGAGATTGTTGTCAGTATCTCGAAAACTAAATCATTTGACTGAAAGTCATTGGAAGTGACACTGATGGATGTAAAACTTAAGTACGATTAGTTGAAATGCCAATGTTCCAGGTGAGCGATACAGACCCATTGGGCCTCTTGTTTCTGTACCTGGTCATCTCTGTACCTGCTCATCTGGTCATGACTGTACCCAGACATCTGGTCATCTCTGTACCCAGTCATATGGTCATCTCTGTACCCAGTCATCTGGTTATCTCTGTACCCAGTCATCTGGTCATCTGTACCCGCTCATCTGGTCATCTCTGTACCCAGTCATCTGGTCATCTCTGTACCCAGTCATCTGGTCATCTCTGTACCCAGTCATCTGGTCATCTCTGAACCTGGTCATCTGTTCATCTCTATAGCTGGTCATCTTGTCATCTCTGTACCTGGTCGTCGCTGTACCCGGTCATCTCTGTACCTGGTCATCTGGTCATCTCTGTACCCGGTCATATGGGCATCTCTGTATCTGGTCATGTCTGTACCTGGTCATATGTGCATCTCTGTATCTGGTCATCTCTGTATTTGAAAAATGTTTAAAAATGTCTTACATCGTGTTTGAAATTGAACTAACTACCATGTTTGTGTTTTTGTTGTGAAAACCTTTCTTACTTATGATCTGTACTGTATCTCTCACTCGTGATCATATTCCATATCAAATTAGTTTCAAAGTATTCATCAGCTTATCTGTATAGATCTCTGGAAATTGAGATTCATAGAGTGCAGGGATCAATCGACACCAACACAGGCAAAGTGTGGGTGGAGCTTGACTAGAGATGGGCGTGGCATAGCTAAAACTGGATTCCTCCATTGATTATACGGCTGGCTAAACTCATTCTCTGCAATCATTTTACATTTGTATGGTCAAGAGAAGACAATTTTTGAACATTTATCAATGGCCTGAGAAGATCCATGTATAAGTTTTCAAAATCTTATTTGTGGAATATTTGCAAACGAACATTCACTTAAGCAAAAATTGCAATTATGTTTACAGATTTTGGCAATTAAAAAGTTATGATAACTCACGGGTAGAAACAAGAAAGTGATCGACGTTTGGTTTAATATACTAACCGATGATCAATTAAGGATTGATCATAACAGTTTTAGCATTTTTACTATTTTCAATTTAGTAATTATTGCATGTTGATGGATATTTCACCATGTCAACCCCATGTTACAGCCTTACAGGTATGACAGATTCTTCATCATTTAAGAAATATCTGTTGAATATTTTGAAACTAAGTTGACTAGAAGCTGTTGCTGCATTAGGCAGCACCAGCTATCCAGTCAAATAAGTTTCAAAATATCCAACAAATTACTGGTATGGCTGAACTTAGCATACTATTTCATTGTTGACAGGGGTAAAGCTTTAGGCTAAAGAGTAATACAATGTTATATCCAGTTGTAATAATGAAGTTGAAAAATAATTTTGGCCAAAAAGTATATTCGTCTTCTTCAGTTGTTTTCTACTTTGACAGTCTAGAAATATTAATACAGTCAATTTATACTGTAAGCAACCAAAAACTATTTCTGAAATCATGATCAATTTGTTGGTTGAACAAGCAAACCAATCAATCGTCAATCATTATTATTTTACCTGCACAGCTAAAAATCTCCATGCACATAAATTGACATGATAGCATGCACATCAGCTAGAAAAGCATATATTCACCTTGCGCAGCCAGGATTACAAATTACCTTTAGCAGCCATTTTTTACAAGCATTGTGCACGTATAACAACATTATTTTGCCTCTCCCCCCCCCTCCCCCCCCCTGAGTGTGGTAAATTCCACAGTTATGTAATGCACATGAGCACATGCAGAGTAATGGCTTGGCATAAAGGTCAAATACTAACACTCAAGAACTCCTTGTGGGAGAAAATTCAACTGAAAGAATATGATGCTGTGTTTTACCATTTTAAACAATTTGTCATCACTGAGAGAAATATATTGCTGAATTTAGATTCAAAATATTCAGCTGGTTTTTATCCCATTTTCCTAAGAAAAGTGGGTATTATGCCGTCCCGTCGGTCTGTCTGTCTGTTTGTCTGTCTGTCTGTCTGTCTGTCTGTCTGTCTGCCTGTCTGTCTGTCTGTCTGTCTGCCTGCCTGCCTGCCTGCCTGCCTGCCTGTCTGTCTGTGCTGAAATTGATTGTAGTGCAACTCCTCTGAAACCGTTGCATGGTATTTAACCAAATTTGCTATTTAAGTTACTGATATGTGTGCAGAGTGCGAGAGTACATATATATTTGGCTCCCCCCCCCCCAGCAGGGAGGGGGATGGGTCAAAAGTCTGGAGCATTGAATGTGCAGATATTGGATGTTACGGGCAACTCCTCAGAGACTGTTGAATTCAACCAAATTTGGTGTGTGAGTTACCCATATCACACAGGAGTGCTGGATGATATTTACATATGGTAAATAGTCTTCTCTTGGCTTTGCTGATCAAAACGTCAAAGCTGTGGATGTGTGGATTTGCAATGGTGTGCCACCGACTGTCCAATTTAGTTTCCTGGAATAATTGTTATGGGCTTTGAGAGATGAACGTGGTTGTCATGGATATCTTCAGTCTGTTGATGGCTAACAGTTATCACTCTGATATAAAAAATGGCCGTCCTCTGATGTAGGTAATGGAATAATCAACATTGAACATTATACAGTATACCACTAATCCCAACAACAGAAATTACCATTGTGTTAAGATTTCAGTTAAATCGTATCAGAAGCATTTTGAGATTAATCTGATTGGAAGCTCAATTAATTTTCAACATATTCAACAGCCTAAGCCTGTAACCCTCATGTCAGCCAAAAACGGCTTCTGCAGTGGTCTTGAGAAAAGTCCATTTGCAGACCAAGAGAAGACTATTTTTGAAAATTTACTACTGGAATGACTGGCTCGATAACAGAGCCAGTCATTCCAGTGGTAAAATTTAAAAAATAGTTTTCTTTTGGTCTGCAAATGGACATTTTCTATGAGAAAATTGAAATTTTCTTGAACAAATTCGAGGGTTAAAAAGGTTAACAGTATTGTTGATTTGATAATGAGATAATCCAGATTGAACATTGAAAGGGTCAAGCAGAAATCATAGGTTAGGTTGGCTTTTAATTAAGTTGTCCTAACTCTTTACCCAGGCCAAAAAAAGCTTGGATATTCATGAATATCCAAGTTCTGTTGAGCTTGAATAAACCAGCCTATCCCAGCTTAAATGATCAAGCCAGCCAAAATCCAGGCATTGCATCGGTCTTATGGAATGCGCATTTGCAAATTGGGAGACCATTTTTCGATAATTTTACCGCTGGAATGACTCGCTAGAAAACCCAGCCAGTCATTCCAGTGGTAACCCGCAAATTGACATCGACTAAGCAAAACCGTTGAATTTCTTGTCCAATCTTCACCATTAAAAGGTCAAACATAAGTCAATCGTATGACGTCATAATAAACTATGTGACATGTAGGCTAACGTCATAAACATTACATCATGAATGACTTGATTTACCATTTAATAAACATTCTGTTGAATATTTTGAATCTAATTTGATTGGGTGCTGTTGCTGGCAGCAACCACACCCAGTCAAATTAGTTTCAAAATATTTAATAGCTTGCTTGTGTAGTTTTCTGGAAATTGATAGTCAGGTAGTTCAAGCATCAATCGATCCCAACACGGGCGTGGTGTGGGTGGAGCTTAGTGGGGGATGGGTGTGGCATAGCTATAGCTGGAAAGGTCCATTGGCATGTCTGCTATTTATCATGCTAGAAATCACAAGCTCATGGAATTCAGTATGTGATAAGTGCAAAACATCCAGGTCCCTGACCGAGTACCGGTCCAAGTCGATGGGTATGTTGTTCTTCATGTAATATTTGACTAACGAGTCTGTCGGAACAAAGATTAATGGACCCATTCTTTCCAGACAATTATTTTTTTGTAATTATCTGTCTAACCCTATCCATAGACAAATCCTAGTGAGAAATACAAAGCCATGCAGAATATTTCGATTATTAATCTGAAATTGTACAATGTAGATGCATTCTTAAGCAAAAGCTTTCGGTCAAATTGTTTTCAAAATAATCAGCACAATTTTTAACAATGATTGTACAGTAATTATTATCTGGTGTGACATCCATGCTGTTGCGCAATGTTAGCTCATGTTCATAGGTGTAGGTGTTTCCGCTCCCATAGTGTATCACATACACCCCACACACACACACATGCATGCACGCACGCACGCACGCACGCCGGTCAAAGTATGTTCCTATGCCCATGATGTGTGGTTGTTATTTTGACAGATATCTATTTGTCCGCCTTTATGGTTGCTTCGATTTGCTTTGCATTCCATGTGTGGTTGATTAGTACATCTGATTACATAATTATGTCCCTAGGCTCCGGTTATGATCTTAAAGATATAGACAAATGCTTATTTCCATGAAAATTTAAAATGTAATATAGTGTCTGTGTTTAAGGTTTTCAATTCTAAAGAATCTCTGTGAATCGTCTTCCTCACATGCCTACTTATTTAGCATTATCCCTATGGGCTTGTTAAAGTGATGACATATTTCAGCTTGATTGTTAAATACACAAAACAGTGTTTTTGTTTAACAAAAAATGATGACATCATAAATACGTACTTATGATGTAATAAAGCAAAATACACACTTCCATCTTGCGAGGTATTGCGAGTGACACATTTAACACGCCCATATAGAAACCAGGAGCATCTGCAGAATCATTTTTAGATGTGGGGCACATTGGGGAGGGTCAGGGAAGTGTGAAATCTAGGTGCTTCCAGAGGACATTTGAATTTCTAGAGATAAATATTGATCTTCAGATGGTATTAAATTGCCAAAAATTCCCAACATTTGATCCAGATTAAGAATTGGTGTGTCTAGAGAGCCATATTCGCATATGATGCGTACTTATACTTATGAATGTATATTTGCTAGCCATCTATTATCATACGAATATCTTTGGTGCAATCAACATTTCCTGGTTCCACTCATAAGACAACCTGTTTGGGTGTATTAAGTACATCAGACTTCACAGACTGGCCGCCATGTAAGAACGGTGTGTATATATATATATATATATATATATATATATATATATATATATATATATATATATATATATATATATAAATAATTACTGACTATCTCAGATTGAATTTGATATGATATATTGGATATACTACAGATAGACCTTCTGTTTGATATCATAGCTTTATCCTTGCTTCAAGAACCTGACAGTTATAATTAATGTGATATCATTAATAACAGGTATATGCTTGGGGTGGTTTTGGGGATGGTTAATGTATTTAAGTGCTCTGCTGTTGTTAACATAGTAACACTTTAAAGTGATGCTAATCTCATCTCAAATGTTGTATTGCACGGATAGAATATGGTTTATGGATTCCATATCATTCATATCCTGTCACATTCCCTGATCTGTATCGCAATTATCTGCTTTGTAATATTGAGTAAATGTTGAATAGTGATCGCCGCCATTTTGTCTTCTCAAGCTATAGTGCGTAATATCATGTAAGCGCCAATGCATTGCATTCTTTATTACATAATACTCATCCTGTTGAATATTTTTAAATTAATTTGACTGGAGGTTGTTGCTGCCTATGGCAACAACAACTTCCAGTCATATTAGTTTAAAAATATTCAACAGGTTACCTGTAGGATTACCTTTATACCACATCGCCAATATATAGCGGGCACCTCTATGACTGAGCGTATATACTGAGGCAGACACACTAGCTTTTTTCTGATTGGTTGAAAAGTAAATCATGACAGCCGTCATAGGGTGTACAAATGTACCAACGTTAAACTACTAAACCCTGAATATCTATCCCTAGCGTCATGATAAAAAGCCTAAAATTATCTGCATAGTTTATGAGCGGCATGTTAGATCACCTGAATAGCTGTCAGGAGATCAAATTAGTTATCCTTTAAATACCATGGTTTGCCAAGAAAATAGAAATCTTTACTTAGCGTATGCCAATTAACAAGCCAAGAAAAAACAATGTTTGAAAAAAATTTTACTGTTGGAATGACTGGCGCGGTTATCGAGCCAGTAATTCCAATGGTAAGATTTCACAAATAATATTCTCTTGGCTCGCAAATGGGCATTTCTAAATACCACTGAAAAAAATATTTTGGAGGTATTGGCCATTAAAATGCTAACTCCTCTAATTGTTTCATCTCTCCAATCAAGTAAACTTGAATATTTTGAAATTAATGTGCATATAAGCTGTTCCAACCTTAAGCAGCGACCGCTGTTTTTGGCCATTGATTCCAAAATCAAGAGGATTCTTTGGAACTCAAGGACAAACTCTCCCGAGTTTATAGACGATCCGTTGAGTTGAACTTGAGATATTGTTCTGGACCATGAACTTGCACACAGACTGGCATATCTATAGACAGACAATGTGATTTCAATAGTCTCACGAAACTTTACTGTGAGCAAGGATTCTCATAAGGGTCCTTTTTAGGGGCTATACACTCAAAATGCAACCTGAGACCCTTCCCCCTCCCTCAAAGTAGTAGCAGTGGTCTCATGGGATCCCTGAAAATGTTTCATTGTTAAATATTAATTAGTTTTATAGGGGTTTTTTTGGCACAAAAATACCCACACAATCTGACATGGGAATTCAATTCCTTTCCTGTTTATCCATCAATCATATGACATCATAATCAACTACCAGTACATGATGTTCTTCTTCTTCTTTTCGTTCGCTGATCATACCGCCAGTCCTAAGTGACTATCGACATGATCATATGCGTTAAGTGCGTGGATCCATGGTTTATTAGAGTGCGCCGTGCGGCCTGGAACCTCCATCTTCAGCACTCTAGGTTTCTGTCAGGGTTACCTCACCCTTACCTCCTTTAGTCGCCTCTTACGACACGCAGAGGATACAGAAGGTGTATTCTAAGCCCCACCTACAGGGCAATGTACATGATGTTATAATTAATGACGTCATGAACGACGCAGATAAGTTCGTCCAGTGTTTCTCATAGCATCTGAATTTTGGAGGTCCCAGGGATCCCACACCCTAAGAAATCTAGGGATCCCAACCTGAAATCAGGGGGTCCCTGTGAATAAGTCAATGGTTAGGTTCCCGTGTTAAAACAATTACTGTCTAGGACTTCACGAGCATCCAAATAATTAAGATATATTTACATGATTAAGTAATAGTGACATAGGGCGGGAAACAGTAAGAGGACTATTTAGGTGTGCCAGGAATATAGTTAGATAGTATGAGAATGTGGACAGAGTTAGTGTTCAAGTTGAATAAGAGCGTGTGTGTATAATAGTGTTTATATGAAATAAAAAACTGGTGATTCGAAAGGAATAATTCAAGCGAGACGTGGAATATCAAAGGAGTGAACAATAAGGTATGTCTTAACCATTAACAGTCCCAAGCTGAAATTGTGGATTCACATGCAGTTTTCTCATTTATGCTAAAATTAGAGAGTACCATGGGTGCACAGCAATGAATTATGGGGGTCCCATGCTAGATTTTGTTGGTATGTTTGTGTAAAAACCTCTTAAACTAATTAATATTTAACAATCAGGCAAGATTTCCAGGCATCCCATGGGACCCACCAGCACAACTTTTGGGGTTTCCTGGTTACATTTTGGGGGTCTATACCCTCAAAAGGACCCTTATGAGAAACCCTGAGTTTGTTATTAATGCTTAATTGATAACAAACTAAGGGCACTTTCTGTGAGCATCCAGTCAACTTAGTTTCGAAATATTCAACGGCTTACCTGTATTGTTTTCTGGAAATTGATAGTGAGGGCATTCAGGGATCAATCAATCCCAACACGGGCGAAGTGTGGGTGGGGCTTAGCTAGAGATTGGCGTGGCATAGCTATTACTGCATATCCTCAATTATTCATAGCTGTGGGTCCAGAGTACCCTGTCATTGTAGCATGGATGATGAGAAACTGCATGTGAGCCACAGATTGAGGTGTAAGACCCCTGTATCTCAGCTTGGGACCCCAGGGTTAGGGGGTATCTGTGAGCTCCAAAATTTAGATGCCATCAGTAACATTGTTTGTGAGACAAATAAATTTATCACTTCTAAAGCAGTGTTTGTCAGAAGGAGAGACGCTATACTAGGCTTGCGCGATTATGTGACAAAATTTTGAAAATTGCGATTTTTTTTTAAATCATTGAATTTTTCTGATTAAAAATTAACTAATTGAATAATCGTGAATAATTGCTACATCAAAACCTACCTTTTAATTAATCTTTAATGCAATCGTCAAGCAAATCAACATTCTGCTCAATTAATGGTTGCCTATTTGCAGGTCAAGTGAAGACTGTTTTTGAAAATGTATCACTGGAATGATCTAGTGAGAGATTTTCCAAAATAGTATTCTTTTGGTCTGAAAACTGACATTTCTAATTTGTACCCAGGCTGATTAATCGAGTAATCGCGATTATTCTTAAATAATTGATCGTGATCTCTTAAAGCAATAACCGCACACGCCTACACCATACAATATTATGATGTGGATATTATGGAGGTCTGGTTCCGTTGAGCCATGCAAAAAGGGTCATTTTAATTTAATGTTGAACTATTTCATTTTATGAGTTACGCTTAGAATAACAGTTTTGTAACACAACAAAAATACTAAGCCACTCAATTCACTGTTTGCTAAAAGTCACCTGACTTAGATATCTCAGAAAATTTTAACCTATTCATTCCCATGGTGTAGGTTCCCTTGAAACAAGTTTAGCAGAGATACATCCCTCCATTGGGTAGTCTTGATAGTATCTCTTTAACTCTAAAGCAGTCATTGCTCTAGGGAACCGGTTCCTCTATTCCTATAGAGAACATATAAACGAGTCTGTGAGCATGCGCACTTATGCTACTATGCATGCGACAGAGTCCAAGCCTTCATTAATTAATTTTCTGTATTACGGGAAACACCTAACTTTTATCTCAACAAATCCTATTCATTCCATAATCTTGTGGAGCTACATCCACATTTGCTTTTCATGAACCACAGTACAAGTGGTCTTTGTTGAATAAGTCATAGTACTTATGTAAAATGGTTATAATTTACGTGAATATGAGCAGAAAGTTCGTTGTGACCAAGTTGAAAGAAAATGGCGCCAGCTTCACATTACAAGCCAGGGGAAGTCAATAACTCTGATCCTATTTTAGCCACGAGGCTCCGTTCCTACGAAAGGTATACTATATACCGGTTTGGAACATCTCCTACGAAAGGTATCCTACATAACATATGTAACATACCGGTTGGGAAGTTAGTGGATCAATTAAGAGTTTTGACTAGGTACGTATTTCCGAGCGTCATTCTTTCCTACATAAGGTATACTACATACCGGTTTGGATCGAATCCTACATAAGGTATCCTACATAACTATGTAATATACCGGTTGGGAAGTTATTGGATCTATTAAGAATGTGACAGTGGTGCAAACAGGCGTGGTGGACCGGATGAACACCACAAGGATACACCACGATCATCCCCTGAAGAAAAGCGAGTGGTCCTTCTAAGGACCGTTACTAACCAACTAACATGAAACTCGCAATTACTTCATGATGATCAATTAGTCATGTCAGTCGTATTACAATAAAGACGAGACCATCGTATTAATTCGCGATTCGGTGTTCGCTTTCAATTGGCGGCGTTTTTGCAGGCTAATTTAACATTACTAGCAATGGGCCATGAAACCTTTTTACCTTTTATTTAATATCTTATAAAAATTACTCGAGATTTTATGTTTTCTAATACCTGGCGGGGTTAGTCGACGCAAGTATTTTTTATGGCCGTAGTTTCATGAAAAATGTAAACATTGCGTTGCTATGGGATATCCTCTTTAGCGTGTCGTAAATTGGCAAATGTTTGACGATCTCGGAATGCCCGGATGTTCAAAATTACGATACTGAATTGAATCCTCGTAATCACATAACCCGCTTTTGTTAGATAGGCTATTAAGCCTGTGCCAGATTATCAGGTTCACTTGATTTGTAAATCTAGGGAGAAACTTGCGTTCACTTGATTTCTAAATCTAGCGTTAAAACTTATTATATATATTACTGGTTATATTGTAATGTGAACCTAAAATGAAGAAAAATTGCACGAACGGCCGATAATTAAACTGGGTAGCCAGCGTCTATTGTTAGCGAGCCGGACAGTGGCAAAGTAAATCTCCGTTTGGAGGCGCTGACGAGAAGCGTAGATCTCATTGCCGAATTTCCGATTCCAGGATATCTATATCCGAGTACTCGCTTAACCTACTTCATTAAAATTTAATCTGGTCAGATAATATCACGTGATTTATATATCATGTGATTATCACGTGATTCTGATTTATATATTATAAAGACGACATTTATGTCAAGTTAGGATTAATTTTGAGGGAAAAAACAATCTTTATTAAAGGATACGCAATATTTAGGCTGCTCAATTTAATAATTTCACTTCTGCGAATGATGTTTTGAGGTATACATTAAGCATAGCCGCGAGGTGACAAGATTTGTGAAGGGTTTTTTCGTGGTATCTTCAGACGTTAAGATGTTTAAAAATTCAGAGGAAAATAAGTTTTATCCTTGTATATAGTGCGCGCAAATTTTTTAGAACATGTAAATTGAGCATAAATGTGCGACCTATTTATGGATTTTTAAGTAAATACGCCACTCCCATATTTGCTGGTACTCATTCAGAGTCAACTTATTTCAGTTGCAACTTATGACTAATAACTTCGAGAGTTAAATGGTTAATATTTTGATAGTAAACGCTACAAACTTTGATGACCAAGTTTTACTATATCAGAGATGTGTGTTGATCTCAGTGTTTTAGTAGCAAGCATAGCCTTTGGATCAGGAAAGTTCTTGACTATCAGCCACTTTTATTAGCCCTAAGATGGGTTTTTTCCCTACTTAATGTATAATCTAATCTCTCATCATTTTGTAAATTCTTTCTGCGGGTACTTAACTTGGGTGAAATTGGATATATAGAGCACGTACCCAGGCTATGAGGGATCATTCTATCGGCTCTCAATCGATTAATTGTTATAGTCAAATATAACATTCTGCTTGCAAATGGACTATTACTTGTGGAAATCATCTGAAAGTCTAGAAGAGGGGGAGAACTAACCTAGTTAGAAAAAATTTTCTCTCTAAGGGGTGTGTAAACTGAAATGTTGGTCTGAACATGTTGTTTCCACACCATCTCTTAAAACATTCGAAAATGGTTTAGGTAGGCTTTGGCATAGTCAAGCCAATGTATGACTACACCCTACACGCAACCCATGACTAGAAGTGACGGCACAGGCATGGAGATAAATGAAGAAGAGATGACCATGAGGCCTAATTGTCCTGTGCTCAGTATTATTACCTAGATTATAACTCAATTTTTATGGCATAGCAACTGATTATAATTAAACTTCTGGTTTAGGTATGCCAAATCAAATCACTTCTGGTGTTTTGCTGGTATTGTTTGTTTCTAAACACTTGACAGTTTAAATGCCCTATTTCAGGGGCTCTTATTTTGGATTCTTTAATTCTTTATTAGTTGCTCTTAGTGCAATGGCTGAACCATCCAATTATCCTCATCCTTCGAAACCTTGCGTACACCCAACTCTTCGCATTTATCTTCTAGGAATAATTTAATTTTTTCTTATGATCCTAGCAGTGCTTTTGTCATTTTGATTTCACTAGATTTCGTTTTGCTCCTGAATCTTCTCATGTATTACACTCTAACTATCAGCCTCCATCTTTCGACTAATATCAATCTGCAAATAAGTGCGTCAGACTTTATTATTTTAATTGTGAATAGTGGTTTGCTATCTTTTAGTATCATATCTGGCCTGATTTATTTTTAACATAGTTTTTCAGTCTTTCTTTTCTGTCAGTAGGATCCCTCGCCATGATGAAGCATATCTATGGGTGAATGTAAGCTTGTCACAATAACAAAATCTTTTTTGTCTTATCAAGATTTACACCGCTCCTTTCTCGAGTTCAGTAGAAATTTTGATCTTTTTATTTGTCTAGGGATATATCTATTTCTATTATTGTCATATGGAGAGGTCTCAGCCTTATCTATTCAAGCCTATTTTTTATTCTTCTAAATTTCCCAGGCATTATTAAATAAATTCCTCAAGGGGGCCTAACCAAGATGATTGGATTATTGCCTTTGCATGGATTGTGGAATATGGTTTTTTCCTTTCACCCTTCTGTGTAGTTTCAGTCCTTTGTCCTTATCCATCATTGATCTGGTCACAGGTTTGATGGACTTCTTTCCTGTTTAATCATCTGATAAAGATATTAACAATTGGGCTCATATCATACTAGCTTTGTTTTAAAATTAGATTTGTAAAATAAGATTCTGCAGCTTTATTCTGGTCCTAGCTGTCATGCTAAAGCGCTTCTATATAATCTCTACTCTATCAGGGGTGGGATGGGTATAGCTAGCCTCATGCATGTCTTAGGTAGCAGATTTCCTACATATAAGGTACAATCAATGTAGTCATTGAATCCCCCTTTTTTCTATCAAACCATGTTGGTCTCCTTTGACATTAGTCCTGCTTCTGTTCCTGATCAATAATTTTCTGCTCTTTTCAAGTAGGATACAGTGGAGGAATGGCAGAATCCAGACTTTAAGGATTATGAGGTGCTGGCAGATCATCTTTTATAGGGTCTCGGCTCTTATCTTCAACTCATATATTTATCCTTTTCTGACAACTTCCAAAAAATTTACACTTCATGATTTAATACTAATTCTGTTGTATATTTTGGAATTATTTTGTCTGGAACCCATGGCTGCTTTGATACTGTTTGAGACAAAAATTACTTAGTCAATCGTTTTATATTCAACTCTTTTCCTACTATGTTGTCTCAGAAATGGAGTTCATCGATGAAAGGAATAATATGGACATGGAGTCATTTTGCCTAGTCATCACTGGTCTAGTCAAGGATAAGGGACAGTGTTTTCTGATATTTCTATATATACAGAATTTGTCCTAACTGGATCTGGGTTCTTTTAATTACATCATAGCCAGTCTGGGATTCCTCTGGCTTGGAAGGTTGCTTAATATGTGTTAAAATTTGGGCCGAATGGAGTCAGTTTTGTGTACGAAGGTCAAGTCTGGTAATTCAGAATTTTGTCCCTCACCACGACTGCATACACTGCATTTTCATTCGTTGGGTGTCATCGGTACCAATTCACCAGTTAATCCATCTGCAGGTCCAGTTTGATGTCTTGTTCTTACGTGTTTGGGGGAGGGGATCTCGTTCTTGTGTCTATGGAATCAGATAAAGTAGTCTTACTACTCTCTTCCTTTTCAGGAACTAGAACAGGAACTAATACTCTAGTATTCCTCTTCAATACTCAGGAATATTGGAGAATGAAGAGATATTGTCTCTTTCACAAGCACCTATCTGCTCATGCAGTCATTTCTATAGTAGTGACCTTCATCAACAAGCAGGGCAGTTGAGGTTATCATATTTTGTCTGGAGTCTTGGTCTTCCTCCTGCGGTGGAGATGTCAGCAAAACTTTCAGCAGCTCACATTCCAGGTAGAATGATTTTCCTTGTAGCTCATTTATTACATCCCATTAAGTTTCTACTCAGTATAGTGTCCAGATTTGATGTTCATATTCTTCCTCCAGGCTAGGCTCTGGCGGTAGATGCTCTGGCCCAGTCATAGACTTCACATTTTTTAAAATTATCTTCAATTTAACTTTCTAGTGCCAATTGTATTTAAGAACTTTTGTCAGCGGTTTCTAGTACAATTGTCTTTAAGAACTTTTGTCAGCAGAATGTATTATCCCTTTAATCACTCCTGCTTGGCCCAATGAGAGTTATTCAGTGGATCTCGTAGTCCTCTTTGTGGAAATCCAAAGCGTCTTACCAATTTTGCTGATTTTCTATCTCGTTTAACAGCAGCTTTCAGTTCATCATTCCACAAATCTTCAATATGTATATATGGTATTTTCCAAGAGACCTGTTTTTCAGAAATTGATTTTTTGTCTGAACTTTAGTATTCTTAATCAATTCAAACTATCTGTTACAGGAGAATTTACCAGAGTATATTTAAGGTTTTCAAATGGTTGTTAGAACAGCACATTATCTCGCCCGATTCTGCATCCCATCATCAAGTCATAGATTCATGGCATATTTTTTGATGATTTAAATCCCTGTATGCTGGGGTGGTGTTATCGTTTTCACTAGCATCTATCCTTCTTTGTTTTCTAGAAGCCGGTTTGAGAGTTATTAAGTATTTACATCATTTATCCATGGTACCGGTATTTTTAGGGTATAGCACAAAGGCAAATACCTATAATAAATTCCTCTATTAATTCATTCTTGGGTCCATCTGTTTAATTGTATAACTCTGAAATCATTCGCGGCCGCGTTTGTTAGAGGGCATTTTGATATTCATATTCTTTTTGGGAATGATCTTTTCTAGGTGGTAGGAGAGCTGGCCTCATTCTTTGCCCTTGAAGAGATCTTATATATATATAAAACCTAATTAATTGTTTTCAATCCTTTCCGAAAACTATGCCCAATTTAAAATATCTTTTTGAAACACCGTTCAGGTTACTTATGCAAATTTGTTTAGTAAGCGCGCATCTCATCAACTGGATTACAGACACCATTAATCGACACTAGAATGTACCTCCAGGAGACACTCAGTAAGTGTTAAGGCACACGATGTTCGTGGTATGGCCTTCTCCTTCGCATTCTATGCAGATCTACCGTTCAGATTACTTATGCGAATTTGTTTAGTAAGCGCGCATCTCATCAACTGTATTACAGACACCATTAATTGACACTAGAATGTATCTCCAGGAGACACTCAGTTTGTGTTAAGGCACACGATGTTCGTGGTATGGCCTTCTCCTTCGCATTCTATGCAGATCTATCAGTGGACGACATTATGTAAGTTGCAGTATAAATGTCAGATTCTACATTATTTTTATCTGAAAGATCAGATTCAATTCACAATCTGACATTTCTCGTTTCGCCACTCAAACCTAGGCTCAGTTGCCTAGATTCTTTAGTCAGCCGTCTTCTTCACCATCTCACGGCTGTTTTTAAATTCTCTTTGCTGAGATTTTCTAATTATCATTATATTATTGTATTTTATTTCGAACATTTGTTTGTTCGTGCTATTTCAGCACTTCAGCGATTTAGTTGGTTTTAGTATTTTTGGTGATTAACCTTTCATTCCTGATTTGCAATTTACCAACCCACCTAGTATTTGGGCTCTGACCAATTCTGTGTTTTAGCAAACAGTGAATTGAGTGGCTTAGTATTTTTGTTGTGTTACAAAACGACCAGACGTATATATACTGGTCTGGCGTTTTGTTAGCTTACTAAAATACTTACCACTCAATTCACTGGGGCCCACCTCAGCCACCCCGCATCGTTAAATTGCAAATCATTAAAAAATTTGTGGAATTAATTAATGACGGCTTGGACTCTGTCGCATGCATAGTAGCATAAGTGCGCATGCTCACAGACTCGTTTATATGTTCTCTATAGGAATAGAGGAACCGGTTCCCTAGAGCAATGACTGCTTTAGAGTTAAAGAGATACTATCAAGACTACCCAATGGAGGGATGTATCTCTGCTAAACTTGTTTCAAGGGAACCTACACCATGGGAATGAATAGGTTAAAATTTTCTGAGATATCTAAGTCAGGTGACTTTTAGCAAACAGTGAATTGAGTGGTAAGTATTTTAGTAAGCTAACAAAACGCCAGACCAGTATATATACGTCTGGTCGATTTCATTCAAGTAAATACATTAGGTGAATACATTTCCTCTTTGTCAATAGCTTTGGTGTTAAATATCTCCTCGATTGACCTCTAAGTGACTTTTGAAATTAAACTGCATTAAATTCATGAGAAATTTTATATTTGATGACTGCATTGTCATTTCTGTGTTCTGAATACAGGTACTATAAAGGGCCTACATGAAGTACATGTTTGTCTACTAAGAGCATTTATTCTACTTCTATATTCCTTTTTGCTTTGATCTGAACATCAAAGACAAATAATGTGGATATATCATTGTTAGTATCTGGGTCAACCAGTGCTTTTGCTGGTTCTGATTGACTCAGAGATTTAATACCTTAAATGTCTCTTTGTGGGCTGACATTAGCTTTTATTTACTGATTTGACCCGCCTCATTTTGAAGACAGATTTCAATCCCATGTATGGTAGTATTCTAATGGTCTGTATGATGGATTAATTTAGAAAACTGTTTGATTGAAAGATGTTGGTGGATAAAGCAGCTACAAGTTTCAAGCAAATTGTTTTCAAAATAATCAGTAGCATTAAATTAATAGAGTATATCATAAAAAAATCACGATTGACATTCAGATTGAAATGCGTTTCTAATGATTGGCAGATATTATAATTGATAGCTAGTATGCTCAGAAGCTCAGAGGTCCTATATTAATTACCCAGCATGCATTTCTTCATTAATATAGAATATTCTTTATGCATCCCAAATTTTCAGCAGATCTATATATATATATATATATATATATATATATATATATATATATATATATATATATATATATATATATCATATAGCTTCATGCTTGATAGATTTAAAGCAATTTTACAAATTAAGGCCAGACCAATTCAGTGTTTTGTTTTATGAAAATTTGTGCCCAAAGGACAAGATCGGAGATATCTCATGGAAAATATAAAAATAATGTTCAATTTCAAACTCAGAAGCTTTAAGCTATTACAGTATTATATAATTCTTTCATCGCGTTAATTGTCAGGATTTCTCAAGAAAATCCACAACACCTCAGTGAGTGTTCATTTACAGGCCAAGAAAAGACTTTGAAAATTCACTACTGGAATGGCTGTCTAGTTGATGAGCTAGACATTCCAGTAGTAAATTTTCAAAAAGATTTTTCTATTCCATTGGTAAATGTTAAAAAATAGTCTTCTCTTGACCAGCAAATGGACTTTTCTCCAGGGGTGTTTGTGAAACAAAACAATAAACTGGTATGCCTTAAGCCAGCAATGACTTTCAGTCAAATTATTTTAATCCTCAATGGGTCAAGATTGGTCAAGAAGGGTTGCATTTTTGCTTAGTGAATGCCCATTTGTAGGCCAAGTGAAGGCTATTTTTGAAAATTTATCACTCAAGCCTGCCAAAACCGTCTGCTTCAGTGGTCTGGGAAAATGCCCATTTACTAAGAAAGAGAAGACTTTAAATTTATCAGTGGAGTTCATCACCTATCTTCTTTAACTCTTTAATAGTCAAATTTGGTCAAGAAAATTTAATTATCTGCCTATTGAATGTCCATTTACAGGTCAAGAGAATACAATTTTTGAGAATTTATCACTGGAATGACTGGCTCGGTTATTGAGCCAGTCATTCGTGGTAAATTTTCAAAAAATTTATTCTCTTGGCCTGTAAATGGACATTCCACAAAACCATAACAGAGGCCAGTTTTGGCCTGCATAACCCTTAAAGGGTTAATAAACTTTACCATGCCTGTGTGATTGTTAATAGGCCCAGCTAAAGGAAGCGATATGAACAAAAAGACGAATACATTTCTAGCTATGACCCCGCCCTTCTATGGCTAAGCTCCGCCCATGCTTTGTATGTGTTGGAATCTCATTTATATATGTTGTATCCTGACCTCCCAGAATCCCATTTTCAAGGTAACTAACTATACAGGTATTCAAAATATTCAACAGAATGTTTATTGACTAGTAAAGACATACAATTCATACACGTGACAGACTATTCAATGTTCATGACAGAGCTAGATACGACATTCATTACGCATTTTGATTGTGACGTCAGCCAACAAGTGACTTAATGGAGGAATCCAGTTTTAGCTACACCCCGCCCATCTCTAAGCTAGGCTCCACCCAAGCTTTGCTCGTGTTGCGATCAATCGATCACTACACTCTTTGAATCTTAATTTCCAAAAAACTACAGGTAAGCTGTTGCTGCAACAGCACCCAGTTAAATTAGTTTCAAAATATTCAACAGAATGTTTATTAAATAGTAAAGACATACAATTAGTACAACTTGGCAAACTATTATTAAGCGTTGTGATGGACTACATCGCCTCATTCATGATGTATTTGATTGTGATGTCAGCTTACATGTGACGTAGTTGATTATGACGTTATATGATTGACTAAGAAACTGGATTCCTCAATTACGAGAGCTGTTGATGCTAATGTCACAGTAGTCTCTCTTGCCATGACCTGAGTAGCTATCATTTTTCCTGGTTATACATGTACCAAATTTTCTCACTAAATTACTTCACCCGAATCCTGGGCAAAATCCCACCAGACAATCCCACTGGACATAATCCCACCGGGTGTGATTATGTCCGGATGGGATTTTATCCGGTGGGGAAAAAATATGTCCAGGTGGGATTTTGTCCGAGCACCCTTCAATCGCATCTCTTGTATATGCGATGTATATGGGACTTAATTTATAAATGTCCTGAGTATTCTTTCTCTCTAAGTTAGTAACCTGTAATCTGAAATTTAAATTTTGACCTGTATTAAATGTCCACTTTATTTTAGCTTTAAAATTTTCAAAGACATGCATGTACATTTCACAAACTTTAATTCACTAGCTGAGATTTTAGATCCTATGCACCCTGCAGTTGTGCCACATTCTCTTATGATGCAGAATACATATTTTCTTGAACTTTGTGAAATTCATTTGAAAGCCGTTACTGTGAATTGCCGAAATAACTTCCAGTCATATTATTTTCAAAATAGCCAAACAAATTATTCAAATGATGTGTGTGTGTATAGTCTGATTCCTGTGAGATGGAGATACCGCTAGGATTTCAGGATACAAGGGTCGCTGACCTCCCCGTCTAGTGCGTGAGGACAATATCGTCTGGTATACGGACTTAATTAATGTCATGTCCGACAATGTAATTAAAATGGGCTGTTTGGCCCTTTAATCGCTAATTGGAAATCAAAATATTGGGCTTTTGTATATCATTTGCAGGCCAAGAGAAGATTATTTTTGGAGGTTTAACATTGGAATGACTGGCTAAGTTATTGAGCCAGTCATTTCAATGTTAAATTTTCAAAAATAGTTTTGTCTTGGCCTGCAAATGGACAGTCCTCAAGACCAGTGCAGAGGCTGGTTTGGGCCGGCTTCGGCATGAAATGGTTAAAATTGTAATATTTCTAAGATGTTTAAAATTCATGGACATTTGTGACCTTGATTTGAGCGTTTAATGGCCATGACTCATAAAAACGGATATAATTTTCTACTCATTGAATGTCTATCTGCAGGTGAAGAGAAGACTTTTTGAAAAATTACAACTTGAATGACTGGCTCGGTTATCGAGGCAGTCATTCCAGTGATAAATTTTCAAAAATAGTCCCCTCTTGGCCTACAAATGGGTATTCAATAAGGAAATATTTTGATTTTTTTTTTACCAAAGTTGACCATTGAAGGGTGAAAAAAGTTCTCTTGACCTACAAATGAACATTTCTCAAGACCACTGCAGGACTAGGCCAGTCTGGGCGGGATTCAGATGATTGAAGCCTTTACACACAACAGATCGACTCAGTGATGATGTCATTCAACCATATCTTATTAAAATCTGATTATCTCAAATTCAACGCAAGCATGTAGGAAAGCTGGTGGAAATTTTGAAGATAATTTAAGGCAGAAATTAGCGAGTTCCGGTCAAATTTATTTCCAAACATCCAACAGAATATTTCTTATGACTCCTCCATTGAGTCAAAAACTTATTAAATCCATTGGTTGTGGGATGTGGAGGAACACAAAATTGATCTGTATGCAAGATCCAATATGGCTACCAGACTGGCATTTTTAAAATCTTTTTGTTAGATACCACTCTTATAAGTGACCGATTAATTAACTATTTTTTGGAAATCCATTGGGTTTTCTGCATCTACTGCGTCGACAAATCGCTCTTCTGATTTCTCAACATCCAAAATAAAGATATATAACTGTATCAAACTTGGACAGAACGTGACATCCAATGTGGGTGACAAGTTTGAAAATTGGCTATGACTTTGATTGTCTTGAAAATTGGTTCTATATGATAGCTCTCTGAAGCTTTGAACGAATAATTCAAACCTTTAAAAATCTATTTATGTGAGTAAGATCCTATGAACTTTGTTTGAGTACAAAGTTAACTGTTGTTCCTATTGGGTAACATTATAGACAGTTCAGTTAGCATTTGAACCATGTCTGTAATACATAGAGAAACATGTCCTGTATTTATTAGTTCACCTATCCTGAAGGGCAAAGTAAGCTTATGCCATGGCAGCCATCCATTGTCCATTCATCCATCCGGCCATCCTGCTATCTCCTCCGAAACCATTTGGTGGGATTCAAATAAATTCATGAGTTACCTATATGACTCGTAGACTGCGAGACAACATTTAAGTCAGGCTCTGCACTAAGGGTGGAGCTATGTGCAGAACGAACACCAAAGTTGGTGAAGGCATGGGGATTTGCGATGGCATGCCATCGACTACGCATTCTAGTTCATAGCGTGTTTATAGTATGGCTACTCTGTCAGGCAAAATCAAGTTTCATCAATTCATTGTAATTAATAGTTTCTTGACCTGAACTTTGGTCAAGAAAATCTAAGTCAAGAGAGGACTATTTCTGAAAATTCATCACTGAAATGAGTGGCTCAAAGAAGCCATTCCGGTTGTAAATTTTCAAAAATAGTTTTCTTGGCCTGCAAATGAACATTGCGCAAGACCATTGCAGAAGGCTTTTTTGGTTGTTATGGCCTTTAAGGGGTTTGATTAATGCAGAGTATGTTAACCCTTTAACCCTCGAATTTATTCAAGACAATTTCAATTTTCTCATAGAAAATGTCCATTTGCAGACCAAGAGAAGATTATTTTTGAAAATTTACCAATGGAATGACTGGCTCGGTTATCGAGCCAGTCATTCCAGTGGTAAATTTTCAAAAATAATTTTCTTTTGTTCTGCAAATGGACATTTCTCAAGACCACTGCAGAAGCGGTTTTTACCTGATATGAGTGTTAAAGGGTTAAGATTTTAAATGATGGAGCACTTGTATTATTGTCCAAATCTTCTCATATATTATGACTTTCTTACTTACAGGACGGTGTAGTAATAGTGTATGTTTTAATGGTGGGCGATGTCACGACGGTTATTCTCAAACATGCAGTTGTGCACCGGGCTTTCAGGGACCTCGCTGTCAATACGGTAAGTCTGTAGTGCGTTAGCGATCAATGTGGCTTGAAGAATGTCCATTTGCAGGGCAAGGGATGGCTATTTCTGAAATTTTACCCCTCGGATGACTGGATCAATAAGTGAGCCAGTCATTCCAGTGATAAAATTTCTAAAATAGTCATCTCTTGCCTTGCAAATGTACATACATTATTGTAAGTAAAATGTACATTTTCTTGTGCAATTCTGAGCATTAAAGGTGTATGTTAATTATCATTAGTCATATTAGTCATCGTCGTTGTCACTGTGCCATGTCATCGTTACCGTGGTTGTCGTCGTCATCCATCATCATCATCCACCATCATACTTGGTCATCGTCGTCGGCATCATCATCGTCGTCTTTGTTGTAGCCATTTTTCAGTAGCCAAGTCATCAATGGTGTTGTCATCATCATCATCATCATCATCATCACTACCACCACCACCACCATCATTACTACCATCATCTTCATCACCATCGTCATCATCATCACCACTACCATCACCAGTATCATCATCATCATCATCATTATCATGATTCATCACCATCACCACCACCACCATGCTTTTTAAGCTTTTAATGACAAACCAAGTAAACTGGCTAAATCATTTAATGGTCAAGCTGGCCAAAACTGGCCTTTGCAGTGGTCTTGAGGAATGTCCATTTACAGGGCATGAGAAGATTATTTTTGAAGACTTGGTACTGGAGTGTGTGCCAGGCTTGATGACCAAGCCAGTCATTCAGGTGGTAAATCTAAAAGTAGTAAAAATAGTATAGGTTATCTAATTTTGTGTGAGATGGGCTGGATCTGAAGGTGGTCGGTGATGGAATGGGGGTGGGTCAATTGTTGTGGGTAATGAGAAGATGGTATTTCATTCCTTTATGTGTGCTTGGGTGTCCGTGCATGTGTGTCTGTCTGTTGGCCGGCCTGCCTGCCTGCCTACCTGCCTGCCTGCCTGCCTGCCTGCCTGCCTGCCTGCCTGCCTGCTTGCTTGCTTGCTTGCTTGCTTGCTTGCTTGCTTGCTTGCTTGCCTGGCTGCCTGTCTGCCTGCCTGTATGCCTGCCTATCTGTGTGTCCAGAGCTGTATCCGTAAAAAAATTCTGATTTAATTTAACACAAATTAGCTCCCAAGCTGCCAAAAACAGCTTCAACAGTGGTCTTGAGAACTGTCCATTTGAAAGGACTGACTTGCTACGTAAGCCAACCATTCCAACTGCGTTAAATTTTCCAAAAATAGTCTTCTATTGCTCTGCAAATGGACATTTTCTGTGACAAAAAATGGAAATTTTCTTGAACAAGTTTAAACGTTAATTTGGGTTAAGAAATTCATATTTTTATGTATGTCTACGCACCACTATTCCTTGCCTATCTTAATAGCTAGCCTCTTCATGGGTTGAATGTTCACTATCTGTGATTTCCACACCCTCTCACCATAATACCGCACACTCACCCATAACACCGCACACTCACACAACGCCAAGAATGCACAGAATGCCACACACTCTCACACATAATGCAGCACCCTTTCACACATAATGCTGCACACTTTCACACCGAATGCCACACTCTCTCACACATAATGCCCTACTGTCTCGCACATAATGCAGCACCCTCTTACACATAATGCCCTACTGTCTCACACATAATGTTACACACTCACACATAATGCCCTACTGTCTCACATAATGTTACACACTCTCACACATAATGCCCTACGGTCTCACACACTCACACATAATGCAGCACCTTCTCACACATAATGCCACACACCGTCACACATAATGTCATACACCGTCACACATAATGCTGCACACTCACACAGAATGCCACACACTCACACATAATGCCACACACTCACACATAATGCCACACACTCACATAATGCCTCACACTCTCACTCATAATGCCACACCCTCTCACACATAATGCCACACACTCTCACACATAATGGCACACACTCTCACACATAATGCCACACACTCACGCATAATGCCACACACTCTCACACATAATGCCTCACACTCTCACTCATAATGCCACAGACTCTCACATAATGCCACACACTCTCACACATAATGCCACACACTCTCACATAATGTCACACATAATGCCTCACACTCTCACACATAATGCCTCACACTCTCACACATAATGCCACACTCTCACACATAATGCCACATGCTCTCACACATAATGCTGAACACACATAATGACACACTCTCACAAATAATGCCTCACACTCCCGCCCATAATGCTGAACACTCTCACACATAATGCCACACTCTCACACATAATGACACATGCTCTCACACATAATGCTGCACACTCTCACACATAATGCCTCACACTCTCGCACATAATTCCTCACACTCTCACGCATAATGCTACACACACACACATAATGCCACACACTCTCACACATAATGCCTCACACTCTCACACATAATGCTGAAGACTCTCACACATAATGCTGAAGACTCTCACACATAATGCTGCACACTCTCACACATAATGCCACAAATTGTCACACATAATGCCACACACTCTCCCACATAAGTCTGCACACTCACACATAATTCTGCACACATAATGCCTCGCACTCACGCATAATTCCGCGCACTCTCACACATAATTCCGCACACTCACACATAACTCTGCACTCTCACACATAATGCTGCACACTCACACATAATGCTGCACTCTCACACATAATTCTGCACACTTACACATAACTCTGCACTCTCACACATAATGCTGCACACTCACACATAACGCTGCACTCTCACACATAATACCGCACACTCACACATAATTCTGCACACTCACACGTAATGCCTCACACTCACACATAATTCTGCACACTCACACATAATTCCGCACACTCACACATAATTCTGAACACTCACACATAATGCTGCACACTCACACATAATGCTGCACTCTCACACATAATTCTGCACACTTACACATAACTCTGCACTCTCACACATAATGCTGCACACTCACACATAACGCTGCACTCTCACACATAATACCGCACACTCACACATAATGCCACACACTCACACATAACGCTGCACACTCACATTGTTGTGCATGTATAGTTACGCAGGCGAGAATGCGTGTAGTAAGTAAACTGTAAGAATGTTGGTAATGTGTGTTTTTGTCAATAAAGCCGCAATTATGTCTTCTGCTTGAAAAAAAGCATTCATGTCAAAGTGTACTCACTAATATCATATCATATTGACAGCTTTCTAAATACCTTCACCGCAGTGTTTATCTTTTATTTCTTAACATTTCCCGGAATTTATTTCGCAAATTTCCATACATATAGTTGTCACGTTTTTCAAATTTTTTAAATTACATTATGTAAGGTGTCCTGAATTTCCCGGAGCTCTTACTTTTATCTATCTTTTTTGTACCTGTTATTGGTTGCAATCAAGACTATTTTCAATCAAGGGAGGTAATTACTGTCACATTATACGACATGAAAAATATAAAGCTTTTTGGCGATTTAATGGTCATGCCCAAACTGCCCTTTGCAGTGGTCAGTGTGTTTAGTTAACTTTTTAAGTCGACCAAAGCCTGCCTCTACAATTGTCTTGAGAAATCTTCATTTGCAGGTTAAGAGGATATTTAAACAAATTTACCACTCAAATGACTGGCTCGATAACCGAGCTAGTAATTCCAGTGGTAAACTTTCAAGACTAGTATTGTCTTGGCCTGCATACGACTATTCACTGAGCAAAGATTTAAATTTTCTTGACATGAACCAGGACTACAGAGATTACATATAGTATGGCCATCTATGGGTAGGAACTAGACAGTCTAAAGATGTTAATAGAATTAATCCTTGTTTATAACGTTGAAGATTTAAATGTTAATCTTTTAACACTGATATCAGCCAAAAGTGGCTTCTGTAGTGGTTTTGAGAAATGTCCATTTGCAGGCCAACAGAAGACTATTTTTGAAAATTTACCATTGCAATGACTGGCTCGATAACCGAGCCAGTCATTTCAGTGGTAAACTTTCAAAAATAGTCTTCTCTTGGTCTACAAATGGACATTTTCTATGAGAAAATAAAATTTTATTTTTAACAAATTCGAGGGTTAAGGTTAATCCTGATATAAAAATCACTAAGTGTGGAACTTGATATGCCAGGAGGGTGAGAAATCACAACAATAGCTCAACTTCAGGATCCGTGAAACCTAAGCACCACTAACACCACAGGGTGTTGCATAAGTTATGGTATCACATTTATTTATTCATAGGATTCAAAGCTGGAGATAATTAACCCTTGTTAGTGTCATGATTTGTCAGAAATTTGAAATTTTTGTGTTTAATGAATGTCTATTTACACGCCAAAAGAATACAATATTTTACAGTTTATCACTGGAATGACTGGTTCGGTTATCAAGCCAGTCATTCCAGTGATACAGTTTCAAAAACAATCTCTTGGCCTGCGTATTTCTCAAGACGACTACAAAGGCAGGTTTTGGCAAACTTCTGGGGAAGGGATTAAATAGGACTATGAATTATAAATAACAAGGAACAAGGCCTCAAATTACGTCATATTGTACTGTCAGAATATTCAGCTACCAGTCTTAAGTTTCACATTTATATCTCCATTAAACCATGATTTCTAGAAAATTAAATTGGTGAAAAACAAAACACTTGAGTTTGACACTTTTATGTAAGGATTATGTACATCTTTATTATCAAATTTCACTCATGTTAGTCCTGACACCACTTTCTACAAGATAAATTTTCAAATCTTTTTTTATATATATAATTATCTCTTGGTTTGTGTAGTAGTTATTTTGTCACTTGTGAGTGACAGGTATAAATCAATCAGATTTGTGTCAACGTTGAATAGTACCATTCTGTTTTTACTGTGTCTATTTAATTACAAAGAAATTGGTGTACATTTTTCAACAATTTTGTTGGACTATCTTGAGAAGTGTAAATTCGCAGACCTAGAGGAGACTATTTTTGAAAATTTTCCACTGGAATGACTGGCTCGGTTTTCGAGCCAGTCATTCCAGTGGTAAATTAAAAAAAATAGTCTTGGTCTGTAAATTGACATTTTTTAAAGAAAATTTAAATTTTCTTGCACAAATTTAAGGTTTAAACGGTTAAGACATTTTTTCAGTAACTAGTTCTTGTGGATAGCAAGGTATGTTTTCATTTACCCTTCCTTCAGAAAATTCCTGAGATTTGCTTACTAAGATCGAGTTTGGCAATTTTGCGCCATGCCTTTTGGCCTGACCATGGCTCCTTTTCTTTTTCTCGCCTAGCCTCAGCCGTGGCAGAAATTTTCACCGTCGTTCTATCAATCTCCACGTTTATATAGACGATTGGTTAGTAAAGTAAGTCTTCTTCAATTCTCCCAGGAATTCTTCCAGAGGTTTGCAGTCTGGCATGCAACCTACGGTGGATTTTAAATCTAAAGAAATCAAGCCTAGGTCCCTCTCAAATCTTCACGCATCTAGACATTTTGTTGTTTTTTTCGATCTGGCCCAGGGTCTAGACTTCCCCTCAGATCCAAGAATAGAGGCTTTATCAGTGGCAATGGAAATCCTGTCTTCTTCTTCCATGGTCTGAGCAAGATTTCTGCTAAGAGTGATAGGTTTGATGGTCAGTGTAGAGAATGTTATTCCATGGGTGACGCTGATGAGAAGACCCTTCCAAATGTATTTAATGCCCCTTTGGAAGCAGTCGGTTCACTCTATTTACCATCAGATTCCCATCAGAGAACACTTGATTCCTCTTCTAAGTTTTTGGAAAGATCGTTCTCTACTTTTGATGGGTGTTGCACTGGTAAAGTCCTCTCCTCAGGCGATTATCTTCACCGACGCTTCTCAGGAGGGATGGGGAGCGGTCTGGGACTCCCTGTAAGTTTCCGGTCTTTGGTCCCTGGAGGAGTCGACAGCTCATATCAACATTCTGGAATTGTGTGCTGTCAAGAAGGCTCTCCTTTCATGGTCAGATCTTGTGATAGGTCTCAAAGTCTCGATTCGGTCGGACAATTCGATAGTGGTCTCATATCAACAGGCAGGGGTGTACACGGTCATCCCTCCTTTGTCTAGAAGTGTGGAACCTTCTCTTATGGTGTCGCAAGAATCAGATTCTTATTGTGTCTTCTCATGTCCCAGGCAGTCTGAATTTTCTTGCAGACCAACTGTCACGTCCCAGCAAATTCGCCCACACAGAGTGGCAGTTAAAGAGGTCGGTTGTCAAAGCGATTTTCAGTCTTATGGATCGTCCTCTGGTAGATCTGTTTGCATTATCTCTGAATACTCAGATCTCTTCTTACATGTCTCTTTTTCCGGACGGTCAAGCCCTGACGCTGGATGCCCTGTCTCAGTCCTGGACAGGAATGTTCGTCTATGCGTTCCCTCCCACGATTTTGATTCCGTTAGTGTCAGAGCTCTAGATAAGCAGGGTTTTTGCATTTTCACCCAATAAAAATTGCCAATCGCCCAATTAATTTTTAACATCATGAGTACTGAAATAGAAAATCACCCAATTAATTTCAGTTCTCCTGCTAATAATGTATAATAACCCAATTAAATTCCAAAGAAACCCAATTTACAAAATTTCTAAGAGTGAATCACCCAATTATTGAAAAGCTTATCTAGAGCTCTGGTTAGTGTTGAAGAATGTCAAAGAACAAATCTGCGAGATTCTCTTATAGCTCCTTTTTGGCCAAAGAGGATTTGATTTGGTTTGTAGACCTAGATCTCCTGGTAGACTTCCCTCGCCTTCTTCCATTCTCCCAGGATCTTCTATCTCAAGTAAGAGGTCTTTGTCTTCATCCAAACCCAGAAATCTTCAGTCTGTGTGTTTGGAGAATATCGAAACTAAAGTCTACGAGAATAAAGTTTCTTCAAGATCTCCAGTAATTATCAATTCTTCCAGAAGAGAGTCGACCCGCAGAGTTTACAAGTATCGGCTTAAAATTTTTGGAGAATGGTGTTCAGACCAAGGTCTCGTGCCCGATTCTGTTTCTATTCCTCAAGTATTAGACTTTTTAACATATCTCTTTGATTCCTTACATTTATCAGCTAATACGGTATGGGGATATAGATTTTCTCTGGCATCTTCTCTTCCTTGCCTTCTGTATGCCGATGTCAAGGACACTAACACCTTTAAGAGTTTTTATTAGAGGTCTAGGCAATATTCGTCCTCGGATAGCTAAGCTTTTACCTTCATGGAACTTGGCTTTGGTTCTTCAAGTGCTGGCAGTCCGTCATTTTGAACCTCTTTCCTCTATTAGTATTAATGGCCTCTGCTAGAATGCGTTCAGAATTCATGCTTTTTCTGCTGAAAGGGAGAGATTTATAGTTTCAGGAGACGGTTTAGTTTTATATCCCAGAAGGGATTTTTTATCTAAAACTCAGTCTAACTGGTTTCCTGCTAGTCCGATCATTTAAAAAGCATTATCGTCTTTTTCGCTTTCCGATAAAGTCTGGTGTCCTGTTAGGGCATTAAGAATGTACAAACAGCGAACTGATTTCAAAAGATTTGCTACGTCCCTTTTATGGTTTTCTTATGCGGAAGAGTTAACTAAGCCGGTCTCAAAGTTTACGATATCCTGATGGATTTGGGAGACATTAAGCTTTGTTAGGAGATTGCTTCTCCGGAACAAATTAATCTCTCCCATATTAAAGCTCACGATGTTAGAGGAATGGCTTCCTCTTTTGCACTTTTTGCCAGTTCGTATTTAGATGAAGTCATGCAGGTTGCAGGATGAAAACCTGAATCCTCTTTTACAACCTTTTATCTGAAAGATCAGAGTGCAGCAGCCTCCTTCTTTCGTAATATTACGATTTGAACCAGAATAGCTGAAGACCATTTACCAAGCACATCTCGCCATTTTCGTTAAGACTGCGTCTGTAAGAAATGGTGAGAGTTTATTTTGGTTTTTATTTATCTCTAAGTTCAAGTTTTCCTTATTTGATAATCACGGTGTGATTGATTTAAATGCACTATTATGTTAGGTTATTAACATTTGGATAAGATTGGTTTGATTTTTATCCTTGTTTGTTGATTCTCAAATCGCCTCCCACCTAATGTTTTAAGTGGGGCACTGACCAAATCTACGGGTTTAGCAAGTAGTGATTGAATGGTAATGGATGTTTTTGTGGTGTAATAACAACCCCCCACAGACCCACCCCCCTTGCGGGTTGGTCTGTTGTTTTATTAACCACTATAAAAACATACTTACCGTTCAGTCACTACGACACGACCTCAGCCACCCCGTGTGGAATTGATTTGAGAATTTGCCTATAATATTTGGCACTTAAATTCAGAAAAGTGAATCTGTTTCCTATTTGGGCTCCATTGCGCATGCGCAAGCACGCTTGGTGACAGGCGTCACTATGGAGTGGGTACAGACTGGTGACAGTTTATATCAGTTAATATACTGGAGATGGACCTAACCAGTAGCCTGGTTGAGGGTCCATATTTATAGGAATAGGCATGGGGAGGAGTGTATGCAAGCATAAAAATTTTATTCTGGTAGCTAAATGCAGATAATTGATTTAGCAAGTAGTGATTGAATGGTAAGTATGTTTTTATAGTGGTTAATAAAACAACAGACCAACCGGCAAGGTTGTGGGTTTTTTTTTATAGACATGTTACTGTGATGCATTATACTTCTGTCTTTTATGAAGCTGAATTTGGGTTGTCTATGAGTAAAATTAGCCAATGTTATGAAAGTATAAATTATGTGTTAAAAAAAGGATTAGATCAGTGGGTATGCAGGGTGGGGGGGGGGTGGGGTGGGTGGGGTGGGGTGGTGTGTGGTGTGGTGTGTGTGTGTGTGTGTGTGTGTGTGTGTGTGTGTGTGTGTGTGTGTGTGTGTGTGTGTGCATGTATGTGGGTTGCTTGGGGTGGTCTCGATGTATAAATATGCTCACAGATGTATCTTTTATCCCTTTCACCAATAAATTCCATCTATCTCATTCTCATGGCAAACAAACAAGAAATCTGTTGAATATTTTGAAATTAATATGACTGGAGCCAGCAATGACTTCCAGTCATATTAATTTCAAAATATTCAACAGAATATGCTATGCATCGCAAAGAATTTACTTTTGTCATTCAAAAGGTTAACCTAAACCGTCTAATGAAGACTTGTGCCAGGAATTGTCAGAAAAATAAGGCTGATTAAATGAATAAACTGCAGAGTCAAGATGGTACTTATGGCGAGACATCAATATTAGTATCATTTGTAGCCAGTCTGTCAGCGCGGGACCGAATCAATTCTCCTGGTAACATACCACCAGTAACCATTTAGACATCGGCCAATCACCAGGAATGCTACTAATGATGGTCGGGAATGCAAAAATGACACGTTTTGTGCATTTTTACTATCTAGAGAGAAAGATGTGGTGATGCTGGACCTAGCATAAATTGCGGATGTCCTAATTAACATATATTAATTAGTCCTATATGAATCATATACAAAGCAATATGATCCGAAACCTGTGGAATATTTTGAAAATAATTTGACTGAATGTGATTGCTACCAATATTCAGTTAAATTGTTTAAAAAAAATTCATTAAATTGTCACTATGGTTGTGTACTCTGAAAGAAAACTTAGTTGAATGATAATTACCAATAATGTTCTTATTTCAAAACAGTACATTTGCCAAAAAATTATGATTATTAGCCGACCTTGACTGAAGTGACAAGCGAGCTTTATGCTGCCATTGAGGAGCATCTATCATTCGTTAACCCATTAATGGTTACATTCGGTAAAAAACCCAATATTTGTGTATTGAATGTCCACTTGATATGCTAAGAGAAGACTATTTTTTGAAAATTTATCACTACAGAGTTACTGGCTTGATTAACCTTTTTGTCTGTAAATGAACTTTTCTTAACAGTTTGTAGCTCACTAATGGTTTATATTTTTGGATATTTGGCTGCTTATAAGTACAAATATTGCAACATATTGTGCTCCCATCTGAACAAAAATATATATTCGGATTTAACCAAATTCTTGAACGCCTTAAATCTTTTAACACTCAAATTTTTTCCAGAAAATTTCCATTTTCTCCACAGAAACTTATCATTTACAGACCAAGAGAATATTTAAAAAAAATTTACCATTGGACTAACTGGCTCAGTTATCGAGCCAGTCATTCCAGTGTTGAGTTTTCAAAAATAGTTTTTTCTTAGTCTGCCATCTGGTGAGCATTTATCAAGATCACTGCAGAAGCCGTCTGTGGCTGATATAAGTGTTAATAAGAGGGTTAATTGTCATTATAAAGTTAGTCCTCTTATCTCTCTATCTATTTGCTCTGTTGTTCACACAATTATACATGTTTTCATTATATTTTGATTGCTATACTTCCAACTCGTATTATCAGTTGGTCTGTTGATCGATTGAGGTAAAGCAAGCTGAATTCAGAAGTGTCTATAGCTGTCTAATGTGTAACTATAACCTGTTAATGTTCAAGCCCACCAGAAACCAGCCTCTGCAGTCACACACAGGTCCTGCGGAATGCTCATTTACACTCCAGAGATAAACTTTTAAAAAAAATTTCTTTTTGGTCTGCAAATTGACATTCAATATAAAATATGAAGTTATATATTTTTTAACAAATCATGAGCTTGAAAGGGTTAGTATTAATATACATAATAATTTCTGTATTCTGTGGCTGCAGTAGAAACATCCTACAGCTGCAATCAGTCCTGCGGCACTTTCCACCACTGTGTCTTGTCCTCAGCCAAAATCTGTAGCTTCCTCAGGTCCATTCTTGATCTGAGTGTACTGTAGGTTTGGGCGATTTTTCGATATTATCGTCAATATCGCGATATACCGAATACCGATACCGAAATCGTCATAATTTTGAAAAATCGTAAATATCGTCAATACCGACAGGACGATATTGCACTTTTAACTGTGCGCCTAATATAAATAACTAAGTTTGTAATGTCATACTCTTACCTCTATTCGGTCCAGTAATAGTCTTTAAGTAATAATCCAGTCTTTGTCTAAGGTAATAAAAACTTAATAAACTCCAAAATAATCTGTGTTCATTTAATTCATGGTTTGTTTGCGCTAATAAAATATTTAAAGTACAAAATAATCCTTTGTAGTTCACTTTTCATAATTACATAAATAGACGACGCCATGTTTTTTCTTGCCTCGTTCTGACTATTAGTCAGTGGGGAATACCATTTGCACTACCCACATTCCATTCTGATGACGTCATTACTACAGGTCAAGCTATTTATCCATTAGTCATTGAGCTGCATGGTTAAACATTCTTCTGACCTTGAAAGATTTAAACTTTAAAACTTTTTATGTCGATAGGAAACCACACACACATAATCCCTTATCAATACCACAGCTTGGAACGGTGGGTGAGGGGGAAGTTAATCTCTTGCTTTACCACTATACGTTTTTGTGTAACTTTATACAATATATTTAGCATTTTTAAAGGAATCAGATCAAAATTCACCACATAACATTACAGATTTATTCTAAGTGAGAAATATCCTTAAAATAAATCATTTAGGCCTAATTATTTCCAGTCTTCTATCTGTTGTGGCAGTTTTGGCTGCAGTGTTAACTGGGTTAATTTCACACATCCAGGCTACATCGTGAGATCAATGGATAAGACCGCTAAGTAGTGAGCGAATTTGAATAGGTCTACAATGGGGCAAATTAGTATTTAATATTACAGACCAAATAAAATCTGATATAATTGTTTCCAGTCTTCACGCTGGTTCTCGTTCAAAATCATGCATTGCTATTTTTATTAATTTGCATCGTCTATGCCAGCGGCGGGCATGATAACAGCTGTCGGAATTCTGCAGTGTGAATTCTGATTGGCTTAAGTATGATACGGCGGCCAATCAGATTTCGCTCTGCGGAATTCCTTACTGCGCAATGAAGTTAATGCATATTCCTTGCTCAGTCTTTTGACAGTTGTCATGAGGTAAAGATAACACAAAATACAACACAAGAACAGATGAAAATCCTTTATTTTTCTTATTTGTGATGAATACGGTTAGTTGCATTACATTCGTTGCTTTAAACTGTATATTGAAGGGTGTCAAAGTGTGGAATTTCGTGTATTAAATATGCGGAAATGGCGATCTCAATTTATGGTTTCAATGCAACAAATTTAATGAAAATAACTTGGAGACACCACCAATTTGAAATACATGTTATTCTATGCTTACACCCTAACTCCACACCCCAGCCAAATGACGATATATCGTGATACCGCAGTATTTTAATGGGATACCGATATCGTCATGCCTTGAGCAATATCGCCCAACCCTAGTGTACTGAGTCCTGCTTTCTTGAGGTCACCTCGCAGCACGCTTAACATATTTATACAATGATGTCCTCTCCTGGCTTTACAGCAGAGAAATAATTTAACATGTTTCCAAAGCAAAATAAAATATACCGTTGAATATTTCAACATAATTGGATTGGAAAACATTGCTGCCTACGGCAGCCAATCAAATTATGTTCAAAATATTCAAGAGAACATTTCTTACATCGTGTTCAAGATTGTACTAACTAACCTGTTTCTGTCCATTTGTTTTGGAAATGTATTAGCTTATATATGAGTTGTACCGTATGCAGAAACAGATTAGATTCAAATTCTTTACATAACAAGAAGCTTCATATTTATGACCCTTAACCTTTTGCATGTACCTCTCAAGGTGGTCAAAAACAGTCTTGACAAATCTCCATTTAACACTCATATCGGCCAAAAGTGGCGTCTGCAGTGGTCTTGAGAAATGTCCATTTGCAGACCAAGAGAAGACTATTTTTGGGAATTTACAACTGGAATGACTGGCTCGATAACCGAGCCAGTCATACCAGTGGTAAATTTTCAAAAATTGTCTTCTTGGTCTGCAAATTATGGACATTTACTAAGAGAAAATTAAGAGAAAGCAAATGGTCATACCGGCCAAAACAGGCTTCTGCTATGGTCCTGTGGAATGTCCATTTACAGGCCAAGAGAATACAATTTTTGGAAAATTTATCACTAGAATTACTGGCTTACCAGTCATTCCAGTGGTAAATTTCCAAATGTTGTATTTTCTTGGCCTGTAAATGGACATTCCACAGGACCATAGCAGAAGCCTGTTTTGGCCGGTATGACCATTAAAGGGTTAAAGGCCAAGAGAAGAGTTTTTAAAAATGTACCACCGGAATTCTGTTAGGGTCGATTACCAAGCCAGTCATTCCAGTGGCCAATTTTCAAAAATTCTTCTATAGACTTCCAAATCGACATTTTCTATGAGAAAATTAAAAAATTTATGAACAAATTTGAGGGTTAACGTGTTAAGACTACAGTCTAATCTAAGATTGATTACGGATGACGTCTATTAAACATTGAATATAAGCTTTATTCATATTATGACAAGCACGATCATTAGTAGGTATTTATATCTATAACACCTTCATGACAGAAAGGTGATTAAGGATCATTTCAGTTCACTTACCTGTTCAGGTGAGCAAATATTGGGCCATTGATTGGCGTAAAACGCTCATTAATAACCTAGGCTTCTAATCAGACAAGGGCTGTAAATTATTTGAATTCAAACCTCTGACTTCTATTAGGTATATTTCAAGAAAAAATATAGAAAAAATGATGCATAAAATAGCACAAAAATAGAACACATTTTCACGCTAGAAATTCTTACCATTTTACGCCAAGCTTAATGTATACCTTATATCCATCATCGCGGGAGTAAAATTATTAGTTGAGACTGCCTAAATATTGCGCATACTTTAATAAACATTGTTTATCGATCAAAATTAATAAAAATTTTGACATAAAATGTCGTCGAGAAAAAATAGAAATCATGTGATGTATTAGCTTCCACTATAGGACGAGTTTAGGCCATTACTCGAGTAGTGCGAAGATGATAATATTAGTACCCGGGTAGAGGCTTGTTCAACCCACATATATAGGAGGGGAACATCAAGTAGCTACGAGAGTGACGGCATAAACTCGTCCTATCATGGAAGCTGATTAATACTCGGTAGAATCATCTGCAGTTTATGGACAAATATATTGGATTTAGGAACTCGGAATGTACTATATATATATATATATAATCACTACTAGATGATAACCAAGTATTATACATTCAACCCGATCCACATATTTGGTACCCGTTAAAATAACTTTTTGTCCGTTGATAGTTTTATCATACAAGGAAGTGACGTAATTTCGATGGTATTTCCGCGAAGTTATTACAAAATTTTGTTTCAAATCTCATTTTATTTAACATTTATAAGTTATTTAACTCACAAATTTTTTTTTATTTACATAAACTGCTGAAATTTCGATGCGACTTCTATTAAATACATTTGCTGTTATAAAACTGCTAAGAAATTAGGTTGTCTCTCCCTCGAAAATTGGCATGCAACTTCTATTAAGGATGTTGTTATTAATAGGCGATTTACGGTAACATATTCAGTCACGAATTTCATCCTGAGTTCAATCACATTAGTTATGGAAAATGATAAGTATGAAGAATTCTGTGTACATTGTGATATATTATAAGCTCAGGCCATACCAATTTATTTTTATGTTTTACAAATTCTGCTAACTTAATTTTGCCCTATCTAGAAAAAAAAGAATGCTGTAAACTTAAGGCATTATTTTCAACTTTCATTCCATCTAGCAATTTTTCGCAGCTAAATAAATCCTTATCACTCGGAATTCCTCAGAATTTTCGGTAAGTCTTTTTGTTCTCCGTAGCTTTGTTAACACTTCAGTTGTCGATTGGATCAAAATTACTATACAGTGGTCATGAGAAAAATCCATTTGCCGGCCTAGAAAAGAGTATTTTTTGAAAATCTACAACTGGAATGGCTGGCTCGTTTAACGAGCCAGCCATTCCAGTGGTAAATCATCAAAAATACTCTTCTCTTGGTCTACAAATGGACACTAAATTACTGAAATTCTTTTTTGAATTTTCTTGATCAATCTTGACAATTAACATGATGAAAGGATTAATACTATAATTTTTTTGCCCCATCTCCGATCTTGTGTTTTGGGTGGAAATTTTTGCAAAACGTAACATTAAATTGGTCTAGCCTAAGCAGGAATTTAGTGCTAAGCCTACACATGATTCTAATTCCCAATCTTGCTCAAGATTAGCGCAATGCATGGTTGCAAATATTGTCTATATGCTTTACCGAGCATGAGATATTCAGGCAGTCCAAATGAAACATTAATGCCTTAATTTGTTTACAGTGGCGCTGGAATGAAATTTTGTTTGGAGGGGACACATTGGGCATGGTCGCGGGAGGGCCTGGATATCCCCCTTCCACAAATCTGGTGAGGTGGGGAGGCGGGGTTTGAGGGTGTGTGGGTTGTAATCCGGAGATTCTCCCCCGCAAAATTTTGAAATGTGATCGATACTGTCAGATACAGACGTCATTTTGTAGACCAAGCGAAGACTATTTTGAGGATTTAGGACTGGAATGACTGTCGCTGTTATTGAGAGACTAAATATTTGGGTGGGGTGTGGAGATAGATATAAGTATAGCCATCCACCCCAGGTCATGATTGAGTGGGATGTGTCTCCCCTGCTTCCAGCACATATGCTTGTTTATGGTCCCCTGCACTGCACAACTGGACCAGTTTGCGATTTACTACTTGCATAGCCCCATCAGTGACCGATTCTGTCACCTACTGTAGCATCATGAGCGCACCTGTGATCAGGTTCATATCAACTGCCAACCCCCGAAATTGGCTGTTGCAAGAGTAGAAAATGTTCAACCCTACATTCTGCTGTAAATTTAGTTAGAGTTAAGTGTGGTTCAATTACACATGACATGAGTATATTTTCATGCACAGTAACTTATGTGAGTAAAGTTGTCGCAGCGCAAGTTGTAGTGTATTTCGTAATGTCCTCCTTTATATAGGAGCACTGCTCAGACTGACAGCGTCACTGCTCAGTGAGGTTCCTGGACACATATCCGCACCCCCTGGCGTGGTTCTACAATCATTTGTAACGTATTTACAGACAGTCTACATAGCGAATCAGGGAGCCTTTTTAGATAGGCGTCTTACAGGCTGCAGTTATGGCATCTTAGAGACACTGACAGCAGAACTGACATCTACTATTTACTATTTACACTATCAGAGCTTATTCACAGCTGAGCTCCAGATACAGGGCCTGGCACTCGGAGTGAGTTTTTTTACATCCCCCATGGTACAGACCACACGAGACGGGACCAACTGCTTTTGATGGCGCAGGATTTTACACCTTGATCACATACCTGATTACATGGGATCAAACCAGGCTCTTTGGAACAGAATTCCAAGCATGTGCGGCACAATGGTTTTGCCAACCGAGTCAATGTGCCATATTGTGACATAAGCAGGCATTCATCTGTCAGTGACTATCTAACTATAGTGTACAAATGAAATGTCACATGTTCCAGATGAGCGTTGACTTGAATGGCCTTGCAATGCATATATGATGTCATGTAGGGTTGGGCGATATTGCTCAAGGCATGTGATATCGGTATCCCATTAAAATACTGCGGTATCACGATAAATCGTCATTTGGGTGGGGTGTGGAGTTAGGGTGTAAACATAGAATAACATGTATTTCAAATTGGTGGTGTCTCCAAGTTATTTTCATTAAATTTGTTGCATTGAAACCGTAAATTGAGATCGCCATGATTGCCATTTCCGCATATTTAATACACGAAATTCCACACTTTGACACCCTTCAATATACAGTTTAAAGCAACGAATGTAATTCAACTAACCGTATTCATCACAAATAAGAAAAATAAAGGATTTTCTTCTGTTCTTGTGTTGTATTTTGTGTTATCTTTACCTCACGACAACTGTCAAAAGATTGAGCAAGGAATACGCATTAACTTCATTGCGCAGAAAGGAATTCCGCAGAGCGAAATCTGATTGGCCGCCGTATCATACTTGAGCCAATCAGAATTCACACTGCAGAATTCCGACATCTGTTATCACGCCCGCCGCTGGCATAGACGATGCAAATTAATAAAATAACAATGCATGATTTTGAACGAGAACCAGCGTGAAGACTGGAAACAATTATATCAGATTTTATTTGGTCTGTAATATTAAATACTAATTTGCCCCATTGTAGACCTATTCAAATTCGCTCACTACTTAGTGGTCTTATCCATTGATCTCATGACGTAGCCTGGATGTGTGAAATTAACCCAGTTAACACTGCAGCCAAAACTGCCACAACAGATAGAAGACTGGAAATAATTAGGCCTAAATGATTTATTTTAAGGCTGTTTCTCACTTAGAATAAATCTGTAATGTTATATGTGGAATGAATTTTGATCTGATTCATTTAAAAATGCTAAATATATTGTATAAAGTTACATAAAAACGTATGGCGGTAAAGCAAGAGATTAACTCCCCCCTCACCCACCGTTCCAAGCTGTGGTATTGATAAGGGATTAAGTGTGTGTGGTTTCCTATCGACCTCAAAAGTTTTAAAGTTTAAATCTTTCACGGTCAGAAGAATGTTTAACCATGCAGCTCAATGACTAATGGATAAATAGCTTGACCTGTAGTAATGACATCATCAGAATGGAATGTGGGTAGTGCAAATGGTATTTCCAACTGACTAACACTCAGAATGAGGCAAGAAAAAACATGGCGTCGTCTATTTAGGTAATTATGAAAAGTGAACTACAAAGGATTATTTTGTACTTTAAATCATTTTATTAGCGCAAACAAACCATGAATTAAATGAACACAGATTATTTTGGAGTTTATTAAGTTTTTATTACCTTAGACAAAGACTGGATTATTACTTAAAGACTATTACTGGACCGAATAGAGGTAAGAGTATGACATTTCTAACTTAGTTATTTATATTATGCTCACAGTTAAAAGTGCAATATCGTCCTGTCGGTATTGACGATATTTACGATTTTTCGAAATTATGACGATTTCGGTATCGGTATTCGTTATATCACGATATTGACGATAATATCGAAAAATCAGCCAAACCTAATGTCATGTACAAATAACTGGATAAAATGGTGTCACACACAGTGTTTCTCATGTCATCTAAATTTTGGAGGTCCAAGGGACCCCACACCCTGAAATCTGGTGGTCCCTGGCTGAAATCTGGTAGTCCCTGGCTGAAATTTGGTAGTCCCTGGCTGAAATCTGGTAGTCCCTGGCTGAAATCTGGTAGTCCCTGGCTGAAATCTGGTGGTCCCTGGCTGAAATCTGGTGGTTCCTGGCTGAAATCTGGGGTTCCTAACCTGAAATCTGCTGGTTCCAAGCAGGATTTTTCATCCATTCTAAAATTAGAGGGTACTATTGACTAGATTTTGTAGGATTTTTGTGGAAAGACCTATAAAATTACCTATTATTACACATTCATACAAGATTTACAAGGGTCCCATGGGACCCACTACCCCAACTTTTGGGGGTCCCAAGCTGCAATTTTGGGTATATACCCTCAAATGGACCCTTATGAGAATCCCTGGGCACGCATAAACAATTCTGGTTCCAGTGTTTTACCTTGATTGACAAAAGGGCGGGATGTCCAGTAGATAATGAAGGCATCTTGGGCTTTTTTTGTTGTAAAATTTGGATATTTGTTGTCAAAATTAAATAGAATGAGTTTTATGGCAAGGCTGTGTTACAAAATTCTGGTAGGCTGGACCACACGTCGCCGTCCATAAAGGTAAAGCAGTGTTATAGTTAACCCTTTGACCCCAAAAGTCCAACTCATTTACAATTTAATAAATATATTATATTTTGAGACTAATTTGACTGGGAGCTGTTGCTGCCATGGTGCTGTTGCTGCCATAGACAGCAACATCTCCCAGTAAAATTAGTATTAAAAAATGAAACAACTTACCTGTATAGTTACCTTGAAATTGAGATGCTGGAAATTCATGGGTTAAAGTCTTAATGCAAAGATTATTATAAAAGCAAGTATCAAATGCTCTTGTTTAAGATTCTGATCTCTCCCACTATATGAGAACTTTAAGCTGTTCCGCAACTAAGCAATGTTAAAATCTGGAGCCACTACATGGATGTTACTTAACATAGCTTTTAATGGTAAAGAAATGTGAAAAAAAATCTCCATTTTTGCTTAGTGAATGCCGATTTTGCAAACTAAGAGAAGACAATTTTAGAATTTTTTTTACTAGAATGACTGACTCGCGACGGTTATCTAGGTAGCTATTCATTTTAGTGATAAGTTCTCAAAAAAGCCTTCATGCCTTGTAATGGACCTTTCCAGTTTATCCATCAATCATATGACATCATAATCAACTACATGACATGTAGGATGATGTCATGAATGACGTAAATAAATTTGTCACGAACCCATAATTGGTGACAGATTATGCGTTGTTCTACGAATTGTATGCCTATGATTTAATAAATATGCTGTGAATATTTTAAAACTAATTTAACTGGTCGCTGTTGCTGCTATAGGCAGCAACAGCACACAGTCAAATTAGTTTCAAAATATTCAACAGCTTACATGTATATTTTTTGTGGAAATTGGTGGTCAGGGAGTTTAGGTAATGATCGATCCCAACACAGGTGAAATGTGGGTGGAGGTTAGCTAGAGATGGGCGGGGGCATGGCTAAAACTGGACTCCTCAATTAATGGACATGCCTCAAGACCTGTTCAGAAGCACTTTTTGCTTGTCTTGACAATAAAAGGGTTAAGAGCAGTTTGTCCTCAAGCCATGTTCTTATAGGTATAATCACGCTATTGATGGCATTCAATGAACCAACTAATCACTATCTCACAAGCCATTCCCTAAGGATATGCTCAATGGACAGTTAATATCTGACCCATGAACACCCCCAACTGACAATATTTCTCAAGATATTGTCAAAATCCTAAATTATTTTGGAAATAAATTGACTGGAAGTTGTTACTATGTCTGGCAGGAACAACATTCAGTCAAATTGTTTTCAAAACATTCACCAAATTGTATATTTAGTTTGTTTGAATTTGAATTGACGAGTTTGCGAATTCGGAATTAAAGTTATTGGGCAGATCTTTTTAATTTTGGAAATGATATGTTATTTGATATGTGTGCCATGGGAATATTTTATGAGTGTAAATCTAAAATCTGTAGACTTCTGTCTATCGATGGCCTGCTAAAAGTTGATCACGCAGTCAGACATGAATTTTTAATTGATATTTTTGCACTTTTTTTCAACGAAAGAGAGTATTATTATTGTAAGCTGTTCAATTCGGGTTAATGTGCAAAATAAATATGAAAAGAGATAAAAGGCGACAATTTTGACAGTTTTCTGCACTTTGAAATAATTTGCACCTATTTATATATTTTACAATATATATATATATATATATATATATATATATATATATATATATATATATATATATATATATATATATATATATATATATAATTAAATTAATTGCTATGTTTCATAATGATACACGTGGGTGCCTACTGATTACTATACAGACATATTGACTAACAGTTGTTGCTGGTTAAAAGCTTTCAGATAAATTATTCACAAGCTTTTATTCAACAGATTTAATTTGAATATTTCTTCAGAAAATTTTTAATTTTCTCATAGAAAATATATTCATTTACAGATCAAGATGAAGAACATTATTTTTGAAAATTTTATCACTGGAATGACTGGCTCGGTTATCGAGCCAGCCATTCCAGTGTTAAAATTTTCAAAAAAGTTTTCTCTTGATGTGCAAACAGACAATTCTCAAGACCTGCAGAAACTGGTTTAGACCGGTTTGAAGTTAAAGCGTTAATTCCATGGCTCCAGCCCTGAAGCCAGATATTGCGAGGTTCTTGATTAAAATAGTCATCTCTCTAATAAGGCTGACTACATGGAAATGACTACTGGCTAGACCTAGTAAATATATAAATATTGATAAATATTTCTTTAATTCAAAAGGGTGAATATTAATTGATACAATCACTAAAATAATAATTTAATTTCTTTAAGATTTTGTCATTACTGAAATACCAGTAACCTCACCTAAGGCAATCATTAAAGCCTGAATAAGTGTGTATGCGTGCGTGCATGTGTCTGTGCATGTGCGCCTGCCTGCCTGCGTGCGTGCATGTGTCCGTGCATGTGTGAGTATGTACACGTGATTGTGTGAGTGCATGAATGTGTGTGTGTGTGCGTGCGTGCGTGCGTGCGTGCGTGCGTGCGTGCGTGCGCACGCGTGCATGCGTGTGTGTGTGTATGTGCACGTGCATGAGTGTGTTTGCACCCATGCATGCGTGCATCTGCATGTGTGCATACATTGTACATGCGAGTGTATGAGTGGGTGCATGTTTATGTACATGTGTATGTTTGCATGCATTGGTGCGTAAGTGTGTGCGTGTGCATGTTTATATATCACCAAAGTGAAAATGTTACGTCGCATTCATGAGAAAATACTTTGCGAAAACATTGAATTGATACATTTTTCTGACTTCAACGAGAATGACAAGACAACCTTTCTTTGTAGTTAAACATACATAGATCAAATCTTTTATGAACTTCTTGATAACTGTGACAACGTACTCCCAATCTGTCATCATATTATATTAATGTCCTTATGTAGACAAATAAATATGATCAGGGCTCAAGTAGCCATAATGAACATGCAATCGTAAAACACCACAATATATCATAATATGTGTAGTTTAGTGGCAAAGGTTGGTCAACTTAATTCTTTACATGTATTACAATTCTAAGTTATTTCAGTTGATGAAATTTTAATTCATATGTTTAACCCTATAGTGCCAAATCCGGCCTGTGCTATGGTCTTGTGGAATTTCAGTTTACAGGCCGAGAGAATACAAATTTTGAAAATTTACCACTGCAATGACTGGCTCGTTAACCGAGCCAGTCATTCCAGTGATAAATTTTCAAAAATTATATTCTCTTGGCCTGTAAATGGACAGTCAATAAGAAAATACTTGAAGGGTTTTTAAAAACAAATTTGTCTGTTGAAGAGTTAAATTGTAAAGTTTTGGGTACAAATTTGAGAAGAGCCTGTCTGTCACTTAGTTCTATAATTACATATGATTTATCCTCTTATATAGGAGGTCTAAACCTAAATTTCTTCCAGAATTCGCAGAATGTTGGTTTCACTGGAGCCAACTATTGATAACTAATTATTTTTGAGAACAAGTTGGCTGAGCGTTGTGGCTGACTTAGAGTCAGCAACAACTCACAGATAGTGAGACAAAATGTCTTCAAAATCAAAATAATTCTCGGATGTAATAAAATACTAACCCTATATTTGGTTAGTATTTTTACTCTCACCCTGTAATGAGAAGAGACTGCCTGTCTGTCTGTCTCTGTGTCTGTCTGTCCATCCATCCATCCACCCGCCCGCTTGCCTGCCTGCCTGTTTTATCAAGATTTGTTCATCAATGACATAGGAGTAGTGATTTTAAAATTTATGGGTTTGCTGTCCTACTGAAACCCACCAGGGTGGAATTTGAAATCGTGCTCCATTGCGATGTCACTATTTATCTCTAAAGTATGCATATGACATATGGTTCAACAAGGCTGGATGAAAACTATATGAGGAATAGCAAAAAAACCCCAAAATGTCCGCAGCAACAACAAGAACAAGCTTAAGCGATAGATCTGTTCCATATCTAATAATAATGTCTGACATACAGGATGAAATTTGTTAGTGATGCTATGTAAACATATATTTTTAAATAATGTTTCTGTGATCTCCGAACATTTTGACAGACAGATCAATGTATGTTTTGTAAAAAGTAATATGTTTTTAATATATTTTTTGTTTTTAAGGCAAACTATCAATAACCAGTATAATATCGATATTTGTGTTCATTCTTTTGCCTAAAGCAATTCTATAAAAATGACTAAGCACAAATTGTGTGTCCTCTGTCTATAAATTTAAGTCATTGTCTCAAATTTACAGTGGCTATTGTCAAGAAATCTTTTGGATTATAACTGTTTGACTGGTGAGTTTCTACTAACCACATTTTCCATCGGGTTTAACTTTGAATATGCTAAATATTTTGAAAACAACTTTCAGTCAAATTGTTTTCAAAATATTCAACAGGTCCAGGGTTATTGCCCACTGAAATTATTGTCAGGTGGCTTGCAGCAGCAGTCAGACAGTAAGAAACGGTAATGGATTTTTTTATCCCTTGTAATTGAAGGATATGGCACTTGGGAACTTTTTGGATAATGTAGTATGTGACATCTTGTCAATAAACAGGGTTTGCAATTCGAATTTGTTGACCGTAACAGACTTCAAATAGCTAAATAAGACATTCCTACTAAAGCACCACAAATTAGTAGAAATATAGGTTAAAAATGCAGACAATAAATTTAACCCTTTCACCAATAAATTCCATGTATCTTTATATCAGGGCAGGAAAAGTGTTGACTTAACCCGTTAACACTCAAATTTGTTTGAGAAAATTTCAATTTTCACAAAGAAAATGTCAATTTGCAGACCAAGAGAAGGCTATTTTAGAAAATTTAGTACTAGAATGACTGGCTCAATTATCGAACCTGTCATTCCAGTTGTAAATTTTCAAAAATTGTCTTCTCTTGGTCTGAGGCTGTTTTTGGCTGATATGAGTATTAAAGGGTTAGCTATGGCCTTATATGGTGGTTATTGGGCAACTGTGGGTGGATTTCTTACTTATTAGCTCACCTGGTCTGAAAGGTCAAGTGAGCTTATGTTGTGGCGACCGTCCATCGTGTGTCCATCCGTCTGTCTGTCCGTCCATCCATCAACTTTTCCTTTAAACGGCTTCTTCTCAAGAACCACTTGGCCGATTTCAATTATATTTGGCAGGAAGCATCCTCAGGGCATAGGGATTCAAGTTTGTTCAAAGGAAGCCAATTGACCAATTTGGCCAGCAGCCATCTTGGATTTTGGCCGATTTTAGGAAACATCTTTAAAAATCTCCGAAACCGCTTAGGAGATTGATGCAAATCTCATGAAATATGATCTAGGGCAAGAGCTGAACCAAGTTTGTTCAAGGGAACTTGATTGGTCAGATGGTTCGCCGGCCATCTTGGTTGACCTAATTGTAGTGAAAATTACTTCTCCAGAACCGCTGAAGGGATCAGCCCGAAATTTGGCAGATATGATTAGGGCCTAAGGGCTATTAAAGTTTCTTCAAGAGAAGTTGATCCGTCAAAAAACATGGCCGTGGTGGGCCAATCAAAATATAGCATGTTTGGCAACCATATTGGATTTTTTTATTTAAATTGATTCGTCAGATGGTTCGCCGGCCATCTTGGTTGACCTAATTGTGGTGAAAATGACTTCTCCAGAACCACTGAAGAGATCAGCCCGAAATTTGGCAGATATGATTAGGGCCTAAGGGCCATTAAAGTTTCTTCAAGAGAAGTTGGTCCGTCAAAAAAAACATGGCCGCGGTGGGCCAATCAAAATATAGCATGTTTGGCAGCCATATTGGATTTCTTTATTTGAGGGATTTTGAGGCGGAAATTGGTTTTGTATGCGTTTTGCGGTATTCTGATCACAAATTTGCAATTTTCGAAATTGTCAGATAAACGGTTTGGTGGCCATCTTGGATCATTTTCCCCACCAAAAGCTCACATAATAAAGCAATGGGAAAGTTTAAATGTTTTCTTCTCGAGAACTACTGGGATGATTTCAATTATATTTCGCAGAAAGCATCCTTAGGGCATAGATATTCAAGTTTTTTTCAAACGAAGCCGATCGTCTAATTTGGGCCGGTGGCCATCTTGGATTTTGGTCGAATTTTAGAAATGTCTTTAAAAATCTTCTCCGAAACCGCTTGGGGGATTGATGCAAACCACATGAAATATTATTTAGGGCAAGTGCTGAACCAAGTTTGTTCAAGGGAAATTGATTGGTCAAATGGTTCGGTGGCCATCTTGGTTGACCAAGATTACTTCTCCAGAACCGCTGAAAGGATCGGGCCGAAATTTGGCAGATATGATTAGTGCCTAAGGGCCATTAAAATTTGTTCAAGAAAAGTTGATCCGTCAAAAAACATGGCCGCCGTGGGCCAATCAAAATATAGCATGCTTGGTGGCCGTATTGGATTTTTTTATTTGATGGATTTTGAGGCCGATATTGGTTTTGTATGTGTTTTGGGGCATTCTGAGCTCAAGATTTCAAATTTTCGAAACTCCCATACACGGTTTGGATCATTTTCCTGCCAAAAGCTCCCATACTAAAATAATGGGAAATCTTTAATGTTTTCTTCTCGAGAACTACCTGGCCGATTTCAATTATATTTGGCAGGAAGTATCCTTAGGGTGTAGAGATTCAAGTTTGTTTAAACAAAGCCGATCGGCCAATTGGGCCGGTGGACATCTTGGATTTTGGCAGATTTTTAGAAATGTCCTTAAAAATCTTCTCCGAAACCGCTTATGGGATTGATGCAAACCTGGTGAAATATGATTTAGGGCAAGAGCTGAACCAAGTTTGTTCAAGGGAACTTGATTTGTCAAATGGTTTGGCGACCATCTTGGTTGACCTAGAAAATTACTTTTCCAGAACCACTGAAGGGATTGGGCCGAAATTTGGCAGATATGATTAGGGACCAAGGGGCACTAAAGTTTGTTCAAGGAAACGTGATCTGTCAAAAAACCTGGACACATGGGCCAATCAAAATATAGCATGTTTGGCGTCCATATTGGATTTTTTTATTTGCTGGATTTTGAGGCCGAAATTGGTTTTATATGTGTTTTTGGGTATTCTGATATCAAATTTGCAATTATCGAAACTGTCGAATAAACGGTTTGGTGGCCATCTTGTTGATAAAGAGCATTCTAGTTGAAATGTGTATGGTCCAGGTGATCGATACAGGCCCCTTGGGCCTCTTGTTCCAAAATAGTATATACCTCAAGTACCTGTAACCCTTTAAACAATAAATTCCCTGTATCTCATTTTCAAGTCAACCATATAGGAAAGTGTTGATTATTTTGAAATTAATAGGCAGCAACGGCTTCCAGTCAAAATTAAATTCAACATATTCAACAGAGCAAGTTTTATATCTTAAAGAATTTACTTTTTCAAAGATTTGTCGGTGAAAGGGTTAATAAACTCTGTAGCAGTCTATATATCTGTTAGGGAATGTTTATACCTGTGGAGTTATTTACTATATTAAACATGAGATAAATGATGTATTTTTGACATAGCCTCTGCTGCTTTTTCTGCTATCATCCCAGCCACACCTAATAGATTGCATATTCCGATAAAGCTTGCCTCTTGCATTAGTCCTGTCTGTAAAGATAGGTAAAGTCATTCTATTAATTACTCTTGCCTTGAGAAGTTACAAAGTTCTATCTGTTTAAAGTTATGTGAATTTTGAGATGGATAAACAAAAAGGGCTTATTTTAAACATTTTTAACGATAAATAAAATTGTTGTATCTAAATATTAATAAATTGTTCCAAGGGAGGTAACTCTTAGTCATGTAAAATAAGGTATTAATTGTTAAGTAAAATGTTTTTTATAAGACCTGGCTCTTTGTCCTTATAGACAGTCAGCCACTAATGACTTTTGCACTGGTCTTGAGTAAGATCCATTTGCAGTCCACTTAGAGAAGAAAATTTACGACTGGACTGGTAATAATAAATTTTCAAAAACATTCTTATTTTGGGCTGAAAATGGACATTTCTCAAGACCACTGAAAAGGTTATTTTCGTTTGGTTTCTTTATTAAAGGGTTCACTATTTAATGGTCAGGCCGACCAAAACCGTTAAAGAGAAGAGAATTAAATAAATTTACCACTAGAAAGTGGAAAATTGTCAAAAATTCTATTCTCTTTACCTGTAGATCGATATTCAATAAGGAAATATTTTGAATTTATTCACCAAAATTCTTGCGATTAAATTGATAAAAATGTTTTTATATTCTGTAACACATAGGCACTGAGCACAGGTTTGGCACCTGCGACCACCTGAGCTTTAATTAACGAAGCCAGACACAAGGCGCAATGTTATGTATTCATCATTTCCAAGCATGCAGATATTGCATTAATCTCACAGTGCACTCATAGTGAGGCGTGTCACCTTGAATTATCACCATGGTAGCGGGGAACCAGGGCTGTTGTGTATTTTCGGCGTAGCAGGTACAACCCCCATGATGAGGCCATCTGTTTGTATTACCTAACTACCATTTTACCTTCATCTCTAAAGATCAAGCATGGGAACGAGGCTAGCAAATTGCCAGGTAGTCAGTCATTTTTTCATGATAATTACCTATGGTAGACACCCATAGTGCGTGTAAATGAGCTTTCTCATGCATTTGTAAGATAACAAGTACAGATCAGATTATGTCATGTGGATCATCTGTCTGTCTCTGTCTGTCTGTCTGTCTGTCCGTCCGTCCGTCCGTCCGTCCGTCCGTCCGTCGTCTACCCGTCCGTCCACCCATCCGTCCGTCCGTCCGTCCGTCTGTCCGTCCGTCCGTCCACCCGCCCGCCCACCTGCCTGCCTGTCTGCCTGCCTGCCTGCCTGCCTGCCTGCCAACTTCCATATCTGTCTATTTGCCTGCCTGCCTGCCTGCCTGCCTGCCTGCCTGCCTGCCTGCCTGCCTGCCTGCCTGCCTGCCTGCCTGCCTGCCTGCCTGCCTGCCTGCCTGCCCACCCGCTTGCCTGCCTGCCTGCCAACCGGTCTGTCTGTCTTAGGAATGAAAAAAAATCACATTTGTACAGGATTTTAAAACAAAGATTAATAATTTAAAAATCTTTGCTCATCCCCACGCTTTTAATGAAGTCATTTATAGAGTACAGCTCAGAAACAACTCGCTTTTTCAAAACATTAACAGAAACATGGTAGTTTAGTATAAATTTGATTATAATGTAAGAAATGTTCTGGTGAATATTTGAACATAATTGGATGGGAAGATATTGCTGCATTCGGCAACAATAGCTTCCGATCCAATGGACCTTTCCAGTTTTAACTATGCCCCGCCCATCGCTAGCTAAGCTCCACCCATACCTTGAATGTTTTGGGATTGATCGATCCCTGATTGCCCTGACAGTCTGACACTATCAATTTCCAGAAAACTGCACATTAGCTGTTAAATATTTTGAGACTAATTTGACTGGCTAGGCAGCAACAGCGCCCAGTCAAATTAGTTTCAAAGTATTCATCAAAATGTTTATCAAATGGTAAAGATATACTATTCATACAACGTGTCGAACTATTAAGCGTTAAAGACGGACTATATCGAATCACTCATGACGTCATGATTATGACATCATCCTACACTTCACATAGTTGATTATAATGTCATATGATGGATGGATAGACTTGGAAAGGTACATAACGTATTCGTTGTTTCACAATGGATGTGGAAGCTGTTTCAATGTGGTGTATCTATTGTCTTGTCATTTTCAAAGGTGACAAAACCTATAATGAACGCGTTGGGAGGGCTACATTTCAGTATTCACTAGACAATACAAATGTCCTTGCAGAGGTCAAATTTCTAGTATATATATATATATATACCTACAATGTGATCAAATATTTTTTTAGTATTAATTTTCACCATTTTGTGTGTAGGTGGAAGGAATTGAACACCCACCCCATGTTTGCTAAAATTACAAAATTATTTGAGTATCATATTATAATTTTATGCCTTGATATCCCCTTTAATGCTCAATCTGGCCAAAAATGGCTTCTGCAGTCATCTTGATGACCGTCCATTTGCCGAGAAAGAAGACTTTTTGAAAATTTACCACTGGAATGACTGGCTCGATAAGCGAGCCAGTCATTCCAGTGGTAAATTTTCACAAATAGTCTTTTCTTTGTCTGCAAATGGTAATCTTCTTTGTGAAAATTTAAACTTTGTTGAACAAATGTGATGGTTAAAAGGTCAATCTCTGTTCACCCATGTTAAGTAAATAAATGTATATGTTAATTATTTTCACCTGGGAATTCATGGTAACCATGTGAAGTTAACCAACTAACACTCAAGCTGGCCACAAATGGTGTCTGTAGTGGTATTGAGAAATATACATTCACAGGCCAAGAGAAATTTTTGAAAATTTGGTACTGGAACTGGCACTGGCACTGAGCACAGGTTTGGCACCTGCGACCACCTGAGCTTTAATTAACGAAGCCAGACACAAGGCGCAATGTTATGTATTCATCATTTCCAAGCATGCAGATATTGCATTAATCTCACAGTGCACTCATAGTGAGGCGTGTCACCTTGAATTATCACCATGGTAGCGGGGAACCAGGGCTGTTGTGTATTTTCGGCGTAGCAGGTACAACCCCCATGATGAGGCCATCTGTTTGTATTACCTAACTACCATTTTACCTTCATCTCTAAAGATCAAGCATGGGAACGAGGCTAGCAAATTGCCAGGTAGTCAGTCATTTTTTCATGATAATTACCTATGGTAGACACCCATAGTGCGTGTAAATGAGCTTTCTCATGCATTTGTAAGATAACAAGTACAGATCAGATTATGTCATGTGGATCATCTGTCTGTCTCTGTCTGTCTGTCTGTCTGTCCGTCCGTCCGTCCGTCCGTCCGTCCGTCCGTCGTCTACCCGTCCGTCGTCTACCCGTCCGTCCACCCATCCGTCCGTCCGTCCGTCCGTCTGTCCGTCCGTCCGTCCACCCGCCCGCCCACCTGCTTGCCTGTCTGCCTGCCTGCCTGCCTGCCTGCCTGCCAACTTCCATATCTGTCTATTTGCCTGCCTGCCTGCCTGCCTGCCTGCCTGCCTGCCTGCCTGCCTGCCTGCCTGCCTGCCTGCCTGCCTGCCTGCCCACCCGCTTGCCTGCCTGCCTGCCAACCGGTCTGTCTGTCTTAGGAATGAAAAAAAATCACATTTGTACAGGATTTTAAAACAAAGATTAATAATTTAAAAATCTTTGCTCATCCCCACGCTTTTAATGAAGTCATTTATAGAATACAGCTCAGAAACAACTCGCTTTTTCAAAACATTAACAGAAACATGGTAGTTTAGTATAAATTTGATTATAATGTAAGAAATGTTCTGGTGAATATTTGAACATAATTGGATGGGAAGATATTGCTGCATTCGGCAACAATAGCTTCCGATCCAATGGACCTTTCCAGTTTTAACTATGCCCCGCCCATCGCTAGCTAAGCTCCACCCATACCTTGAATGTTTTGGGATTGATCGATCCCTGATTGCCCTGACAGTCTGACACTCAATTTCCAGAAAACTGCACATTAGCTGTTAAATATTTTGAGACTAATTTGACTGGCTAGGATGCAACAGCGCCCAGTCAAATTAGTTTCAAAGTATTCATCAAAATGTTTATTAAATGGTAAAGATATACAATTCATACAACGTGTCGGACTATTAAGCGTTAAAGACGGACTATATCGAATCACTCATGACGTCATGATTATGACATCATCCTACACTTCACATAGTTGATTATAATGTCATATGATGGATGGATAGACTTGGAAAGGTACATAACGTATTCGTTGTTTCACAATGGATGTGGAAGCTGTTTCAATGTGGTGTATCTATCGTCTTGTCATTTTGAAAGGTGACAAAACCTGTAATGAACGCGTTGGGAGGGCTACATTTCAGTATTCACTAGACAATACAAATGTCCTTGCAGAGGTCAAATTTCTAGTATATATATATATATATACCTACAATGTGATCAAATATTTTTTTAGTATTAAGTCTCACCATTTTGTGTGTAGGTGGAAAGAATTGAACACCCACCCCATGTTTGCTAAAATTACAAAACTATTGGAGTATCATATTATAATTTTATGCCTTGATATCCCCTTTAATGCTCAATCTGGCCAAAAATGGCTTCTGCAGTCATCTTGATGACCGTCCATTTGCCGAGAAAGAAGACTTTTTGAAAATTTACCACTGGAATGACTGGCTCGATAAGCGAGCCAGTCATTCCAGAGGTAAATTTTCACAAATAGTCTTTTCTTTGTCTGCAAATGTTAATCTTCTTCGTGAAAATTGAAACTTTGTTGAACAAATGTGATGGTTAAAAGGTCAATCTCTGTTCACCCATGTTAAGTAAATAAATGTATATGTTAATTATTTTCACCTGGGAATTCATGGTAACCATGTGAAGTTAACCAACTAACACTCAAGCTGGCCACAAATGGTGTCTGTAGTGGTATTGAGAAATATACATTCACAGGCCAAGAGAAATTTTTGAAAATTTGGTACTGGAACTTGCTCAATAATCGAGTCAGTCATTCCAGTGTTAAATTTGAAATATTTGTGAGTAAGGGTTATTGTGATTGCGAAGATGACGTAGTTACCAGGTGGTGTTAGGGTTGGGGAGGACAGCAAAGATGGTGGAATTCAACCAAATTGTTTATATGAGATACCCATATTAGTAGCGATAATGAGACATTTACATTAGGCTTTCCCCTCCACCACCCCCACGCCACACCTGCAGTGGCAACGGTGTGTGGTGAAGCATTGACCTAGCGCACCGTCTCACCCTCCCGCTATGCTCGTATTGAGTCCACTTGCATGCTGTTGATGTCTGCGCTAAGTTCACGAAACTTCATGAATGAGGTCAGTCAACTACCGCTCAATAAAATTGCCCGGTTATTATGATCCTACTGATATACGCCCAATCACATCGCTTGACATTCGTCTCTCGCGAGCTCAATCGACATTAACATGAAGCCACGCCTCTATTTTTAGATTGATAGCTAGATTGAAGTAGGCAGAAATCTGATTGGCTGCCTCCATCCCACCAGTGTAATGTTCCTTCATGTAGCAAGAAATCACAGGTCTGCAAGTATGGCCTCCTGAAGCGATGTGAGTGGGCATATGTTAGTATGATGGTGGTGAGGGTAGTGGTGCAGAACGTTAAAGATTGGACAAAGCATTGGGATTTGCGATGGGGATGTGCCATCGCCTCAGTTTATTCCAGTCTAAAATTGTATTTGTTCAGTATATGGACATTTCTTAACCCTTTAACACTCTTAACAGCCAAAAACGACTTCTACAGTGCCCTTGAGAAATGTCAGTTAACAGACCAAGAGAACACTATTTTTGAAAATTTACCACAGGAATGACTGGTTCGATAACTGAGCCAATCATACCAGTGGTAAATTTTCAAAAATAGTCTCTTGGACTGCAAATGGACATTTTCTATGAGAAAATTGAAATTTTCTTGAACAAATTCAAGGATAACATGTTTAAGGCCACTGCTGAAGGCTTTTTCACAGCCATACTAATTTAAGCATTTAATAGTCCAGACTTGTCAAGAAAATTGAAATTGCTGCTTAGTAAAAGTCCATTCGCAGGCCAAGAGAAGACTATTTTTGAAAATTAACTCCTGGAATAAGTGGCTCGGTTATCGCGCCAGTTATTTCAGCTATAAAATTTAAATAATAGTATCCCCTTGTCCTGCAGATGAATATTCCACAAGGTCGCTGCAAGGACGGGTTTTGGCCTGCTTGACTATTAACGCTTTTAATGACCAAATTTTGTTACAAAAATTCTAATTTTCTCATAGAAAGTGTCACTTTAATGCAGGCTAGGAAGTGTATTTTTGAAAATTTACCACTAGAATGACTGGCACGATAACCGAGCCAGTCATTCCAGTTGTAAAATTTCAAAAAAACTTAGTCTACAGATGAATAATCGTCGAGGTTACTGCAAATGTTGATTTTAGTAGGCTTGACCTTTAAAGGTTTTTGCGTGTCTTCATTTAGGCTAGCAATTAATGTTTTATTAATATAGCGTGCTGATCAACAACACCTGATTGGCAAACACAGACACTTAGGTGTTTGGGTGACACTTGGGTGTTGGCCGACTGTGACAAATATTCGATAGAATTATATAGCATTCCGTTTTTGACATTTAAGTGACATATTATTATTTTTTATATTTAAAGAAAAAACGTGTTTATTGAAAGGCAATCGATACATTGAATATCATATGTATGTATACTATTACCTGGTAGGCTCTGGTACACACAGTTGTACAAAGTGTGTGTAATATAGTTCATAGGTATTTGAGTAAACTTTGTTTAAACTGTACAAAGAAAAGCCTTTTATTCCCCTCAATGGATCGTTCCAGTTTTAGCCATGCTCCACCCATCACTAACTAAGCTCCACCCCCACCTTACTCGTGTTGGGATCGATCTATCTCTGAACTCCCTGACTATCTATTTCCAGAAAACTATACAGGTAAGCTATTGAATAGTTTGGCAGCAACAGCGTCCAGTTAAATTAGTTTCAAAATATTCAACAGAATATTTGTTAAATGGTAAAGACCTATTAAGCGCTAAAGACAGACTATTTTAAATCATTCATGATGTCACGATTATGACATCATTCTACACGTCACTTAGTTGATTATGATGTCATATGACGTGATATGATAGATGGATAAACTTGGAAAGGTCCATCGTTATTGTACCTCAGTATAATGGCCATCATAATATAAGGGACCGATGACTGACATCATCCATCTCTGACAGTATTGGTTACCTGTAATTAAAATATGGCAAATTCTGTCAACAGAGTATTTTTTAGAAATTTAGCAATCAAATAACTGGCTCAATTATTGAGCCAATCATTCCATTGGTAAATTTTCAAAAATACTCTGCTCTTGGCCTGCAAATGAACATTTCTCTAGATTTGTTGTATAATTTGTAACTGCTTTGCTGTGAAAGTATTCCAACTTCCAAGTAAATTGTCTTCAAAATATTCAATTGGTGTATGGTACGTTTTGTTTAAAATTGAAAGGGATTTCATGCGTTAATTAAATTATTGTTGAAACGTTGCAGAGTTCTTGGATCATACACATATTTTGCATCATGACGATTTAATCTTCTGCACATGTTGTGGTATGTGGTTAGGGATATGGTGGTGTTGGGTGTGAGTGTGTTGGGTGCATCGGTGGATGAATGAATTAGATAACCATTTAATCCTCAAATTTTTTTCAAGAAGACAATAATTTTCTCATAGCAAACATCCATTTGCAGACCAAAAGAAAATTCATTTTGAAAATGTATGACTGGCTCGGTTACAAATAAAATTGTTCAAATCATGTACTTTTAGATGCTTGGTGTGTATATGTAATGAAATGAAATACATCTTAACAATGATGATTTCCATGCGTTCAAATTATTATCATTTTTCAAGTTGTAAATTTGAATAAGAGACACGAGTCCCTAATTCAAATTCACAAAATTTTTTAAAATTAATTTATACATAAGGAAATCATTATATTTTAGGATTTACTTCATTTCATTACATATAGGCACACAATTTAAGCCTTTAAACCTGTACGATTTTAACAATTTTGTTTTAAAGCAGTTTGATGTGAATATGCACCCTTAAAAAACAATACAGATTATTGAGCATGTATTTATGCTCATGCAGAGCTGTACTTCCTTTCCAATATTCCATCAGTCAGAAAGCCAGACAGAAAGGACGTCTGAGACCATGCCAAAATATCTTCATCACCAACATTAAAAACTTTTACCTTCAGAAAACACTTTGATGTTGATAAAACTGCTATACCAATTATATTTACAGTATCTCTCATGAGCTACTTAGCCATGCGCTTACATAATACGCAGAGGTTTCTATGCCAAAATCTACCATGATTTGTTGTTGTGATATTCTCTCAGAATTTTCAATACTTATGTGATATTGCCAACCATGACACTAGTTTATGTATTGATATGTCTACGATGTATTTAACTAAGTGTTTTAGTTCCAGGTATCGCCTAAGCAATTGTGTAATGTTATAACGCTTATTTTCAACTGGCAGAAGTGGGTAATTACATATTCCAAGTGTCAGAGATTATTGCAGGGCTGTATACACACATGTGGTACAAATTAATACATTGGGTAGTCATATAATGGTAAAATTTGATCAGGAAAATTTCAATTTTCTGATAGAAAGTGTCCATTTGCAGACCCAGAGTTTGGTTTTGAAATTTTATCACACGATTGACTGACTAAATTAACGAGCCTTAGTCATTCCTGTAGTAAACTTTGAAAATTTTTATTTTCTCAGCCTGCAAATGGACATTTCTCAAGACTAATGCAAAGTTGGTTATTGGCCGACTTGAACATATAAAGGTTTACTATCTACCTAACCTTCAGATTATCTCACGGCACAATTATTAAACACCTGTCTCTGCAATACAATGCCAGTTATGTATTGTGGCTACCTTTCTGCAAACATCTACAAATACTTTCTGACATATCACCTCCATTTGTTTTTCTGTAAAATTAGCCAAATGTTGTTATTTCCCCTTGTTTAATTAACAAATGTGACACGCTAGTGTTGCCACTTAGAAGCTTTGTCAGAAATGTAAAAAATTTGGCAGCCAGCCAAACAGAGACAAACAGACAGACAGGCAGGCAGATCCTTATACAGTATTGGTATATTATTCTGGCCATCAGCAGACTTTGCTGTCATTATCACTCCGCTTTGAAAAAACGGGGTGAATATTCTTTCGCTTCCATCCATCATCCATATGTCCGTGCATCCGTCCATGCATCTGTGCATTTGGTTTTCGCTCAATAACATCACATAATGGATGGATTCATTTCAAATTTGGCACGTCAACTGATGGCATGCCCTCATGGAGATTGTGTATCGGTGAAACAAGTCTAGATTCACTATGGTTTTCTCCTTTGAAATACATAAAATCTCAAGAATGCCTACCGGTGCATTTGATTTCTACCCAATACCTTCACATATAATGGATGAATTCATTTCAAATTTGGTATGGTGACTCCTGTTGACATGCCCTTAGTGGAAATTGCGTATTGGCGACTACTCTCTGATGAATTCCGGTCTCTTGTACCTACTCATACAGGTGGCACACGATGGAGTTTGAATGACCTGCAGAGCTACTATTTGGTTCCAAGCTCACCAAAATGGCTACCACTACTAGAGTCACTAAATAATTTTTCCTAAATTATTCTGATTCATTTCCAGTTTTTTACAGGTCGTAATATTTTAAATTATTTTAAGAAGTTACCAGTCAATAGTGTTTGATATTTTCCAGTTTTCCTTTTAAATGAAAATATAATAAATACCTCATTTTGACATAGAGTAAACCAGACGCTCACTACTTGTTCTCAACTTGTGTTCATGAGGTTCCAGCGTTTTTCTGCGATCACATAACTGGAGTAATTTCATTGATATAGCTATATGAACCCTTTTTTCCTCTTGTTGTATCTATTTACAGCTGTGAGTATTACATTTCTCAGGATTACATAACATAATCATTATCACGTGTCAGGTATATGTAATATACACCTGTAAGGGATCACATCAAAGACACAGTTCATGTTTACAAGTTATATCATATTCTGTGAACTTTAACCCAAACATTTAACCCTTTAACTCTCATATCAGCCAAAAACTGCATCTGTAGTGGTCGTGAGAAATGTCCATTTACCGATCAAGAGAAGTCTATTTTTTAAAACTTACCACTAGTAATGACTGTCTCGATAATGCAGCACATTATTCCAGCGGTAAATTTTCAAAAATAGTTTTCTCATGATCTGCAAATGGACATTTTCCATGAGAAAATTTTATTTTTAAAAAGGAAATTTGATGGTTAAAAGGTTAACCCTCACAGATCAGAAATGACAAATTCTTTATGATGCTGGCAATATTTCGGCAGCAACACCTTCCAGTCAAATTACTTTAAAAATATTCAACAGCTTTCCTATAAAGCTGTTTGGAAATTGAGACTGGTATTTAGACGGTTAAACGGTTGAAACTTCTTCACACTGATGGGAAATTACAAGATGTTTTATGAGGTCTCGGGGCTTGGCCATCAAACTGCAACAGATTTTAGCAACGCCATTCTCAATATTACCAATAATTTTCTGTAATGTGTCTAGGAATCTGTTGATTATACTTGATCGTTATCTAGGAAAACGCTTCCATCAACAATTGTTAAATGGGATTATGCCAAAGGTACGCAGGATGGGGTGTTACATAAGCGTTGTTTTCCACTGAGAATGTTGTTTTCTACACTCCCCACTGTTATAAGTCTGAAGGATCCTGCATGAACCTCGGTTTCACAGTTATGCCATTACATGATTGTAATAATACATAATGTTGCTTACCTTAGAGTCTAGAGTCAAGATATATAGGAAAGTGTAATATAAGTGTAATGCATTGTGGGAATTATGAATAATAATATATTACCACAGGTGTGTTTGTTACACAATCGATGGTAAATGGATTATGTTTACGCCCAGAAGAAATATGTATGTTCACTGTCTTAACCTGTACCACTCTGATGTCAATATTCTATTTTTTATTGTGCCATTAGCAAAGAAACTGGTGTACATTTTTCAACAATTTTGGTGGATGATGTTGCTGTCTACGACAGCACCATCTTCCACCAAATTTGTTGGAAAAATAAACACCAGTTCATCTCTTAATTTAATTTGAAATTTTTACATCACAGTGCTAAAGGTTAACAGTGTTATATTTAGAAAGGAACACAACCTTGGTGCTATCGTTCACGCCAGGCACGGATGCACACTATGTCAGGGAAATGTAGTTGTTTTGCGACGCAGGGCATCACTAAGATTTCAGTTTCATTAAGACAACAAATTATAAAATATTCAGCCAATACATTTTGTATTATTTTAAGCCATTTTAACCACACGTAAAGAAACCCTAAGAGGAGATGACACATTCAACCAGGCTCCTCTGTAAGTACAAACTTTGTTGGGAAACAAATGTCATCAAGGCTTAGAGCGAGCGAGGCAATTCTGACTATGTCTAACCTTCTTCAAACTAGAAACTTTGTTCGACATCCTCAGACCGCTATCTTATAAGGAGCTTACCATCACAATGAGGAATGCACATGGTCTGACTGCAACAACAAAAAGCCAAAGGTTATGCAAACTGTGGACACTACAACATCTATGCATTCAAGAGACTAAAGTAGCTACCCACTCAGAGCAACAACTTTAGACAAGCCACAATCTAGTGCCCATAGAGAAAAAATAGGCCACATACCAGGGTTTGGGCATACTCCTGATAGCTGCAAAGAAACTAACAGAGATATCTATTTATGAATGAACCCAAAATAGGGTTCACCCACATATACTTATCGACAAAGCACAAAACTAAAGAAAATGACGATCCACTTCATGGCAGTGAACCATGGAGGAAAAGCAAAGTTCTGTTAAGCGTGCTGCAAACCGACGTGAAAAGAGGACTTGGTACACTCGAATGAACATGAGGAAGCTGAAGAAATTCATGTAGATGCAAACAATTCTGGCCAGTAGTCTTAAGTTTTTGAAAAATTTACTGAGATTTTCTCGTGTGTCCATATATACAGCAAGATCTGTATGTGTCATCTCACTCTGTAGTAGTTGCTTTATAGATCCATTGCAGTTTCTTATACTTGGAGAGAATTTCCATGCCTGTTGACGACCCAGTTACTCTCAGCCCTTACATGAGGAGGAGGGTATTGTGATGAAGTCTGTCTGTCTGTAGGTCTGTGTGCCTGTCTGCGTGTCCAGACCTATATCTCAAAAACTACGGAACCGATTTGGCTTAAATGTTAACACGCCGAATGAACTTGCAAGAGGATTTCCAGACTTTGATCCGGATAAAAGAATTAGGATCAGATCAAATTCTGGATTAGCGGATGTATCGGGAACTGTAACTTGTCCGATTTTGCTCAAAATTTATCATTGGAAAGGGTGTGACCGACCAGACACTAGATATCCACAACATTGGGTGTCATCTGAAAAATTTCAGAAAATTTTCTAAAGTTTGGAAAATCTGGATACTCAAAAAAACCCTGAAAAATATGAAAATCTTTTTACAATGTGACAAAAATGGGATATTCAGTATAAAAAACATCTGTTTTTAAGGTAATGTACATTCACACCTGCTCAGGAAATCACCTACATTTGTAGCTAAGCGATCATGGTTCCCTAAGACAGGTGGTAAAAAAAACAGGTGTCTTAACCCTTTAACACTCAAATTTGTTCCAAAAAATTCCAATTTTCTCATATAAAATGTCAATTTGCAGACCAAAAGAAGATTAGTTATCGAGCCAGTCATTCCAGTGGTAAGTTTTCAAAAACGGTGTTTTCTTGATCTGCAAATGGACATTTCTCAGGGCCACCGCAGATGGCATTTTTGGCTGATTTAAGTGCTAAAGGGTTACAAAAAACACTGTCTTATGCGTCCAAATGACATATCCTAAAGGTTACATGTTCTGCAGTGGTCTAGAAAAATCAACATTTGCAGACTAAGAGATTATTTTTGAAAATTTACCACTGGAATGACTAGCTCGATTGCCGAGCCAGTCATTCATTTGTGATACAGTTTCAAAAATAATCTTCTTGGTCTTCTTTTGGTCTGCAAATGCACATTTTCGATGAGAAATTTTCTTGTACAATAACATGGTTCCTAATATATGACAGATCTAGTGCTAGCTGTATTGACATTTGCGAAATACGGGTAAATGTTATATCTCTAAATTGATTACAAATCAATCGCTTATTGCCAGGCAATTACGGTATTACATCCAGTGCCGTACATCATCAATATTTGTCTAAGCGAGGATTTCTCTGGGAAAAACATCATCTGGTATTTGTACAGAATTAGCGTTGTTAATCGGCTAATGAAATTAATTACCGTTTCTCGCTATAATATCGCGATTAATCCTTCTGATGCACTGTAAATATTTAATGAAGCTAATATCTCGTTAGGCCGTGTAACCTGGTGATTGTTAACTACAGGTATGTCATGGATGTGTCTCCGTAATAGGTGCAATTTCTTTGATGTGTGTTATGCTGCTTGATTACACCTGAATGTATGATGTCTGTTGTAGATACCCTAAATACTGCATGGCTTTGTAATATGTCATTCATGGTTATTGAGTACGGATGCACTCCTTAGGAATCTTGAAGATGACAGATACATTATATGTTGGCAAGCAAAATAATACCTGGCAGAAAAGTGTCAGAAAATTGCCAGAACTCACTCTCTCTCTCTCGCACGCACGCACGCACGCACGCACGCACGCACGCACGCACGCACACACCACCACCACCACCCCACCCCCCTCTTCACCACACCCATGTCTCGCGCTCCCTCTCCCTCTCTTTCTGTGCCTTCTCCCTGCTCCCTCCAGTCATCTCGCCTATGAGGTGAGGTAATCGTATGAGATGGTCATGTTCAAAAGATTATTTTTGTAAGTTTACCACTGGAATGTCTGGCTGGATGACAAATTTTCATTAAAAAAAGTATCAGATTCTAATGTCTCCTGCATATGAATTAATATTCACTAAGAAAGTATTAGGATTTTCTTGACCTACCTCTCCCGGGATTAACCCTTCAATGTCTACATTTTTTTAAGCGAATCAAAATATTTGTTTATTGAATGTCCATTTGCAGGCCAAGAGAAGGCTATTTTTTACAATTTACCACTGGAATAACTGGCTCGGTTACTGAGCCAGTCATTCCAGTGGTAAATTGTCAAAAATAGCCTCATGGCCTGCAAATGAACATTCCCCAAGACCACTACAGAGGCCGGTTTTGGCCGTCTTCATCATGAATGGGTTACGGTGGATTTAGAAATTAAAAATTTGTTCAGCCAATTATGTGAGCATCAACAAATACATTTGAAATATATAATATAGATATAACAGATTATACTAGGGCTGCGCGGTTTGGCTTACAGCCATATCGGTTTCGATATGACTTTTTATATCGGTTTTAACCGAATATCGGTTTTATGGACATAAAACAAAAAATCAAAATTATAAAAAATAGGACGAAAACAGAACGTATTTTCACGCCCTGATACATTCATAACATTTTACGCCTTTAAAGCTTAATATACCTCATAATATCCATCATCGCGGGAGTGAAATTATTAATTAGACCGCCTAAATATTACGCACAGTTAAATAAGCATCGTTTATTTTGTCAAAGTTAATCATAAATCATCAGCAAAACAGGTTGCGAAAAGACGTAAATCACGTGATTGTAATTAATTATGATGTAATTATCTCCCTTTCTTCTTTCATTTCCAATTCGGCCCGGCGACCTAATCATGGCTTGAAGAAAATATTAACTGTAATATTGCGAACGTGAATTTCATAAGTTAATATGATATTGTGTATAGAAGATAACGTTTTAAAAACGGTTTGAGTAATAATTTTATTTAAAATTATATCCTAATCAGCATTATATTTATTGGCGAGATTTTTATGCAAGTGGGCGATTTAGTTTTGGGACGACTGCATTATGTTAATTAGCCGATGACGTAAATAAAATGGATGCCATTGTTTAGAAATGTTTTCCGCGTTAGTATTGTGTTTTATATTGCAAATTTATCGGAGACTACCAGAGAAAAGACGAGTGGATATTTATTTAATTAATTCGCTGCTTGATTTCTCTCGGCGTACAGCGAGTTACATGGAGTTACACAATATGCGCAATTGGGGCCATGTTCAATTATTAGTTGCCCCGAACGTAGCTTAGTGGAAAGTATGGTCATTATTATTCATTACACTTTTCATGCTCGTTAGTATCTTTTATTTTTAACAATCCTGATACGAAAAACCGAAAATATGTTCATATTCGGTTTTTCGATATTTATTTCTTATAATCGGTTATGAAACCGTCAGTGCAGGATATCGGTTTTAAATATGGTATCGGTATATCGCGCAGCCCTAGATTATACCATGTCACATTTATCTGAATTCCCACTAAATACAAATAACCGAGAATAATGATTATGATTTTTTTCGAGTGCTTGAAGTATCTTGTGTGTGCCATTTTCAATACATCTTAACCTGCTAGCCCCTTTGAGCCCTGAATACCCAGAATCTCAATTTAAAGATAGCTATACAGGTATTATATTGAATATATTGAAAATAATTTGACTCAAATATGGCAGCAACAGCTTCCAGTCAAATTGCTTTCAAAATATTCAATAGAGTATTTATTAAATCGTAAATGAATTTTCGTATTACGTCTTTCACATTCAAATAGTTAATATGTTGCAAAGTGTTTTCAACTCTTGTGACCTCCATCTTAGAAATTATCCTCTTGAGATTTTAAGTATGTATTCTGTCAGTGATGCTGTGGAATTTGTTCACTTTCCTGTGACCCAATTGTAGGTGTGAACATTTTAAAGTACAGTTATAAATCTCTAATGGAATGGGTGTGATGTATCGAGTTGAATGAAATATATGAATGTCATTGGCTAAGCTATTTCATACTTGGAAAGGATAATATATAGATTTCAAAGCAATTATACTGAAAAAATTTTGAATGTTTCAAAACTAAGTTTGATGGGAAGATGTTGCTGCACCAGACAACAACACTTTCCTGTGAAATTATAGTAGCGTTTCAAATATTTAGCAATGTAATTCTTATATCATTATGAATTTATAGTATGTGTTTTGATGACAGACTAGGCTTTGTTGTACGACTTGTATGTCTTAACTATTTAATAAACATTCTGTTGTATAATTTGAAACTAATGTGATTGGGTGCTGTTGGTGCAATGTATTCAACAGCTTACCTATATAGTTTTCTGGCAATTGAAATTCTGGGAGTGCGGGAATCGATCGATCCCAACACAGGCAAAGCGTGGATGAAGCGTAGCTAGAGATTGGCGAGGCATAGCTAAAAATGGGGTCCTCCATTCTCATGGATGGTATCCCCAAAGAGGATAATTTACACGCTAAGAGAGTTAAAGCAAGAGTAATCTCTTGCAAGCATATCAGTATTTGAATCTTTTTAAATTAATTTGACTGGAAGATGTTGTTGCCTTAAGTAGGAAATGAATCATATGTGAAATCTTTATATCAGGACAATACAACATTTGAAGCATGATTAGTATCCCTTTAACATTCGGCTAATAAAATCTCAGAATACTGGTTAAATTACTGGCTTTGACCCTTTAACACTCATATCAGCCAAAAACGGCTTCTTCAGTGCTCTTGAGAAATGTCCATTTGCAGACTGAGTGAAAAATATTTTTGAAAATTTATGACTGGAAAGACTGGCTCGATAACCGAGCCAGTCATTCCAGTGGTAAATTTTCAAAAATAGTCGTCTCTTGGTCTGCAAATGGACATATTCTGTGAGAATATTAAAATTTTCTTGAATAAATTTGAGGGTTAAAGGGTTAAGAGAGTTTAATATTCAGCCAATAATATTTCAGAATAGGTTAATTTACTGGCTTAAAGAGAGTTAATATTTGGCTAATAAAATCGCAATATAGTCTAATTTACTGGCTAATGATTACAGATGGGTAGGTCAGTCCCTGATTATGTGTGTCCATATATATCCCCCGTTTACGTGACCATCCATCCAGAGTTATGCCTGAGATATGTGTGTTCCAGTATGCATTTAGTGACCCTAACAGTGACCTAATTATTTGACCCTTTGACATGAAATTCAAAGTTACGTTCTAGCCAGCTGGAACAATCTTCCTTTAGCCATTACCACACTGATGTCAGAATTTAAAATTTTCAAAGTAAATTAAAAGATGAACCGGTGTACATTTTTCAACAAATTTGGTGGAAGATGGTGCCGTCGATCATCCACCAAAATTGGTGGAAAATGTACGCCAGTTTCTTTGCTATTGACAGGGAAAAAGGTAGAATATTGACATCAGAGTGGCAAAGGGTAATGAATCTATAAACATGACACAGACTGATTAAAACGATGCTAATCTCATCTCAAATGTTGTATTGCACCGATAGAATATGGTTTATAGATTCCATATCATTCATATCCTGTCACATTCCGTGATCTGTATCGCAATTATCTGTTTTGTAATATCGAGTAAATGTTGAACAGTGATCGACACCATTTTGTTTCCTCAAGCTATTGTGTGTGATGTCATGTAATCTCCAATGCATCACATTCTTTATTATGTAACGCTCATCCCATTAAATATTTTGAAACTAATTTGACTGAAAGTTGTTGCTGCCTATGGCAGCAAAAACTTCCAATCAAATTGGTTTCAAAATATTCAACAGCTTACCTGTAGTATTGCTTTTATACCGCGTTGCCAAACTATAGCTGGCGCCTCTATGACTGAGTGTATATACCGAGGCAGACACACTAGGGTTTTTCTGATTGGTTGAAATGTAAATCATGACAACCATCATCGAGTGTAGAAATGTACCAACATTTAACTACTAAATCCTGAATATCTTTCCTTAGCGGTGTGATAAAAAGCTTAAAATTACCTGTATGGTTTATGACCGGCGTGTTAGATCACATGAATAGCTATCAAGAGATGGGATTAGTTATCCTTTAATTAAAAATCTGATTGACTGAAATTTGTTGTTCCATATGCGGTAGATCGTCAAACATATGGTATGAATTATATATCATTTAGGATGGCTAACAGAACTAGCTGTATAATATAAAGTTTATGATTTCCGTTTTCAGTACAGAATAGTTGACTTTTTCATGAATGGTAATTTGTTTTAAATTCTTTGTTGGTATGACCCTTCTCTCAGTTTAATTTATGTGTTGCAAATTTATCTCTTCTAGGTGCAATGGTTAGGTATGTATTTGTATATTATGTCACATCCAAGATAAATTACTTTAACCATACACAATTTCAACTGAAATTTTAAACAGTTAAGTCTTTTAACTACGACATTAGAAAAAACTGATATGTAGGTCGCTGTAAGATTTATATTTGTTTGACTATTTTGAAACCAATTTAACTGGAAGCTGCTAATGATTGCTTGTATGGTTGCTTTGAAATTTGCACAGCTTAAATTTCATTAAAGATCTGAGCAATAAATATGTTATTCCGATTGAAAAACAAATTAGAGAACATTTGTGTCAATGTGAGGTTTTGTGGGCTGAGAGAAGTGGAAGGTATTAATTCTGTTTCTGTTTATTTTGGAGTCAAAATATTTATATATTTTTACTGTTCCCAGATAACGTCCAGATCTGCTAGATGTAAAGTTTGAACTAGTGTGTGTGTGTCTGCTTTTCAAATGTATGGAGGTATCTGATCAGTCGTTCAAGTCTCTGACATCGTATTAAAATACATCACTTGTTAAAGCTGACTTCACAATCAAATGACAGGTCCATCACGGACATGACAAAGTTCAGACTGTAACCGTCTGAAATATGTGTCTTTGGTGAATTTACAATGAAATAAATATTCAGTTGAATATTTTGCAGTTGTGCACTTTTGGAAATATCTTGCTGATTATTATGCAATCAATTCCACTAAAGGTTGTTGCTAGAATTGGTTTGCAAAATATTTACCAGGTTGTAATTGTATGTAAATTTAATTTATTTATAACTAACTAACATTAACTGTCTACATGCTGAATCTCTCCAGACTACATATTCCATATGGTTTAACTATGGGTATGCTGAATATTTTGAAAACAACTTAACTGAAAGCTGTTGGTGGCTAAGCCACCAACAACTTTCAGTGCAATTGCTTTCAAAATATTCAGCTGGTCCAGAATTATTGGCCATTGCAATTATTGCCAGGTTGCTTGCAGCAGTCAGTCAGTTAATGGGGTGGGTGGTGGGTGGTGGGGTGCGTGCTGGGTATTGAGAATGAAATCGTTTGATGCAGAGTTTTGAGATCAAGTAATTAATGAATCACTAAATTGCTAATTACAAATGTTAATTTTCAAGACCCCACAACATTCACCCATTTTCAATCTCATGAGCCCATTTATAAAAACATCTTTATATTTACACACCGTGCTATTGATATCCGACTGACCAGTACAGGACTGCACAAATAATACACCATCTTTCAGCAAACAGTTTCGCACGTGGTCACCGTAAAAATTAACCGACCACCAGTAATCTTTGGCAATTAAAATAATACTGGATACAATAGCTGGATATTTTAAGGACACGCACCCTGAGTTGTCACAAGAGTGGGGGCTGATTGGTTTTAATTTCACAGACATGCTGCTTATAGCTGTGGTCATTGTAGAGGCATGGTCAATTATTTGGCTTGCTAGATTGAAAGAAAATATAGTCTGAGGATTCAGGTCAAGTACTGGTCAACTGGGGACAGTTTAGGAAAGAGATAATTTTATATTATTGAAATCATGTTTGAATGAATTTTATTTAATTGTCCCAGCTATATTTGTTTGGTAGTATTGATTAATGCCTGATTAATACCTGCCTATAAATTAATGCTTTTCAGCAACCCGTACCAATTTGATGTAAGAATGTTAAAATTTCAAATTAAAGTAAAAGATGAACTGGTGTCTATTTTCCAATAAATTTGGTGGAAGATGGTGCTGTCGTAGACAGCAACATCTTTCACCAAGATTGTTGAAAAATGGACACTAGTTTCTTTGCTATTGACACCTTAAAAGATAGAATATTGACATCAGAGCGCTGAAGGTTAAATTTTAATCCTTTATTTTTTTTAACCCTTTAATGGGCACAATCGGTCAAGAAAATAAACATATTTGCTTATTGAATGTCCATTTGCAGGCCAACAGAAGACATATTTTTGAAAATCTACCCCTGGGATAACTGGCTCAGTTATCATGCCAGGCATTCCAGGGGTAAGTATTCAAAGATATTTTCTTGTGTTGCAAATGGACATTTCTGAAGACCAGTGCCGAGGCCTGCTTTGACCAGCTTGACCATGGAATTAAATGAGGTAAAAATCAATCAAAGCTATTAAATTTTGTGAATACTTATATTAATATACATGTATCTGCCTGGTATGGTAAACATTTCTAAAAAAATATCCTAAAATAAACAGAATGCACTGTTTACTGAGGAATACATGTCAACATGTAAGTCGAATACAAAGTCAACATTTGCAATCTTTTAACCATCGATTAAGAAGTATGCATGTTTATTTTGGTTCCATCCACCAGCAAGCAATCATCATGACTCTGTCTGTCTGTCTGTCTGTCTGTCTGTCTGGCTGGCTGGCTGGCTGGCTGGCTGATATGCATAAATAATGGCGCTGTGCTTGAACAGCCCCCATTTTTTCCCAATGTTTAATACTCTAACTAAGCGGGACTTTGGGTACAACTGAATATTTTATTATTGCAAAAAGTTATTAACTGTTATTCTCTTGATCTGCAAATTTTAGAAATTTAATGGGCACAAATTTTTTATTTTTTTTTTTCTTATCAATCATGATCATTAACAAATTTAAGTTTTTAAATCTGGAACAAATCTCTAAAGCTTCTTCAGGTCATCACAGTCTTGTTGTTTGTGCCGTGGACATTTTGTTCTGTTTGCTTAAACCTTTAATGGTCATACTGGCCAAAGCCGGCCTCTGGTATGGTCTTATGTGGAATGTCCATTTACAGGCCAAGAGAATACAATTTTTGAAATTTTACCACTGGAATGACTGGCTCGGTTATCGAGCCAGTCATTCCAGTGGTAAAATTTCAACAATTGTATTCTCTTGGTCTGTAAATGGACATTCAATAAGCAGCAGATATTTAAATTTTCTTGACCAAATGTGACCATCAAAGGGTTAACTCTGTATACAGTTACTTGACCAATATTGCTAAAGCATAATGCACTTACCTGTATTCTATGGATAAGTACAAATGTCACTCATAACAGAGAACAATTTTCGATTCACCATACTTGGTGGATTTTATACTGACCATCTTAAACCTTTATCACTCATATCAGCCAAAAACGGCCTCTGTAGTGGTTTTGCGAAATCTCCATTTGCAGACCAGGAGAAGACTATTTTTGAAAGTGTACCACTGGAATGACTGGCTCGATAACTGGGCCCCAATCAATCCAATCGTAAAGTTTAAATAGTCTTGTCTTGGTCTGCAAATGGACACTTTCTATGAGAAAATTGAAATTTTCTTGAATAAATTTGAGGGTTAAAGGGTTAAGATCACCACTCCTCTATCATTGATGAAAGAATATGGATAAAACACTCTAAGTATTCTATGGCTAACTTATCATCACCATTGCAGAGAGGCCTGAGTCTGATACTTCACTTGACCCCCTGGTGTGTTTTAGATTGTAGATTTTATACTGGCCATGTTAAAATGGATATTTCTCCATTAATCATGAATTGGAGATTTCAATCAAAATTGGGCAGGACATTCTAAGTGTTACTTTCAATGTTGTGATAGAGCCAGACTTTTTATTCAGCCAGGTGGGGCTTTTAGGAAGAGCATGGCACTTAAAATTATTATATGAACTAAAATTAAAATTTCTACTCCTCAGTTATTGATAAATAGATTTCAATAAAACTAGACCGCCTGTCGGATCCTAATAGAGGGATTCATTTCTAGCTATGCCCCGCTTATTTCTAGCTATGCCGCCCCCATTTCTAGCTGTACTCCGTCCATTTCTGGCTAAGCTCTGCACATGCTTTGCACATGTTGTTATCGATTTATATACTTTGAACGCTGAATTCTCTGAATCCTAGTTTCAGGTAAACTGTTGAATATTTTAAAACTATTTTTACTTGGTGCTGTTGCTGCCTATCGCAGCACCTGATCACCCAGTCAAATTAGTTTCAAAATATTCAACAGCATATTTATTGAATAACGAATCTATCAAGGACATACATTTCGTATACTTGATGGACTGTTCCAGCTTCATGAAGGAGTATTCTCTGTCAATTGTGATTGTGACGTAACCTACATGTGATGTAATGGACCTTTCCATTTTTAGCTATGCCCTGCGCATCACTAGCTAAGCTCCACCCACACCTCACCATGTTGGGATTGATCGATCCCCAGTTGCCCTAGCTATCAATTTCCTGAAAACTATACAGGGAAGCTGTTGAATATTTTGTAACTAATTTGACTGGGCGCTGTTGATTCCTATGGCAGCAACAGCGCCCAGTCAAATTAGTTTCAAAATATTCAACATATTTATTAAATAGTAAAAGCAAACAATTTGTACAACAATGCATAGACCGTCTTCAAATATACGTTCGTGATGTACTTATCAACGTCATTCATGACGTCATTCATTATGATGTCATTGTACACATCATGCAGTTCATTATGATGTCATATGATGAGTGGGTACTCTGGAAAGGTGAATTGATTATGATGTCTAATACTTGAGTGATAGATCAGATTTATGCATTGTCGATTGATGTACCCACATGGTTGATTTTAGATCGGTGCCACTGCACTTAAAAATTTGTAAAATGCTCATTGCTGATCAAGTCTTGAAATGCAAGTATCTCGATTTCAAGACAACTATACAGGAAAGCTGTTGAATATTTTGAAAGTACTTTGACTGAAACCTGTTGATGCCATAGGCAGTAACAGATCCCAGTCAAGTTATTTTCAAACTGTTCAACAAAATATTCCATGCACCATAAAGAATTTGTCGCTTAACTCTTTAACCCTTGAATTTGTTAAAAAAATTCAATTTTCTCCTAGAAAATGTCGGTTTACAGACCAAGACAAGACTATTTTTGACAATTTACCACTGGAATAACTGGCTCGGTTATCGAGCCAGTCATTCCAGTGGTAAATTTTCTAAAATAGTCGTCATGATCTCCAAATAGTAATTTCTCAAGACCACAGCAGAAGCGGTTTTTTTGGCTGATATGAGTGTTAAAGGGTTACTTAAGGTCTGTAAGGGTTAGCTGACTCTTCAACCATGCATGCATGTATGGAGAGTAGGACAATATAGACCTTTTTTTTTCCACATTAGCATATTTTGGGAAAAATACCTTCTCAGACCACTTCTGGCTGATAACCGCAATAGCCGATGCGCAAACAGCATTATTTTGCTATTAGAATTAGAAACAACACACACATTAAGCAGTTTATATGAAGAACCAATTTCCTTATATCGTACATCATTGGAAAACTAAGCCAATTTTCTATACATTTCTGTATTAGTTTTTATAGTTTTGTAAAATTTAATACAGTTTATTGTGATTTTAAAATAGGCCCTGTTGTCCACTTAATTTAATGAATCTAATTAGGATGATGGTGTATTTTATATACGCAAATAACTCAGTGAAAATTTTACAAAAATATAAAAAATAATGAATTAATGTTTAGGCAATTGAATGCGCTTTACAATGATGTATGACTTAAATAATATAGTGATATTAGTTTATCATAGGAACAGTTTATATTGCGGTGTATTTTAGTGGAATAGTAACTCAAGGTGGACCAGCTGCTTGTTGGCCAGCGTTACCAGCCAGCAGTTGTGCCCTGAGCGTTGATTTATGGGAATCCTGGCGTCAATGTGGGAAGTGGGAAAGGTGTATTAAGACAAATTTAATTATGTAAAATATTCCATAGAAGATAGGCCAATATAATTTGCAGTCTAATTATAATTCGATCAGCACGTTACCGAACTGTATATGTATTTGTTATAGTTGCTTTGAAATTGAGACACCAGGATTTTAGGGATTAAAGTTTGAAATAAAGTGAAAATGTAAATAGATTTTCAGCTTACTCTGAAAACTTATAGTGTACAAACAAAGTGGTTGCAATGTATGCATATGAGGTATACACACTAAAGTAGTACTTGTCCTTAAATGTTTGCGCTTCGTAAACAAAGACAAAACAAACACATCAGGACACTAAGAGCTTTCATTTGAATCTCACCTGAGTGATCTACTTTCTTGTTTACCTGTAATCTGGTAATTGTCTTTTGCTTTCATTAATATTGTTATTATTTTTCCATAAATTTTAAGCAACAGATATGGGCAACAGCATCTTAGCGTGATAACCCTTTAATGATGAAGTTAACGGGCATGAATGTCTTCTGCAGGAGACTTGTACAATGTCCTTATGGAGGCCAAGAGCGGACTATTTTTAGAAATTTACCATTGAAATGCCTGGCTCGATAAGCGAACTAGTAGTCCCAATGGTAAAGTAAAAAAGCTGATCCAATAAACAATAATTTAGACTTTCTTGAGTAATATTGATCATTATCATTAGCTGGCTGTTTGCTAAATTTCTACAGACTACATTTTCCATGGGGTTTAATTATGGATCCGCTGAATATTTTGAAAACAGTTTGGCTGAAAGTTGTTGGTGGCTAAGCCACCAACAACTTTCAGTCAAATTCTTTTCAAAACATTCAGCAAGTCAGAAGTTTTTGCTCATTGAAATTATTGTCTGGTTGCTCGTAGTAGGGAGACAGTTAAAGGGGTACATATTGACTGTTTATCGCAGCAGTGTCAGTGTTAAATTTATATAGTGTTTGATTTCCCAGTATTAACATGATTATATTTATCTAGGCCTAGGCCTTAGGGCTAGTGTTCCTAATGGTTATTTGTTATGTAATTCAATAGAGCCAGTCATTGTTTACAGGTGCATTACTTAGCATCTTGTACAAATACATCCTCACATGCCTAGCACATCCATGCACATCATACCCACACTCACACGTATGCACACACACAGGTAAGCACAGACAGACACACATGCACAAATGCATACACTCTGGCATGCACGCGCACGCACATATACACATACACACAAACACACGGGCCCCCTCTCCATAAGCGCATATCCATTATCTCCCTCACCCTGTAGGTGGAAGAGCTGGATTATGCATTCAGGTCTGATTGTTTGTGTATCAATCTATCTGCCGCTGTTTCTCATCTGATTTGGCTCAAATTTTTAATCTTAACACAAGAATTTTTTTTCTCATCAGCCTGTATTTCCAGCCGTTGTTTGCGATCTCTAGATTTAAAAACATGTGGAGCAGGATCGGATCATATTCCGGATCAATGGATATCACGGAAATTACTTATCATATTTGGTTCAAATGTTAACCCCTTTAATTGTTAAGCTGGTCAAAACTGGCCTCTGCAGTGGTCTTGAGGAATGCCCATTTACAGGTCAGGAAAAGAGTATTTAAAGCCAGTGATTCCAGTCATAAATTTTCAAAAATAGTCTTCTCTTGGCCTGGAAATGGACATTCAATAAGCAAATATTTAGATTTTCTTGATCAATCTTGACCATTAAAGGGTTAACAAAGGACAATTTGCTATTCATGCTGGGTGCCTTATCTCACCTCGGGTGCGCACCCACTGGCAAGTGCTGCTTTTGATCAAGTCAAAACGAGTTCCGAAACTCACACTAGGGCCTCAAAGTTACTATTATTTCATGATAGTTTAATTTTATTATTAATAATAAATGTTTCTTGTGGCAGATTATTGGTCCTTCTGAACACGCTTTGTCAGGAAATTGAATAAAATCGCTTTAAGAAAATTATCATTCCGATGCTAAATATTAACAAGCTGTAAAACTTAGCACGCAACACACTAAGTATTGCTGATGATTTAGATTTATGAGGCATAATTGTAGGGCATCATGAAATGTTAGCGGGAATAATACGTGGTCATTCAACTACTGAAGGTTTATTGACAACCTCTAGTATCTTCTGTTTATATCGTTGCTTGACCCTTGTGATGTGGACCTGAGAAAGTCAATTCAACAATTTAATTATACAATTAATCCAAGATTAAAATCTTAACGTTGAGAATATTGCTTTATGATTAAACACAAATTTATGTAATTTAGAATAACACACAGACATTTTTTAAAGGTTTGACAAACTTTAACCCCTCTGAAAAAGTATATTTTTTTAGATATAAAATGTATTCTGGTGAATATTTTGAAATTAATTTGACTGCATCAATGACTTCCAGTCAAATTAATTTCAAATTATTCAACAGTTTTCCAGTATTGCTGCCTTGAAAATGAGATTTAGGGAATTCATCGGTGAAAGGGTTAGCGTTTTCAACCCTGTAGATTATTATATACAACAATTTGTTTACAATAAAATAAACACTATACTGAATATTCTAAAAACTAATTTGCTTGAAACTTCCAATTAGATTATTTTCAAAATAGTCAACAATGAAATACTGATGGCAGTAACTTTGGGATGAGAGGGTTAATGCATAAAGATGAGAAATACTTTGATGTACAGCCTGCTGAATATTTTGAAACCAATTTTACTGGGAGGTGAGGCAGCTTTCCTGTATAACTGTGTTGATATTCAGAAACAGGAATTATACAGCGGAGCTGTTGAGTATTTTGAAACAAATTTTATTGGTTCGCTGTATATATATATATTGCAAAGATATTGCATTTGATAGTGGAAATATTTATTTTTACGAGACAGACCATGAATACGCGCTGTGTTTTGGGTGTAGAGCAGCTTTATGAGGTATGCGTGGGTTAAAGAAAATGAATGCATATCATAGTCCGAAATTAAATCTTGGCTGATATAAGACTATTAATTCTGGACTTTATAGTAAACCATTTTTGTCATATATATATATATATTATTTGGCGTGGTCCATTCATTAGCATAAAAATATAGTCGAAGCTGTTTCTTTTCATGTCTGTCTGGCTGTCTCAGTTCAGCAGTGCATGTGTGCAGGTCGGTCACTTGCTCGGTTCATCTCTCCACCTGTTCATTCATCTCTCCATCTGTTCATTCATTCGTTCATTCATTCATTCATCCATCATCCCGCCCGCACATCCATCCATCCATTTTACTGTTCATTTGTTTGTCCATCTGTTTGTTCAATCGTTCGTTCATTCTTTCATTTGTTCATTCATTCATTCAATATTCTTTGTTAAACCGTTCGTTTATTTGTTTGTTTGTTCATCTATGTGTCCATTCATTCATTTGTTCACTAAATTATCTGTGTCATGATTTCTCATCATCATTTGACATTTCATTATCTGACATATCCTCTCTCTAAGTAAATTGCATATACCTCACAAGAAACCTAATTCCCCCCCCCCCCCCCCCCCCCCCCCCCGAGAGTCAATCTGTCTAGGGAAATTTTGATTTGACATAAATATATACACTTATACAGGATGGATATAATTGCCTCCATCCACTTGCATATCTGTAGTCAATCAAAGTCACCATGTATATATCCTAAGTTCATATTTGTATATATTTATTTGTATATTGTGTTATTTGTTATTGTCTGGCCATATTATTTTACAACAGTCTGTATGTCTCGCTCATTCTTGTAATGTTTTGTAACTGTATTAACTGGGTGATGGTTGCATGCCACCAGAAAATGATTTCAATGGGCAATAACTTTAAACATGCTGAAAAATTTGAAAACAATTTGATTAAAAGTTATTTGTGGCTTAGCAACAACTTTCAGTCAAATCGTTTTCAAAATATGCAGCATATCCAGAGTTAAACACCATAGAAAATGTAGTCTGCAGAAATTCAGCAGGCAGATACTTAATTTACCTTCTATCTTGTATGAATTAGAGCAATAAAGAATCTTGAATCTATTCCTGTCAGAGCCTACAGGGGAGCAATCATTAACTGTTCCAGAGACAAGTGCCTTAAGTAACTGTTAAGTACCCACTTACTTAAGACATTTAATGCTTTTCATATGTGGCTGACTGCTATGCAATGATATTTATTGTATGATTGGAACCGCTGTTTTGCCGCTGCTTTATAGCTTCTGCATTACTTTGGCAGCCTGCTGCTTGAGGCTGCTACCTGATCACCTGATTTACTCTGAGCTGCTTTAATGTAGCTCAAAGCCAACTGCACCTCAACTGGCGTTTTGCAAAGGAAGTTAAACTCTTTACCCCTCAATAACGCGCACAAATGACTTCTGAAGTGGTCTTTAAAAATGTCCATTGGCAGACCAAGAAAGGACTATTTTTATGCTCCCCAAAGAATTGAAGGGAGCATATAAACTGGCCGCTTTGTCCATCCATTCTTCCATCCGTTCGCCCTCTACAAGTTTGTCCGGGCCATAGTTTCAAGACTTATTCACATATATTCACTACACTTGGTATGTGGTTGCATCTTGGGCAGAAGGTGTGCAGTGTAATGAAAAGTAGGTCAGCATGACATACTTTTGACTTACTTTTCACAGAACATTACGGAAAATATTTGTCCCGGCTGTAGTTTCAAGAGATTTTTGTATGTTGGAACTAAACGTGATGTGTGGATGCATCTTATGGAGTGTATGAAAAGTAGTCAGTGTGACCTACTTTTGACCTATTTTTCACAGTTCATTGAACACTGCAGAAAATCATTGTTCAGGCTGTGGCGTCAAAAGTTTTTGGTATACAGGAACTAAACGTAATATGTGGATGCATCTTAGGGAGAGTGGGTGCAGTGTATGAAAAGCAGGTCAGCATTTACCTTTGACCTACTTTTCCTGGTTCATTGAACATTACAGAAGATTTGTCTGGGCTGTAGTTTCAAATGTTTTTGGTATATGGGAACTAAACTTGGTGTGTGGATGCATTCTATGCGTATGAAGGTGTGTTCCCTATGACAAGTAGGGCAGCGTGGCCTACTTTTTACGGTTCACAGAAACATGCTTTGGCATACTTTTCATGGTTTCCTGAGCATTGCAGAGAATTTTTGTCTGAACCATAGTTTCAAAAGTGTCCCTGCGGAGTATTTATTCGGGGAGTATACATCAGTTTACTAACATGTCAGAGCCAGTCATTCTAGTTATAAGTTTTCAAGTCGTCCTTTTTGTCTGCAAGTGAACATTTTCTATAAGAAAATTTAAATTTTATTGAAAAAATTTAACATTTAAAAGGGTTAAGGGCTTCAAGTGTCATCATTTTGTAATAAATTTCCATTTACCTCCATCAACCTGCACCCACTGAATTAAGAATTTATGACCGGTAAATTTGATTGTTGTGTTTTTAGCTCACCTGGCCAAGTGAGCTTATGCCATGGCGCCCGTCCATCATCCGTCTGTCCTCCGGCCATCCGTGAAATCACATCTCATTTATGCTTTGACCGATTTCGGTCAAATTTGGCTGGAACGATTCGATGGTAGTAGTATCCAGTTACTTATGTTCAGAATTTTGATTGAAATAGTTGTACCCTGTCTTTCCACCTTTTTTGGGGCCGTGTATTCGGCATTGACTGGTGTGTCTTTATGTGACGGATTTCATCTATTTCAGTGAAAGTGGCTCTATATTTTGGGCTACTTCGAAGCTGGTCCAAGTGGTGTATGATTACTTTTTTAGCTAGATTGCTCTGGGGTGGAAGTAAAAAATACATGGAATATCCTGTTGTTTTTTAGTTTCTTCTGTTTAGGTTTCAGGTGATCAATGTTCAAATGTATTAAAATACGCATACAGTACATAGTGGGCAGAGGTTAGCTAGAAAAGGGTGGGCCATAGCTAGAAAAGGACCCATCTATTGTTTCAAACTTGTAGTAGTACAAATACAGTAGTTAAATGAGTGCCTCACCGTATACCACAAAACTGCATCCACATGCTTATATGCAGCCTCCTACATGTGACACACGGTCTAACCTTTCATAGAATTTGTGTAGACAAGAATAGCTTTTAGCGAATTTAGTGCAACTCCCATGATGCTTAAAAGGTTCAATCCTGAAATCTAGTACATCACAATTTTGAAGCAATATACAGTGTTGCAGATATTTTGAACTTTATTTTCAACTGGAGGTGCTTTCAACTCAAATTAGGCTCAAAACATTAGAAATAATATACCTTGTATTGGACAGACAATGTCGTATTTGCATGCATGATGATCTATCGGGTTGAAAAGTTTAAATATTCTATTAAATATGTTGGTTTTAAATACATTTTCCAAGTTTTTCTCGCGCAAAGAAGAGCTTATCTTAGCTTATATGGATATGTTCACCGGATCAAAAGCCTGAAATGGTAAACATTGACAAACTCTCTTCTAAAACGTGATTGTGCTGAAACTCAAATTATATCAACGCTTGTCGCATGCGATAATGACGAAATAATTATTCTGAGTATCCATTCGTCATTGTGCTTCTTAAAGATGTTGCTGTTTATCACAGCAACAGCTTTCAGCGATACAATTTTCAAAGTAAATTTAACACAGGTTAAACTGTCAGTACAATGATATACTGTGTTTGCCACAAGCATACAATTCTGCGGTGTAAGGTGAAAAGACAGGATATATACATGCATCGCTGGTATAATCCAGATTTCTGCCCAGGTGTTAAAAGAATGTTTGTATTTTCACCGATTTGTATTCACTGCTAAAAATGGATCGTGAATAATTTAGCTGAATTTACAGAAAGTAGATTTTTAACAAGTTTTTCAATGATGATAACCTTTATGAGTATGTACATATTAATATTGCTGAAACGTTATCCCAAATGATGTACATTGTTTCACAATCATATTGTTATATACTCAGTTAGATTGGACCGTAACCCTCAAATTTGTTCAAAAAAATTGTAAATTTTCTCTTATAAAATGTCCATTTGTAGACCAAGAGAAGATTATTTTTATAAAATTTACCACGGAAATGACTGGCCTGGTTATCGAGCCAGTCATTCCAGTGGTAAATTTTCAAAAATAGTCTGCAAATGGACATCTCTCAATACCACTGCAGAAGCTTGTTTGGCTGATATGAGTGTTAAAGGGTTAACTTGGTTCTAAGCTTTATGCTCTGAGAATAAAAATCTGTATTCACACACACATGCACATACAAGCATCATACACCCATCACCACCACACACACACACACACACACACCACCCCGCAAAATTGACTGCAAATTAGGCAAAGCCGATTTTGGGGGTAGGGTTACAAAAGGGGTGGTAAGATACTGAAGGCTCAGGTTGGTTGCACTGATATCACATATATTCCATCCTTCGGGTTGTAGACTTTGCCAAAAATTACTCCAAGTTTTCGTACCGATGGCCAAAATTTTGGATCCTGTCTCATGATGGACTATGTGGCTTCTGTGAAGCATCCAAGGACAAACAAACAGAAGATAAATTAGTATTTTACCTAATTAATATAATTGTTAACATATTGTTGTAGAATTGTGGCAGATCTGAAGTTATCTTGTGGCAAAAAAGCACTTCGTTATCATTGTAAGCATACCAATCTACTATTAATTTCAGCATAATTTTACTACTAAATGACTTAATTAGTGTGTCTGTACTTCTATATTATATAATTTTCTCCCATTTTTCAAAGCATCCTTGAGGGTGATTGAGGGGGTGAGATAAGTGGAGGCATATTTTTCTACTCAAAAGCACACTTTGTGTTGCATCAGAATGTTTACAATTCTCAATGATTGATGTCTCTATTATTGTGACATTAACTTTACGACCCCCAACATATCTGAGAGACTCGTTATGCAGATGATACATTCTCCGTAAATATCGTAAATATTAACATATTGAATATTCTGTTGAATATTTTGACAATGAGTTTACTGAATGTTGCTGCTGCTATAAGCAGCAACAACATTTAGTCAAATCATTGTCAAAATATTCAATAGTTATATAGTTCACATAATCACATTAGTGATTCGTTACATTAGTCAAAATAAGTTGCTGCAGTTTTAATTGTTTGTCTGGTGAATTTCTGCAGAATACATGTTCCAGTGGTAACTCCTTTAACACTCATATCAGCCAAAAACAGCTTCCGCAGTTAGCTTGACAAATGTCCATTTGCAGACCAAGAGAAGACTAGTTTTGAAAATTTATCACTGGAATGACTGGCTCGATAACCGAGCCAGTTATTTCAGTGATAAATTTTCAAAAATAATCTTTTTGGTCTGCAAATGGACATTTTCTATGACAAAAATTAGTTTTCTTGAAAAAATGTAAGCGTTAAAGTGTTAACTGACTGGATAAGTTCAATATTTTTCAGTTAAATTACTTTCAAAATACTCACCAAGTCTAAAGTTATTGTGAATTGAAATTGGTGGCTTGCAGCAGGTAGACAGTTAAAAACTACTTAATAGCACCTGATTGTGCCACTGACAGAGAGAAGAAATGCAGACTTTTATGGAAGATTTATCATCATTTTACAGTTTTGGCTTCAAATCTTCTTTGGCACATTGTCTTATTTTTACTCCATTATAGATGTATGTTATTAATAGACCTTGCTTATCAGCCACTGTGTGATACAGTGGAGCTATCCTTTGCTAGCTAGCCCCAACCAATTTCTAGCTATGCTCCATCATTTCTAGCTATGCCCAATCCATTTCTAGCTATGCCCCGCCCATTTCTATCTATGCACCACCCATTTCTAGCTATATCTAACCCATTTCTAGCTGTGCCCTGCCCATTTCTAGCTATGTTCCACCCATTTCTAGCTATGCCCCACCCATGTCTAGCTAAGCTCCACCCATTTACAGCTATGCCCCACCCATTTCTAGCTGTGCCCCACCCATTTCTAGCTAAGCACCACCCATGATTTGCCCCGTGTTGGGATCGATTTATGTACGTTAAATCCTGAATTCCCAGAATACCAATTTCAAGGTAACTATACAGGCAAGCTGTTGTTGAATATTTTGAAACTAACGTGCTGTTGCTGACATAGTTGATACCACCATTATAAGACAGCAACAGCACCCAGTCAAATTACTTTCAAACTATTCAACATAATGTTTATTAAATAAACATACAATTCGTATACTTGACAGACTGTTACATGTTGATGATGGACCTAGATATGTCATTAACATTACGTATTATGATTGTAATATCAGCCTACACGTGACATAATTTATGATTAATTTATGGCACACTGTCTTATTCTGACTCCATTATAGAAGTACCGTATTTATTCTAGTTTTCCCACCCCTCCCAATTATACCGCCCCCATGTTTTTGAGAACGGTGAAAAAACCCACTAAATTACAAATACATGTAGTAAGAAATATTAAATCTTCTGCTGTCATCTCGTCTTCAAAGAAGAAAAACATCCAGGAAATATAGAATATACAGCAACATTTTGCTCATTTTCGTGATTACATGCGCAAAAAAAACTCTTCGTCAGCTTATCCTATCGTTAAGATATTAAGATACGGCTATAAATTTTCTAATGTATCACTGAACTCATCACAAACGCGCCTCCAGTCAATTCGACCGATGCCTAAATTGTTTTTGATCAGTATCTTGCCGTTCGGTGATAGAACTGCTAACGTGAATTATGCGCCGAGATACGGCTATGGCATATTTTCCGATGTATCAGTGAACGCATTACAAATGCACCTTCATCCAATTTAACAACGGATAAATCGTTTGTTCCTAGCTTCACTAAATCTCACCTTTATGTCCAAAATAAAGCCTCTGAATAAATCTAATGTGAACCGAGTAGTTTTTATGAATATTTGAGCATATTTAGCAGAAGTTGCATGGCATACTATAATTATATACTGATTCAAGGTGACAGAAAACCGTTCTAATTTCGTGGTACTTTTTTCAAACCTTCCACCCTAATTAACCCGCCCCCTTTGGTGACCGCTACCCACCCGGCGGTATAATTAGAATAAATACGGTATATTATTAATAGACCTTGCTTATCATTAGTCATCCCAGACCCTTCTCTCAGCCACTGTGTGATACAGTGGAGCTATCATTTGCTAGCTAGCCCCCACCAATTTCTAGCTATGCCCCATCATTTCTAGCTATGCCCAATCCATTTCTAGCTATGCCCCACCCATTTCTATCTATGCACCACCCATTTCTAGCTATGTCCCACCCATTTCTAGCTGTGCCCTGTCCATTTCTAGCTAAGCTCCACCCATTTCTAGCTAAGCACCACCCATGTCTAGCTAAGCTCCACCCATTTACAGCTATGCCCCGCCCATTTCTAGCTGTGCCCCACCCATTTCTAGCTAAGCACCACCCATGCTTTGCCCCGTGTTGGGATTGATTTATGTACTTTAAATCCTGAATTCCCAGAATACCAATTTCAAGGTAACTATACAGGCAAGCAGTTGTTGAATATTTTGAAACTAACGTGCTGTTGCTGACATTGTTGATACCACCATTATAAGACAGCAACAGCACCCAGCCAAATTACTTTCAAACTATTCAACAGAATATTTATTAAATAAACATACAATTCGTATACTTGACAGACTGTTACATGTTGATGATGGACCTAGATATGTCATTGACATTACGTATTATGATTGTGATGTCAGCCTACATGTGACATAATTTATGATGATGTGATATGCTTGAGTGACAGATTGGATCTATCAATTCTGGTGAAATGTAAGAATTCTTGAAGTAGTATGTTTGATATTCATGGCTATTGTACCTGACTGCAATTCAAAAGACAATCCATTACGAATAACAAGCACAGAAAAATTACAAGAAGAAAAACCACAAGAACAACTACAACAACAACAACAATAACAATGATGATGACGACGACGACGGCACCATCTTAAGCAAGTAGCGTCTTGTGATCCAGGAACTACAGATGCCACTGCGGTGATCTCGGGCAGAGCTGGACTTTATTATATGCATGTCTGAGATTCCTTGATGCATTTCCTTTGTGCGCCCTCCCGGATGTCATCCCTGAGTAAGACAATATGTCCAAACAACTTAGTCATGGTAACCATGCATCTGGCGCATGAAAAATGCACACACATGCATGCAGCATCTGTTTGTATATGTTTTAATGCACAGTTAAAAGCATAGACATGTCAGAGGAATATGTATACAATTTTATTTATCATATGGGTTTAGTTTAATTAAAACAGATTAGTTTTAAAAATATTGATTATCTTTTTTAAATGGTTGATGATGATCGACGATTCGTTGTGAATTGGTAAATTGTTTGCAGAGAACCTACCCAATAGAAGGACATTATGCCCGCCCATTTCTAGCTTAAGCTCCACCCATATTTTACTTGTGTTGGATTAGATTTGAAACGTTGAAACCTGAATCTAAATTTCAAGGTAAGCTGTTGACTATCTTGAAACTAATTTAACTGGGAGATGTTGCTGCCATTGGCATCAATAGCTCCGAGTCAAAGTAGTCTCAAACTATTCAACAGAATGTTTATTAAATTGTCAATTCATCAAGGACATACAATTTGTACAATTTTAATGACAGACCTTTCGATGTTCATGACGGAGGTACGTGATTTTGATTATGATGTCAGCAAGCAGCTGACATATTTGCATGATTATGACACTAGATACTTGAGGGACGGATCCATGGAAACCTTACTATTACGGATCAGAACCCACCATTCAGGCCGCAGTAGCACAGAGAAACTTCAACTTCACACACATTTATCTGCACACATGGGAGCAAAGTATATTAAAACATGGTCGATTATTTGAAAATTCTTTGAGTGATGTTCAGTGGTGAGTTACGACAAAGCCCTGAACACGTAAATTCTGTGCGATATAAAACCTATTCTGTTCAATATTTTGAAATTAATTTGACTGGAAGGCGTTTGCTGCCCAAGGCAGCAATGGCTTCCAGTCAAAGTAATTTCAAAATGTTCAACAGTTTTTCATCAGTGAAAATGCTATTTAGATATAGATGGTAAAATATTTAAACCTCATGTTTCTATTGTATGCCATTTACATATACTCTCCATGTAAAACAATAAACTACAATATCATTTATTACGTAAGTTAAACATTGAGTATTTTGAAATTAATTTGACCGGAAACCATTACCTTTAGATATTTAACAGAATATCTATTTTGTGAAATTATACTGAATATGTTGTATCTGGTTAGCATAAAGCTCTCAAGATCAAATTTTGAGCCGTTTCTAAATTATATGTGTATATTTTCCCTAAGCAAAAGCAGCCTCTGTGCAACTATAATGTGTCAAAGATATCGTGGAATTGTTAGAATGCTTTTGCAGTAAGCGTTGACTGGCCAGAATTTCTATCGAAGAATGACTATGCCTTCAAACAAAGATCCATATTGTCTGTAAAGTTAACGACATAGCGCTATGATGCCAGTGCTGACTTAACACGTACATGGTCAGTTCAGGTCATGGCAGGTCAGAGCATTGTCTTTGTGGTCAAGCTTGTTCTAACATTCTTTTCCCAAGCGTGTGAACTTCTGTCAAGTCTAATTGTGTCTGTAAATGCATTTTTGTCCAGACAATTTGTCACTGTGTACAGCCCTTTACCATTCATATCAGCCAGAATCAGCATCTGCAGTGGTCTTATGAAATGTCCATTTGCAGACCAAAGGAAGAATATCTTTGAAAGTTTACCACTGGAATGACTGGCTCGATTATTGAGCCAGTCATTCCAGTGGTAAATTTAAAAACATAGTCTTCTCTTGGTCTGCAAATGGACATTTTCAGATTCGAAGGTTAACTTATATAGGAGTCATAGAAATATGCTTGTTCATATCTTATATTTACACCTTTGAAAATAGCATTTGTGGATGTTGCATATTGGAGAGAATGTTCCATTTGTACATGACATGCTTTAATCCTTTCAATGACAAATCCCTGAAAAAGTAAATTCTTTACAATGTATAACGTATTCTGATTACTATTTTAAAATTAATATAACTGGAAGCCATTGCTGCCTAAGGCAGTAATGGCTTCCAGTCATATTAATTTCAAAATATTCAACAGCTTTACTGTTTGTTTGCCCTGAGATTGAGATACGAGGAATTTATCGGTGAAACTGCTAAACCCTTTTTTCACAGAAATTCTGGTATCTAAGTTTCTGAGCAACCATATATGGAATTTTTGTGTTTCACTGAATATTTTGAAACTATTTTGACTGGAAGTATAAAGGAAATGTCAAAGTATTCAACTAAAGATTTCTGATTGCGTTAACGCTTAAAATTCCAATATCTCAAGATGTTCTAAACACTAAATACTGGAATTTAGCGGTGCTTGTTCTGGAAACACATATACCTGCCTGCCCCACATGCCCCCCCCCCCCCCCCCCCCCCCTCACACACAAGCATGCATGCCCGCCCGCACGCGAGCACACGCGCACGCACACACACACACACACACACACACACACACCATGCTATGACCCTAACTGACTGCCAGTTGAATGGTTTTTTAATTTATGGACAGAACTTTAGATACCAGTCTTCAGGTGCTGAATGCCCAGGCTTTGTATCAGTGGCTTGACCCCAGACAGATTTATAGTTCATTGTCTGTGAGTATCTTTGCAGAGTGTTTTGATCCGGTCAACCAATTCTGTATCTGTTATAACACCATAGAGTACACATTTTAAAGTTTTAAGTAATAACTTTCAAGTACAGTAGTTGTAAGAAACAAAATAGTTAATCTTTGTTGAAGAAACCCAGGAGAGATCTACCCCTTCTGGTAATGTACATACAATTAGTGACTTAGATGTATTTCTAGAGATATACTGGGGATAAATCCAGGGTGGTCCTATATCCAGGTGGTAGAATATAGAGGGTAACATTATATAGCGGTAATGGGCCCTTGGAACATGTAATTTGTAGAGCTGATTTCTATATTTGTTATCCTAGTCTTTGATACTTAAATCTTGCATCACATGATATAAATAAGACCAGTGATTGTTTTTCTGCCTATCACCCTAGAGATAAATAGTTATTAGTAGTGCATATTGGCACAATAATGAAAACAAGTGCCGTTCATTTGAAGCTAATGTTGCTATAGGCAGTTGCTAATTATGATTGCAACTACATGCACCAATATCTTCAGCATGAACACAAACTTGTCCACAATAGGTTAAAAATGATTTTATTGTGACATCATCATGATGGGGAGTGTGTGGATTGTGTTTTAAAATGTAAATGACCACAAGTGGATCTCCATTGCAGACATCATATTAATGATAGCTGAGATTTTATGATAGGCATATTGTAACACTGTACTGTTTATATTGTATGCATTTATATTGATTGTTATTAGTATTTTCTGATTCTTTGTTTCAGAACGATTATACAATTACGATTACTTTTTCTACGATTCTACAATATTTACATGATTGTCAAGATATCTACGAACTTCATACTATTCACGCATGATACGCACACCAACACTCACAATTAATGCTTCATTCATACTTACGCAACAGCGCACAATCACAGCGGACATGAAAACGTCATTAAATTGTATATATTCAAAATCTCACCTGTTGGTTTTATTGACTACCTATGAAACCTTCCGCACCAGTGCTATAGGCAGCAACAGCTCCGAGTCAAATTAGTTTCAAAATATTAAACAACATACCTGTATAGTTATCCAGATTCTGGGAATTCAGGGTTTGATCTGTCCGAATATGGGCAAAACACGGGTGGAGCTTAGCTAGAAATGGGTGGGGCAACATATATCTAGAAATGTGCAGGAGATGGCTAGAAATGGGTGGGGCATAGCTAGAAATGGATCCTTCTATTGATTTTCAATTAATTCTGAGTGAAAATGTTGATTGCAAAATACAATTCTCAGGTAGTAAAACTGAGTTCCAGATTTTATCACCTGTCTCAATGTCCCTGACAATGCCTGGAGGGAATTTAAGACACCTTGTCAGCCACTTAATCATCAGGTCAGCCACTTAATCATCAGCTTAATCTACAAATACAATTGTAAGTCTAATCCATTTTTAGGATTAATTTATTATTTAACGCATTTAATCCCTATTCGATATCGAATGATATCTACCACATGTCTGTATAATTGCTAACACATGTTGAATATTTTGAAATTAATTTGACTGAAAGTTGTTGCTGTTTTTGGAATAAAAAATTTTCAGTCATTATTTTCAGATTAATATTGAATATCAATTTTATATTTAATGAAACGGTATTATGTATCAATTTCACGATACAATCTGTTTCTGAGATCTAGATCTGTACCTGTGGGGTATGTTTACCATATTGAAACCCCGCCAGGGTGTTCAATTTCAATCCCCCTAGGGGGTGGTGGACATAATTGCTATGGATGGCACTATCTGTCACTTATGTAAAACTTACACCTTACTGGAACAGCTAGTAACTGTCTCACGGCTGAATGTCCACAGATTACATTTTCTTTGGGGTTTAACTCAGGGCCTGTTGAATATTTTGAAAACAATTTAACTGAAAGTTGTTGGTGCCTGAGGCCACCAACAACTTTCAGCCAAATTGTAGTTGGAAATTAAAAAAAAATAGTCTTCTCTTGGCCTCCAAATGAACATTTTCCAAAAAACACTACAGAGGCCATTTTTGGCCACTTGGTCATTGAAGGGGTAACCATTTAATGGTCAAGCCAGACAGATCTGTTCTCTGCAGTAGTTTTCAGGAATGGTCATTTGCAGGCCAAGAGAAGACTATTTTCTTTAATTTACCACTGGAATGCCTGGCTCGAGCCATATAGAGCCAGCCAGTTATTCCAGTGGTAAATTTTCAAAAATAGTCCATTCTTGACCTGCAAATGGTCATTCAAAAAGAAGATATTGTAATTTTCTTGACGGGTATTTTAAGCATCAACACATTTCACTCAGATTGTTTTCAAAATAGTCAACAGAATATTGGTATGAATTTATCCGCTCTTGGTGTTGTATTTCTGTAACAGCGTGTTAGATTGAAATAATTAACCATTTCTGTGATAAATTCCCCATATCTCAATCTCAGGCCAAACAAACAGAAAAGCTAGATATTGAGATTAACTCTTAAATGGTCATGCCAGCCAAAACCGGCCTCTGTCATGGTCTTGTGGAATGTGCATTTACACGCCAAGGTAATACAATTTTTGAAGATTTACCACTGGAATGATTGGCTCGATAACCGAGCCAGTCATTCCAAGAATAACTTTTCAGAAATTTCATTCTCTTTTAAACAGCTGTAAATGGACATTCAATAGGCAGATATTTAAATTTTCGTGACCAAATTTGACCATTAAAAGGTTAATGTGACGGAAAGCCATTGCTGCCTTTAATTTCCAAATATTCAACAGAATATGCTATAAATCGTAAAGAACTAATTTTTTCAGGGATTTGTCGTAGAAAGGGTCAACATAGTTTGATTGATTTTTAAAGTGAATATTTAGTCATGGGTTACCTCAAGATTTGGATACAGACTTGCTTTAGGGGATACTGCATGATATATATCATGATCGTACCTGATGATAGAAATCTCTTAATGTACATGACAGTGTTGATGAGGTGCCAATTATACCCTATACATGACAGATTCTGAACATTTAATGTGGCACATTCTTTATGGGTTACCTCAGGAATTGGATAACAAGGCTTTAGGGTATTGGATTATAATACTGATTGTAAATGATAATGTTAAGCAGTGAAGTGTTGATGAGGTGGCAAATATAAATTACTGTTTAATATAAATTGCACATAGCGAATGATTCCAGTTTATTCGTCAATCATATGACATCATAATCAACTACGCGACTTGTAGGATGATGTCAATCAATGGCATCATGAACAGTGTTTCTCATGGCATGTAGATTTTGGAGGTCCCAGGGACCCACACCTAGAAATCTGGGTGTCCCAACATGAAATCTGTGTGTCCCAACATGAAATCTGGTCGTCCCAAACTGAAATTTGGGATTCCCATACAGTTTTTCTTATCCATTAGTGAGTACCGGTACTATGGGTGGACAGCTATGAATTATAGGGGTCCCATGCTGTATTTTGTGGGTATGTTTGTACAAAAACATATAAAACCTAATTTACATTATATTTAACAATTATACACAATTTTCAGGAGTCACATGGGACCCACTACCACAACTTTTGTGTGTCCCCAGTTAGATATTGGCAGTGTATACCCTCAAAAGGACCCTTATGAGAAATCCTGGTCATGAATGATGTAGATAAGTTTGTCACGAATGCATAATTGACTATGCATTGTTGTATGAATTGTATGTCTTTACTATTTTATAAACATGCTGCTGAATATTTTGAAACTAATTTGACTGGGCGCTGTCGCTGTTGCTGCCATAGGCAGCAACAGCACCCAATGAAGTTAGTTTCAGAATATTCAGCAGCTTACCTGTATAGCTTTCTAGAAATCGAGATTCAGGGAGTGCAGGTATTGATAGTTTTGTAACACAACAAAAATACTAAGCCACTCAATTCACTGTTTGCTAAAAGTCACCTGACTTAGATATCTCAGAAAATTTTAACCTATTCATTCCCATGGTGTAGGTTCCCTTGAAACAAGTTTAGCAGAGATACATCCCTCCATTGGGTAGTCTTGATAGTATCTCTTTAACTCTAAAGCAGTCATTGCTCTAGGGAACCGGTTCCTCTATTCCTATAGAGAACATATAAACGAGTCTGTGAGCATGCGCACTTATGCTACTATGCATGCGACCGAGTCCAAGCAATCATTTAATTAATTTTCTGTATTACGGGAAACACCTAACTTTTATCTCAACAAATCCTATTCATTCCATAATCTTGTGGAGCTACATCCACATTTGCTTTTCATGAATACCACAGTACAAGTGGTCTTTGTTGAATAAGTCATAGTACTTATGTAAAATGGTTATAATTTACGTGAATATGAACAGAAAGTTCGTTGTGACCAAGTTGAAAGAAAATGGCGCCAGCTTCACATTACAAGCCAGGTGAAGTCAATAACTCTGATCCTATTTTAGCCACGAGGCTCCGTTCCTACGAAAGGTATACTATATACCGGTTTGGAACATCTCCTACGAAAGGTATCCTACATAACATATGTAACATACCGGTTGGGAAGTTAGTGGATCAATTAAGAGTTTTGACTAGGTACGTATTTCCGAGCGGCATTCTTTCCTACATAAGGTATACTACATACCGGTTTGGATCGAATCCTACATAAGGTATCCTACATAACTATGTAATATACCGGTTGGGAAGTTATTGGATCTATTAAGAATGTGACAGTGGTGCAAACAGGCGTGGTGGACCGGATGAACACCACAAGGATACACCACGATCATCCCCTGAAGAAAAGCGAGTGGTCCTTCTAAGGACCGTTACTAACCAACTAACATGAAACTCGCAATTACTTCATGATGATCAGTCAGTCATGTCAGTCGTATTACAATAAAGACGAGACCATCGTATTAATTCGCGATTCGGTGTTCGCTTTCAATTGGCGGCCTTTTTTGCAGGCTAATTTAACATTACTAGCAATGGGCCATGAAACCTTTTTACCTTTTATTTAATATCTTATAAAAATTACTCGAGATTTTGTGTTTTCTAATACCTGGCGGGGTTAGTCAACGCAAGTATTTTTTTATGGCCGTAGTTTCATGAAAAATGTAAACATTGCGTTGCTATGGGATATCCTCTTTAGTGTGTCGTAAATTGGCAAATGTTGGACGATCTCGGAATGCCCGGATGTTCAAAATTACGATACTGAATTGCATCCTCGTAATCACATAACCCGCTTTTGTTAGATAGGCTATTAAGCCTGTGCCAGATTATCAGGTTCACTTGATTTGTAAATCTAGCGAGAAACTTGCGTTCACTTGATTTCTAAATCTAGCGTTAAAACTTATCATATATATTACTGGTTATATTGTAATGTGAACCTAAAATGATCTAAAACGTAATGCGATGTTCTAGAAAAATTGCATGAACGGCCGATAATTAAACTGGGTAGCCAGCGTCTATTGTTAGCGAGCCGGACAGTGGCAAAGTAAATCTCCGTTTGGAGGCGCTGACGAGAAGCGTAGATCTCATTGCCGAATTTCCGATTCCAGGATATCTATATCCGAGTACTCGCTTAAGCTACTTCATTAAAATTTGCTTTAACCTAATCTGGTCAGATAATATCACGTGATTAATATATCATGTGATTATCACGTGATTCTGATTTATATATTATAAAGACGACATTTATGTCAAGTTAGGATTAATTTTGATGGAAAAAACAATCTTTATTAAAGGATACGCAATATTTAGGCTGCTCAATTTAATAATTTCACTTCTGCGAATGATGTTTTGAGGTATACATTAAGCATAGCCGCGAGGTGACAAGATTTGTGAAGGGTTTTTTCGTGGTATCTTCAGACGTTAAGATGTTTAAAAATTCAGAGGAAAATAAGTTTTATCCTTGTATATAGTGCGCGCAAATTTTTTAGAACATGTAAATTGAGCATAAATGTGCGACCTATTTATGGATTTTTAAGTAAATACGCCACTCCCATATTTGCTGGTACTCATTCAGAGTCAACTTATTTCAGTTGCAACTTATGACTAATAACTTCGAGAGTTAAATGGTTAATATTTTGATAGTAAACGCTACAAACTTTGATGACCAAGTTTTACTATATCAGAGATGTGTGTTGATCTCAGTGTTTTAGTAGCAAGCATAGCCTTTGGATCAGGAAAGTTCTTGACTATCAGCCACTTTTATTAGCACTAAGATGGGGTTTTTCCCTACTTAATGTATAATCTAATCTCTCATCATTTTGTAAATTCTTTCTGCGGGTACTTAACTTGGGTGAAATTGGATATATAGAGCACGTACCCAGGCTATGAGGGATCATTCTATCGGCTCTCAATCGATTAATTGTTATAGTCAAATATAACATTCTGCTTGCAAATGGACTATTACTCGTGGAAATCATCTGAAAGTCTAGAAGAGGGGGAGAACTAACCTAGTTAGAAAAATTTTCTCTCTAAGGGGTGTGTAAACTGTGAAATGTTGGTCTGAACATGTTGTTTCCACACCATCTCTTAAAACATTCGAAAATGGTTTAGGTAGGCTTTGGCATAGTCAAGCCAATGTATGACTACACCGTACACGCAACCCATGACTAGAAGTGATGGCACAGGCATGGAGATAAATGAAGAAGAGATGACCATGAGGCCTAATTGTCCTGTGCTCAGTATTATTACCTAGATTATAACTCAATTTTTATGGCATAGCAACTGATTATAATTAAACTTCTGGTTTAGGTATGCCAAATCAAATCACTTCTGGTGTTCTGCTGGTATTGTTTGTTTCTAAATCACTTGACAGTTTAAATGCCCTATTTCAGGGGCTCTTATTTTGGATTCTTTAATTCTTTATTAGTTGCTCTTAGTGCAATGGCTGAACCATCCAATTATCCTCATCCTTCGAAACCTTGTGTACACCCAACTCTTCGCATTTATCTTCTAGGAATGATTTTATTTTTTCTTATGATCCTAGCAGTGCTTTTGTCGTTTTGATTTCACTAGATTTCGTTTTGCTCCTGAATCTTCTCATGTATTACACTCTAACTATCAGCCTCCATATTTCGACTAATATCAATCTGCAAATAAGTGCGTCAGACTTTATTATTTTAATTGTGAATAGTGGTTTGCTATCTTTTAGTATCATATCTGGCCTGATTTATTTTTAACATAGTTTTTCAGTCTTTCTTTTCTGTCAGTAGGATCCCTCGCCATGATGAAGCATATCTATGGGTGAATGTAAGCCTGTCACAATAACAAAATCTTTTTTGTCTTATCAAGATTTACACCGCTCCTTTCTCGAGTTCAGTATAAATTTTGATCTTTTTATTTGTCTAGGGATATATCTATTTCTATTATTGTCATATGGAGAGGTCTTCTCAGCCTTATCTATTCAAGCCTATTTTTTATTCTTCTAAATTCTAAATTTCCCAGGCATTATTAAATAAATTCCTCAAGGGGGCCTAACCAAGATGATTGGATTATTGCCTTTGCATGGATTGTGGAATATGGTTTTTTCCTTTCACCCTTCTGTGTAGTTTCAGTCCTTTGTCCTTATCCATCATTGATCTGGTCACAGGTTTGATGGACTTCTTTCCTGTTTAATCATCTGATAAAGATATTAACAATTGGGCTCATATCATACTAGCTTTGTTTTAAAATTAGATTTGTAAAATAAGATTCTGCAGGTTTATTCTGGTCCTAGCTGTCATGCTTAAGCGCTTCTATATAATCTCTACTCTATCAGGGGTGGGATGGGTATAGCTAGCCTCATGCATGTCTTAGGTAGCAGATTTCCTACATATAAGGTACAATCAATGTAGTCATTGAATCCCCCTTTTTTCTATCAAACCATGTTGGTCTCCTTTGACATTAGTCCTGCTTCTGTTCCTGATCAATAATTTTCTGCTCTTTTCAAGTAGGATACAGTGGAGGAATGGCAGAATCCAGACTTTAAGGATTATGAGGTGCTGGCAGATCATCTTTTATAGGGTCTCGGCTGTTATCTTCAACTCATATATTTATCCTTTTCTGACCACTTCCAAAAAATTTACACTTCATGATTTAATACTAATTCTGTTGTATATTTTGGAATTATTTTGTCTGGAACCCATGGCTGCTTTGATATTGTTTGAGACAAAAATTACTTAGTCAATCGTTTTATATTCAACTCTTTTCCTACTATGTTGTCTCAGAAATGGAGTTCATCGATGAAAGGAATAATATGGACATGGAGTCATTTTGCCTAGTCATCACTGGTCTAGTCAAGGATAAGGGACAGTGTTTTCTGATATTTCTATATATACAGAATTTGTCCTAACTGGATCTGGGTTCTTTTAATTACATCATAGCCAGTCTGGGATTCCTCTGGCTTGGAAGGTTGCTTAATTGTGTTAAAATTTGGGCCGAATGGAGTCAGTTTTGTGTACGAAGGTCAAGTCTGGTAATTCAGAATTTTGTCCCTCACCACGACTGCATACACTGCATTTTCATTCGTTGGGTGTCATCGGTACCAATTCACCAGTTTATCCATCTGCAGGTCCAGTTTGATGTCTTGTTCTTACGTGTTTGGGGGAGGGGATCTCGTTCTTGTGTCTATGGAATCAGATAAAGTAGTCTTACTACTCTCTTCCTTTTCAGGAACTAGAACAGGAACTAATACTCTAGTATTCCTCTTCAATACTCAGGAATATTGGAGAATGAAGAGATATTGTCTCTTTCACAAGCACCTATCTGCTCATGCAGTCATTTCTATAGTAGTGACCTTCATCAACAAGCAGGGCAGTTGAGGTTATCATATTTTGTCTGGAGTCTTGGTCTTCCTCCTGCGGTGGAGATGTCAGCAAAACTTTCAGCAGCTCACATTCCAGGTAGAATGATTTTCCTTGTAGCTCATTTATTACATCCCATTAAGTTTCTACTCAGTATAGTGTCCAGATTTGATGTTCATATTCTTCCTCCAGGCTAGGCTCTGGCGGTAGATGCTCTGGCCCAGTCATAGACTTCACATTTTTTAAAATTATCTTCAATTTAACTTTCTAGTGCCAATTGTATTTAAGAACTTTTGTCAGCGGTTTCTAGTACAATTGTCTTTAAGAACTTTTGTCAGCAGAATGTATTATCCCTTTAATCACTCCTGCTTGGCCCAATGAGAGTTATTCAGTGGATCTCGTAGTCCTCTTTGTGAAAATCCAAAGCGTCTTACCAATTTTGCTGATTTTCTATCTCGTTTAACAGCAGCTTTCAGTTCATCATTCCACAAATCTTCAATATGTATATATGGTATTTTCCAAGAGACCTGTTTTTCAGAAATTGATTTTTTGTCTGAACTTTAGTATTCTTAATCAATTCAAACTATCTGTTACAGGAGAATTTACCAGAGTATATTTAAGGTTTTCAAATGGTTGTTAGAACAGCACATTATCTCGCCCGATTCTGCATCCCATCATCAAGTCATAGATTCATGGCATATTTTTTGATGATTTAAATCCCTGTATGCTGGGGTGGTGTTATCGTTTTCACTAGCATCTATCCTTCTTTGTTTTCTAGAAGCCGGTTTGAGAGTTATTAAGTATTTACATCATTTATCCATGGTACCGGTATTTTTAGGGTATAGCACAAAGGCAAATACCTATAATAAATTCCTCTATTAATTCATTCTTGGGTCCATCTGTTTAATTGTATAACTCTGAAATCATTCTTTTTGTACTAGCGGCCGCGTTTGTTAGATGGCATTTTGATATTCATATTCTTTTTGGGAATGATCTTTTCTAGGTGGTAGGAGAGCTGGCCTCATTCTTTGCCCTTGAAGAGATCTTATATATATAAAACCTAATTAATTGTTTTCAATCCTTTCCGAAAACTATGCCCAATTTAAAATATCTTTTTGAAACACCGTTCAGGTTACTTATGCAAATTTGTTTAGTAAGCGCGCATCTCATCAACTGGATTACAGACACCATTAATCGACACTAGAATGTATCTCCAGGAGACACTCAGTAAGTGTTAAGGCACACGATGTTTGTGGTATGGCCTTCTCCTTCGCATTCTATGCAGATCTACCGTTCAGATTACTTATGTGAATTTGTTTAGTAAGCGCGCATCTCATCAACTGGATTACAGACACCATTAATGGACACTAGAATGTATCTCCAGGAGACACTCAGTTTGTGTTAAGGCACACGATGTTCGTGGTATGGCCTTCTCCTTCGCATTCTATGCAGATCTATCAGTGGACGACATTATGTAAGTTGCAGTATAAATGTCAGATTCTACATTATTTTTATCTGAAAGATCAGATTCAATTCACAATCTGACATTTCTCGTTTCGCCACTCAAACCTAGGCTCAATTGCCTAGATTCTTTAGTCAGCCGTCTTCTTCACCATCTCACGGCTGTTTTTAAATTCTCTTTGCTGAGATTTTCTAATTATCATTATATTATTGTATTTTATTTCGAACATTTGTTTGTTCGTGCTATTTCAGCACTCCAGCGATTTAGTTGGTTTTAGTATTTTTGGTGATTAACCTTTCATTCCTGATTTGCAATTTACCAACCCACCTAGTATTTGGGCTCTGACCAATTCTATGTTTTAGCAAACAGTGAATTGAGTGGTTTAGTATTTTTGTTGTGTTACAAAACGACCCAGACGTATATATACTGGTCTGGCGTTTTGTTAGCTTACTAAAATACTTACCACTCAATTCACTGGGGCCCACCTCAGCCACCCCGCATCGTTAAATTGCAAATCATTAAAAATTTGTGGAATTAATTAATGACGGCTTGGACTCGGTCGCATGCATAGTAGCATAAGTGCGCATGCTCACAGACTCGTTTATATGTTCTCTATAGGAATAGAGGAACCGGTTCCCTAGAGCAATGACTGCTTTAGAGTTAAAGAGATACTATCAAGACTACCCAATGGAGGGATGTATCTCTGCTAAACTTGTTTCAAGGGAACCTACACCATGGGAATGAATAGGTTAAAATTTTCTGAGATATCTAAGTCAGGTGACTTTTAGCAAACAGTGAATTGAGTGGTAAGTATTTTAGTAAGCTAACAAAACGCCAGACCAGTATATATACGTCTGGGTCGATCTCAACACAGGCAAAGCGCCCGAGGAGCTTAGTGAATTATGGGCGGGGCATAGCTAAAACTGAATTCCTTCATTGGATAACAAGGCTTTAGGGTGTTGGATTATAATACTGATTGCCACACATTCTTTATGGGTTACCTCAAGAATTGGATAACAAGGCTTTAGGGTATCAGATCATAATACTGATTGTAAATGATAATGTTAAGCAGTGATGTGTTGATGAGGTGGTAAATATAAATTTCTGTTTCATATAAATTGGTCATAGTGAGTTGGATAACACTGGGCTTAACCCTTTAACACTTATATCAGTCAAAAATGGCGTCTCCAGTGGTCTTGAGAAATATCCATCTGCCGACCAAAAGAAGACTATTTTTGAAAATTTATCACTAGAATGACTGGCTCGATAACCGAGCCAGTCATTCCGGGGGTAAATTCTCAAAAACAGTCTTCTTGGTCTGCAAAGGGACATTTTCTATGAGAAAATTTTAATGTTCTTGAATAAATTCGAGGGTTAAAGGGTTAAGAGTGGATAATCCAGATTACAATGTGATATCATCTCAGGTGTCTGCAGGGATTTGATAGTGTATTATAATCCTTTAACCTTCAAATTTATTCAAGAAAATTTCAATTCTCTCATAGAAACTGTTCATTTGCAGAGCAAGAGAAGAGTATTTTTTTAAATTTTCTACTGGAATGACTGGCTCGGTTGTCAAGCCAGTCATTCTAGTGTTAAATTTCCAAAAAATCCTCTTCTCTTGGTTTCCAAATGGACATTTCTGAAGACCACTGCAAATGCTGTTTTTGGCTGATAGTCATGTTAATGGGTTAATGCGTTAACCGAGCCAGTCAACCCAGCGGTAAATTCTCAAAAATAGTCTTCACTTGGTCTGCAAATGGACATTTTCTGTGAGAAAAGTGAAATTTTCTTTAACAAATTTGAGTGTTAAATAGTAAATTATCTTCATTAATTAAACAGATAGATAATTAGCCGTAAAATCAACTGCCATATGAATCATGCCTGTCATGTCAGTAATTCATGATATGATTGATGCAACGTGAATTGAAATTAATTACTGTTATGTAATTAGCAGTTATGCTTGATGTATATGTATAAGAGAGATTTTTGTTCTTCTATATGTAAAAGCTGACATATAGACTAATATGTTTCCACAACATTGTTTAGAAAACATTTCAACAAACACCAAGAACAGTTTGATAATTACTATTTAGTTGTGACCAGCAACAAGTACAAGTCTGTCTGTCCATCCGTCCATCAATGTGTCCAGCCCAGCCAGCCTGTTTGCCCGTCTGTCCGCCTGCATGTTGATGATAAATTTCTGCTGAGAACAATTTGACAGGCATATGCTACAAGATCTTCAGTCAAGTTGTTCACAAGATGTTTCTAATTTATTAATCTTTAAACAATCTGTCTCAGAAAAAAATAATGTGTACTTGAGATGGTTATAGGTGTTTAGAGTGTGTAGTACATGTGTAAGTGGAGTGGACTTGGGGGTGGGTCAGGGTGGGTAGGTGTGTGAGCAGGAGATGATTTATTGAGTGACGATTTATTCACTAATTCAAAGTGAATCTGAAATTATCTGCCATAAATCTGACATCTTTTGTTATGCAACTGCCATTTATAATTTTTTTTAATTCAGTTTCACTGAATTAAGCATTTATCTTTTTTAACCCTTTAACACTCAAATTTGTTCAAGAAAATATAAATTTTCTCACAGAAAAACTCCATTTGAAGTCCAAGAGAAGTGGTAAATTTTCAAAAATAGTCTTTTCTTGGTCTGCAAATGGACATTTTTCAAGAGCACTGCGGAAGCATATGAGTATTACAGAGTTAATATGACGATTATGAGTCCTATACCACAAAAATGCCAACATTTATCCTCAATTTTTGCCCTGAATACGAGGTAACATTCCTGGTTTTTTTTACCTTAGCGAATTATTAACCCTATAATTAACAAAATTTGTCAAGACATTTTACATTTATGCGGCCAAAGGGATTACTTTTTAGGAAAATTTACCACTGGAATGACTGGCTCTGTTATCTTGGCTGGCAAATGGACATTCTTTAAGGTGGTCATTTCAAAGGTCAGTTTTGGCCGGGTTGAACGATCAAGCTTTAAACCTAGAGGATATTTTTAAAGTTAACATAAGGCAGCAACAATTTGCAAATTGTTTTCAAAATAGCAGCATAATTAACAATTTACACTAAGATAATTATGTGATATATATAAGTTTAGAAAACTTATAATTACTAAATGTTTATGAAAAATATTAAAATTATTAACAGGTAAATTAGGTTGAATGCATTTTGCAGACTACATATTCCAGGGAATATATCTCTGGTTGTTATTACACCACAAAAACATCCATTACCGTTCAATCACTACTTGCTAAATGAATTATCTGTGCTTAGCTACCAGGATAAGATTTTTATGCTTGCATACACTCCTCCCCATGCCTATTCCTATAAATATGGACCCTCAACCAGGCTACTGGTTGGGTCCATCTCCAGTATATTAACCGATATAGACTGGCACCCGTCTGTACTCACTCCATAGTGACGCCTGTCACTAAGCGCGCTTGCGCATGTGCACTGGAGCCCAGATAGGAAAGAGATTCACTTTTCAATTATTCTGCAAGCAGAACAACTGCACAAATAATATCAGAAAGTTTTTATAGCTTTGTGCCGTGTCAGCTTACTATTGAAGGACTTCCTCATGCTAAGATATGCCTACTATGAAGTCTATCCTCCCGAAATTATGTTTTTGGAAGTATTTCGTTGTTATATTGAACTTTATAACTATGTATATAAATGTTACCAGTTTTCGTGGGTTTCGTTTTCGTGGTAACAACTTTAATATGCCTAAGTCATCATCATATAAAAACCACTCTATTACTCCAGTGAGCCCTTAATTTAAGAGTGTTTTAACGAACGATAAATCAAGTGCACATTCTCAATCTGTGAACGAGTTCACTCTGTGGAGTATGGAGGACATGTCTGTTTTAAGTGCACTACATGTACCCCCCCCCCCCCCCCCCCCCCCCCCCCATCGATGTGCGGGTTTTGCATAGGGTGGTCTGCGTTCGTATCTAAGTTTTCTTTAAGGATTATTCGTCCTTACAGCGCTGCCCTCCGGCCATCCTTCCCCTACCTCCATTGCTAGTAAGACAAAAGCTGTGTCTTTTGCAATACTCTAATATGTCTAATCCAGCAGCAACGGAGTGTGGGGGGGGGGGGGCTTCTTCGGCGAATTCGGAAGCCTTTTTGGCTTTATTGGCAAGATTTGAATCCTTCGCTGTAGTCTTGACTAAAATCTTTAGACGAAAGAATTTCTTCTGCCATCATGGAGGCCAAGAAACAGGAAGTTTCTTCTGATTCGGACAAAAGCCTGAGGTCTAGCGGGCATTCCCACATATGGGGAAAACCGATTCCTCTAATGTCTATGCAAGATATCAGGTCTCCTAAGCAAAAGTCTAGAGCGACAAGGCTCTCGAAGGTGATCTCGTAGCAGGTCACCGGGTCAAACCCACATTAGTCTTGAGGGTGATAGGCGTAACCTCAAGCAGTGGTGGCGGCGGCGGAAGCTCCTGTCCAAAAGCATTATGCTAATGCCAAAATTTTGGTCATACCAGTCGTCAAGATTCTTCATGGGTCGCCTATAGCCATAGTCCACAATCTAGTTTTGCTAGTTCTTCCGGTTCCGTTGTGGTGGATTCGGGTCCTCGGGACTCGGGATTACTTCCATTTTCCGGTGCTACGTCCGTTCCGACCGTTTCCGGTATGACTTCCGGTTTTGCAGGACATTCGGGTCTTCAAGATCCGGTTCTTACTTCCATTCCAATAAACTCTTCCGACTTCCGCTTCTGGTTGGGACGTAACTTCCGGTCTAGTGGATGAATAAAGAACAAAGAGCAAATAATTAGAGCAAATAAGCGCTCAAAGTTGATCTCGAGCAGGTCACCAGGTCAAACCCACATGAGTCTTGAGGTTGTAAATAAGAAGAAAAGCCATGACCTTCAAGCAGTGGTGACGGCGGCGGAAGCCCCCGTCTTTAACATATATGCCAATGTCAGTCTTAGATCAGTTGTAGTGGATTCAGGTCCTCAGGACAGGGGTTACTTCCGTTTTCCGGATCTACCTCCATTCTTTCCGTATCCGGTCTGACTTCCGGTTGGTGTATTTCCGGTTCCTATGCTTATTCTGTTTTTTTACTGTACATCCAGGTTCAGTTTCCAGTTGTCTTCTTCCGGTTTGCGCATTTCCGTTTTCTATTTTTTCATTTCCGGATTCGTACATCCGGGTATAGGGTCATTACCGGTTTTCATGATGTTCTATGATTATCTTCCGGTTCTGTTTTCCTTTTTTGGATTTCCGGTAATAGCTCTTACTGAGATTCCAGGTTTGTCTTTCCTCGGATCTAGTCATCATCTTGCCTAAGAGTTAGTCTTATTTCAGTAAGTGCTTTTAAAATCGGAATGTTTAATCGCTGAAAATATTAATTCCGAGACATTGCCAGTCTTGAAGTCTCTCTTGGAATTGTAGATATTCAGCATTTATTCTTTTATCAGTGAAACAATTCAACGTAATTAAAGACTCTTCCGACTGGTTGCCGGATGGGTTTTTTGTTGCAGCCAATAAGTCAGTCAGTATTCTACACATTATCGCTAGATACATAATTTTTAATTTAATCCAACTTTAGATGGCCAGTTGTCTTCCGGCCATTCAGCCTTTTTTTCGCGCTCTTTTTTCCTCTTATGTCAGCAGGTTGACATATTTATTTTAACCAAAGGGAGTTTATTTGTTGAAGAAAATCCCTGTTTCTAGCGTAATACTTAGTCTAATTCTGACAGGCGCTGAAAAGAAAAGATTCAGTAGTGGATTCATAGGGAAGACAATGGCTCTAAGATTAATGATTACAAGAGCAAGAAGACGCTGAGAATAGAGAAATAAGACAAAAAGGGTGAAGGAATAAAAGCCGAGTTTCTTCTTCTGCGTTGTCACAGTCATGGTTTTGGTTACTCATTTCGCTTTGATTTTATATTGCCTCTGTCTTTCAGCATTTTGTTTCGTGATTCAACCCGTAGTGTTTTCATCATAATCAAGTATCAGTGTTTTGTGTATTTAACATTCGAGCTGTTCCCGGAGATTCATTATCAATCTATCAATCATTCCTTTTATTGGCATATCAAACTCAATGACATCCGTCTTTACAAGATGATAATATTGGTTCTAAGTCTTTAAATATAAATAAGTAAAGATAAGTATAGGTCTCTTCCTTCATCCTCTGCCTCTTCTAAAGTTTTCTTCTAGTCATGTTCTCCTTCCTCTCTCTCTCTCTTTCAGTTTTCTTCTTTTTCCCCTCCTCTGGGGTTTTCCCGTATTTCATCTTCTATCAATCCTCTCCAGGGATCTTCTGGTCCTGTTCTTTCCTCTTCATCTTCCATTCTTCTTAATTCCTCTCTTCCTCATTCTTCTTCCTCTTCTTCCTCCTTTGATCATCTTGATCCGATTGTTTCTGTTGTTCTCTTTTGAGCTTGAGTTTCAGATTGTTGATTAAGGTCTGGTTTTCTCATTGTTTTCTGTGCATAGGGATTCGTCTCTTGTTCTTTCTTTCATGTCAGCTTTTTTCTCTATTCTTTCAAGGTTTTCCGCTAGTGGCCTGAATCACTTTCCATGTCCTCTGGTCAGAATGTTGTATCTGATCACATTCCTTCTGATCAATCTTATTCCTTTTCTGATTCTTTACAGTTTTCTCTTCAAGCTTCCAGGAGGCCTTGGTCTCCTCTTTCCATTTTAACCATTGATTCTATCGCCTCTGGTGATTCTTCTCATCATTTTTCTTCTCCATCTCCTAATCCTTCTTCTAATTCTTCAATTCCCAAGTCGGTCAGGGCTGAGGAGATTTTGTCCAGTCAGGGTCTCTTCGGATGTCTGGTCCCTGGCTCACAGGTGGATTGCTTAGACTATTCCTCTTCCTTTTAAGGACAAGTTTACTATAGACCTTCCTTCTTTTGTGTCAGCTCTTTCTTCTAATTCTTCTTTCTTGTCTCCCCAGGTCATTAACATGTTAGTTTTCTTTGTGAATGATGTTAATTCTAAGGAATTTTCTCTTACCTCTAAATGTGATGCTCCCTTTTCAGATCCCAAAAGATGATTACTTACGAGTCGCCACCTCTCTCTCTCTCTCTCTCTCTCTCTCTCTGAATCTTCCTGGGAAGTTCTTTCCTCTCAGGTTAAAGTTTTTTCTAAGGTTAGTCAACCCCCTGCTCTTAGAGCGAGAGGGGGCCAGGCTTATTTTTACAGACCTAGTTCAAGGTCTAGTGGTCGGTCTTCTCACAGAGGTTTTTCAAGCTAAGAGAGTTAAGATGTGGCCTCTGCCCGGGTAGGTCTAACCCTTTCTTCTATTTTATCTCTTCTTGGCTCTTTGGATCCGTCGGTCCAGGGCCTTATACATACATGAGAGCATTCAGCCTAGGGTAGGAAATCCTACCTTGTCATTAAGTCTTAGTAGAATGAAATGATCTCTATTCATTCTGAAACATTCAATTCTGCATTAATTTTAATTTAACAAGGGGGTATGACATGATTAAATCTCATGATTCTTACTCCCAAGTCAAGATGGAGACCATCTCCCAGATCATTTCCAGTCTAGATCAGGGTATGTGGTCATTTTCCATTGATCAAAATGACGTATTCTTTCATGTTCTCATTCACCCTTCCTTCAGAAAATTCCTGAGATTTGCTTACAAAGATTGAGTTTGGCAGTTTCGCGCCATGCCTAGTCTCAGTCGTGGCAGGAATTTTACACCGTCGTTCTATCCATCCTCATGTTTATATAGTCGATTGGTTAGTAAAGCAGTCTTCCTCAATTCTCTCAGGAATTCTCCCAGAGGTTTGCAGTCTGGCATGCAACCTAGGGTGGATTTTAAATCTAAAGAAATCAAGCCTAGGTCACTCTCAAATCTTCACGCATCTAGGCATTTCTTTCGATCTGGGCTAGGGTCTAGTCTTCCCCTCAAATCCAAGAATAGAGGCTTTATCAGTGGCAATGGAAATCCTGTTTTCTTCTTCCATGGTCTGAGCAAGATTTCTGCTAAGAGTGATAGGTTTGATGGTCAACGTAGAGAATGTTATTCCATGGGCGGCGCTGATGAGAAGACCCTTCCAAATGTATTTAATGTCCCTTTGGAAGCAGTCGGTTCACTCTATTTACCATCAGATTTCCATCAGAGAACACTTGATTCCTCATCTAGATTTTTGGAAAGATCGTTCTCTGCTTGTTCTGCTTCTGATGGGTGTTCCACTGGTAAAGTCCTCCCCTCAGGCGATTATCTTCACAGACGCTTCTCAGGAGGGATGGGGAGCGGTCTGGGACTCCCTGTCGGTTTCCGGTCTTTGGTCCCTGGAGGAGTCGACAGCTCATATCATCATTCTGGAATTGTGTGCTGTCAAGCAGGCTCTCCCTTCATGGTCAGATCTTGTGATAGGTCTCAAAGTCTCGATTCGGTCGGACAATTCGACAGTGGTCTCATATCAACAGGCATGGGGGTACAAGGTCATCCCTCCTTTGTCTAAGTGTGGAACCTTCTCTTATGGTGTCGCAAGAATCAGATTCTTCTAGTGTCTTCTCATGTCCCAGGCAGTCTGAATTTTCTTGCGGACCAACTGTCACATCCAAGCAAATTCGCCCACACAGAGTGGCAGTTAAAGAGGTTGGTTGTCAAGTGATTTTCAGTCTTATGGCTCGTCGTCTGGTAGATTTGTTTGCGACATCTCTGAATGCTCAGATCTCCTCTTACATGTCTCCTTTTCCGGACAGTCAAGCCCTGGCAGTGGATGCCCTGTCTCAGTCCTGGACAGGAATGTTCGTCTATGCATTCCCTCCAACGATTTTGATTCCGTTAGTGTTGAAGAAGGTCAAAGAACAACTCTGCGAGATTCTTTTAATAGTTTCTTTTTGGCAAAAGAGGATTTGGTTTGTAGACCTTCTAGATCTCCTGGTAGCCTTCCCTCATCTTCTTCTATTCTCCCAGGATCTTCTGTCTCAAGTAAGAGGTCTTTGTCTTTATCCAAACCCAGAAATCTTCAGTCTGTGTGTTTGGAGAATATCGAAACTAAAGTCTACGAGAATAAAGTTTCTTCAAGATCTCCAGTTATTATCGATTCTTCCAGAAGAGAGTCGACCCGCAGAGTTTACAAGTGTCGGCTTAAAATTTTTGAAGAATGGTGTTCAGACCAAGGTCTCGTGCCCGATTCTGTTTCTATTCCCCAAGTATTAGACTTTAACATATCTCTTTGATTCCTTACATTTATCAGCTAATACCGTATGCCGATGTCAAGGACACTAAGACCTTTAATAGTTTTTGTTAGAGGTCTAGGCAATATTCGTACTCCGATAGCTAAGCCTTTATTTTCATGGAACTTGGCTTTGGTTCTTCAAGTGCTGGCAGGCCATCATTTTGAACTTCTTTCTTCTATTAGTATTAACGGCCTCTGCTAGAAGGCGTTCAGAAATTCATGCTTTTTCTGCTGAAAGGGAGAGATTTATAGTTTCAGGAGACGGTTTAGTTTTATATCCAAGAAGGGATTTTTTAATCTAAAACTCAGTCTAACCGGTTTCCTGCTAGTCCGATCATTTTAAAATCATTATCGTCTTTTTCGCCTTCCGACAAACTCTGGTGTCCTGTTAGGGGATTAAGAATGTACAAACAGCGAACTGATTTCAAAGATTTGATCCGTCCCTTTTATGGTTTTCTTATGCGGTAGAGTTAGCTAAGCCGGTCTCAAAGATTACAATATCCTGATGGATTTGGGAGACGATTAAGCTTTGTTACGAGATTGCTTTTCCGCAAACAAATTAATCTCTTCCATATTAAAGCTCACGATGTTAGAGGAATGGCTTCCTCTTTTGCGCTTTTTGCCGGTTCGTATTTAGATGAAGTCATGCAGGTTGCAGGATGGAAATCTGAATCCTCTTTTACAACCTTTTATCTGAAAGATCAGAGTGCAGCAGCCTCCTTCTTTCGTAATATTACGATTTTGACCAAAATAGCCGAAGACCATTTACCAAGCACATCTCGCCATTTTCGTTAAGACTGTGCATCTGTAAGAAATGGTGAGAGTTTATTTTGGTTTTTATTTTTCTCTAAGTTCAAGTTTTCCTTATTTGATAATCACGGTGTGATTGATTTAAATACACTATTATCTTATGTTATTAACATTTGGATAAGATTGGTTTGATTTTTATCCTTGTTTGTTGATTCTCAAATCGCCTCCCACCTAATGTTTTAAGTGGGGCACTGACCAAATCTACGGGTTTAGCAAGTAGTGATTGAACGGTAATGGATGTTTTTGTGGTGTAATAACAACCCCCCACAGACGACCCCCCTTGCGGGTTGGTCTGTTGTTTTTTTAACCACTATAAAAACATACTTACCGTTCAATCACTATGACCCGGCCTCAGACACCCCGCGTTGAATTGATTTGATAATTTGCCTATAATATTTGGCATTTAAATTCAGAAAAGTGAATCTGTTTCTTATTTGGGCTCCAGTGTGCATGCGCAAGCGGGCTTAGTGACAGGCATCACTATGGAGTGAGTACAGACTGGTGCCAGTCTATATCAGTTAATATACTGGAGATGGACCTAACCAGTAGCCTGGTTGAGGGTCCATATTTATAGGAATAGGCATGGGGAGGAGTGTATGCAAGCATAAAAATCTTATTCTGGTAGCTAAATGCAGATAATTGATTTGGCAAGTTGTGATTGAACGGTAAGTATGTTTTTATAGTGGTTAATAAAACAACAGACCAACCCGCAAGGGAGATCTGTGGGGGGAACTGATGGTTATTTTGAAAACAATTTGACTGAAAGTTGTTGGTGGCTAGGCCACCAACAACGTTCAGTCAAATTGTTTTCAAACTATTCAGCAAGGCAAGAGTTGTTCTGCTCATCATTTGTCAGCAGCGAGACAGTTAAGATATTTTAAGTGATTTATGACACTAACCTAATTATACTTTATTCTCAATTCATTTTTATGATTAACTTTCCCAATTTAAATGCGGGTTAGAAAAATACCCGCAGAGAAATTGTTCAAAATGTACTCAATCAGACCTGTAGCTCTTAGTCGATTTTCCATGAAAATAGATTTTAACATTTTTTAGCCAGCTAGCTAGCATTAATTAAGAAAGCGATTTTATGCCAGAAATTAAATATCTCACAAGTAAATTTCTGAGTATTTTGAAAACATTTAACTGAGATTTATTCCTGCCACCAGAATCACCAGATTTCAGTCATTTTATTTTTTAAATATTCACGTACTATCATGTCCTGATCTACCTTGTAATTATATTCAACTGTATATACTTAATATTTTATATCCAGGAATAAAAAGCTTTCGTCTGTTTGATATAATTAGAAGTTTTGTAATTAAATTAAATATTTTCCTCTGTTGACACATACACTTCTTATCCAAACAAAATACAGTTTTCATGTGTAGCTCTTTTGTAATATGAGTTCGTTGGTCAATTTCTTGTGAATTACTTTTATTTGATCACATATCATATTTCGACGTGTATCAAGTATGTATATATGTTTTCTTAAAAAATATATTAAAAAGAAAAATTTGTGTTGCGAAAAGAATTTATTTTGATACAGTGTATGGCAATAACCAATGGTCAATAAATCCTCCCACCTTGGCCCCTTCTCCACTGCATAACATTTATGAAACTGGATTAACTAGTCAATTGAGGGATCCAGTTTATCGATCAATCATATGACATCATAATAAACAACATCCCATTTAGGCTGACATAAAAAATTATAATCAATTACGTTATGAATGACTTGATTTAGTCCATCTTAAATGCCTACTATTCCGTCAGGTTGTACGAATTGTATGTCTTACACCTACTGTTGAATATTTTTGAAAATAATTTGACTGGGTGCCATTGCTGCTATAGGACATAGGCAGCAACAGCAGCCAGTCAAATTAGTTTCAAAATATTCAACAACTCACCTGTATAGTTTTCTGGAAATTGAGTTTCATAGAGCGCAGCGATTGATCTATCCCAACACAGTCAAGGTGGGTGGAGCTAATAAGCTAAAGTTGGGCGGGGCAGTTGAGTGAGCTAAAACTAGATTCCATCATTGACAAAGCTGAGAGTTGTTACATTTCAAGCGGCTATCAGTATATTCTTCTTTCAAGCAATATTAACTTATTAAAGCTGAACCCCACCCCCAAAAGAAGAAAAGCAGCAGCAAGGATTAGATGATTATGTAATTGTAATCAGTATCCTTGTTTATAGTAGCAGTAAAAGTCACAGCTCCCCCAAACGCAGCGTGATGCCTGACAGGGTTATCTTTGCTGAAATGGAACCATAAACTCTGAACCATAAAACAGGCATCTGATATTGGTGTAGTCATATTGTTTGACAGAATTCACCTCAATATGGTGTCATGATATGGTTCTTGTTAGAGCTTCACAGGCCATAATAATACAGCACACACTACTTACCTCAGCCTCACCCAATCTCCATTACCACAAATTGTTAACCCTTAGACAACAGAATTATTAAACTCCAAAATTTAATTTCAGCTTCATATGAGATCTGGTGTTGATTTTTTTATTAATCCTTTCACTGACTAATCCCTGAAAAAATAAATTCTTTACGATATAAAACTTATTCTGAACGCCATTTGCTTCGTAGTTGTTAATGTTGCTGTACACTGTTGCTGTGCCCCGCCCATTTCTATCAAAAGCTCCGCCCACTTTTTTTGCCTGTGTTTACGATCGATTTATATACTTTGAATCCTGAATTCCCAGAATCCCAATTTCAAGGTAACTATACAGGTAAGCTGTTGAATATTTTGAAACTAGTTAGACTGGGTGGTGTTGCTGCGTCATTGGTATGTTAAAAATATTCAACAGAAAGTTTATAGCCACCAACAACTTTCAGTCAAATTATTTTCAAAATATTCAATATATGCAGAGTTAAACCCATGAAAAATAGTCTGCGGACATTGTGCAGCATGTCAGTTAATTCTTTAATGGTCAAGATTGGTCAAGAAGATTGAAATTTCTGCTTAGAAAATATCCATTTCTATGAGAGGACTATTTTTTAAATTTTACCAGTGTAATGAACTGGCTTGGTTATACCTTGAGAACAGTTTAACTGAAAGATATTTTAAAAATATTAATCCAACTTTGTATGTAGCATGGTGCGGAATGATTTTTGTTGAGAAAATCCAGCTTTGAAAAAATGTTGTTAATAATAATAGCCAGATATATATGAGATAAGACTTTGATACCCTTGGTTTCCTTCAGAGGGAGGGTCCAATGAGGCCTTATCATCAGCCACCAGAAGAATGCCTTCAGACTGAATTGTAGCCGTCTCTGCTGTATTTCGGCAGACTAGATTTTCCATGGGGTTTAACTCTGGATATGCTGAATATTTTGAAAACAATTTAACTGAAAGTTGTTGGTGGTTAAGCCACCAACAATTTTCAGTCAAATTGGTTTCAAAATATTCAGCAGGTCCAGAATTATTGCCCAATGAGATTATTGTCTGATGGCTTGAAGCGGTCAGATAAATGGAAGCCCAGTACTTTGTTATTACACAAACCATATATCCACCCACCCATTCATTGAACCCACTGTAACTTACCACCCATCATCTGAAGCACATGGTTAGATTTCACCCTGCTTTCCTATCACCAGATTATTGGCCTCTGTTTTACACCCTGATATCACTCTTTCCTGTATTCCCAAGAAATCTGTCATGAAACCATAGAAAACCTACATAATTATCCCATTTTTAAGCGAACAGAAAACATGCTGAATATTTTGAAAACCATTTAACAGAATGTTCTCACTGCCTATGGCAACATCAATTTTCAGTCACATTCTTTTCAAAATAATTACCATGATTTTCGGAATGTCTTGTATAATATGGAATCTTAGATTAAATAGTCTTTGAAATGCCTTTGGTTTTATGTTTTATGATAAGCTTGAGTAGTGGCTATGTGGTGATGAACTACTTACTTCATTATCATCTGCCATTAACCCTTTCACTGATGAATTCCCCATATCTAATTTTCAAAGCATCCATCCAGGAAAACTCCTAAATATTTTGAAATTAATTAGACTGGAAGGCATTGCTGCCTTAGTCAAATTAATTTTAAAATATTCAACAGAATAAGTTTTATGTCATAAAGAATTTCCTTTTTCAGGGATTTATCGATGAAAGGGTTACAATATGGTAATCTGTTTTATTTTTATAGTAGTGCAACACCCACAACTAAAGTTTTACTATAATTATGTATCAGCAGCTTTA